>CM033643.1:138863059-138958482 GCA_019512145.1 Engystomops pustulosus
GCTTAGCATTGTGCAGCAAAGGCCGCGGTCACACGTACCGCTCGGCGTCCGTTCATAACGTGATCCCTAGCGCACAGGGGGACGGTCCTCGGCCCGAACTCAGAGAAACGCATGCGTTTCCCTGGAAAGGCATGTGCGTTCGGGCCGAGGACCGCCCCCTGTGCGCTAGAGTTGCGTTATGAACGGACGCCGAGCTGTACTTATGACCGCGGCCAAAGGCTTACTAGTCTGATAGGCAGTTTATCCAATCTGCTGCTGGAGGAGTGTCCAGCAACTCCTTTATATACCTGCCCAGTCCCATCACACCTTGCTGGTTATATTGCTATATCTCAGCTTTGAGACTTTCCTGGGCTATTGCTGTTTTATTGCTTATTTTGGTTTATTGATCTTGACTTTTGTACCTTCAACTATCCGTCTTGGACACTGTTTCTATACTGTATATGCTATCTCTGTTGTGACCGGACCCCTAACCTCTCTTTTTATTATTTGTTTGTATGTCTTGTTTTGTGCCTGCACTGTGGTTTAGGGAGTTACTGTCCTCGTGGTTGTCCTGTATCACCTAGGATACTGAAAGCAAGTAGGCAGGTGACAGTTTTGGGGGACTCAGTTTAGGGCTCATGCTCTTGTCTGTCCTTCTTGTGCCCTAGTGTCCTTTTACTTTTTCCATAGATTTCACCCACATGCCAAATACAGGCGGTCCCCTCTACTTAAGAGCACCCGACTTACAGACGACTCCTAGTTACAAATGGACTAGATGTTAATTTACTGTACTTTATCCTCTGGCTACAGTAAACAGCTATAACAGTTAATACAGGTGTCTGCAATGAAGCTTTATTGTAAATTCTGGTTTTTATGACAATCCAACATTTTTAAAATCCAATTGTCACAGACACCAAAAAATATTTGGCTGGGGTTACAATTATAAAATATACAGTTCCGACTTACATACAAATTCAACTTAAGAACAAATATGCAGAACTTATTTTGTATGTAACCCAGGGACTGCCTGTACCTCTAACTTTTTGTGAGTAGTATACTTGCATAAGTACCATTTCACCACTTCACACTGACCAGTAAAGCAACCAGCAGCATACGTCTGGCTGAACATGCTTATGGCACCACGAGGTATCAAGTGATTTCCTTATATATTAGAACTTGTCACTCCTCTGATTTCTGATGCCGCCGGTTTCTCACTGTTCATAAAATGTTTTACAAGCAGTGAGAAATAGGAAACATTTTACCTAATCAACACTAGTGTCCCCAGTTAATAAAAGTCCTTGGAAATCTGTTCACAGAGGTAAACCTTACAATATACTTGCATAATGTTTATGTTTGAATAGATGCAAAGTGTAAAAGGGCAGAAAAAATCTAAATAGCCTGAATAAAACTGCCGGCACTGTGAGAATGAAAATGTCAAGCTGACACCATTCATCCTGGAACTGTAAGTCTTTTACTAAAATATGTAACAGAGCCAAAAACATAAGGGTAAAAGCTTATAATTTAGTTTTTATGTAAATTATATGTTATATTGTTGTGCTATCATATACTTTACATATGTAAAATGGAGATAACCACGACGGAGGCCAGAGGTTGAAACAGAAACACTTCAGTTCTTATTGGAACCGACAGAACATCAGCAAGTGACTTAACAAGATGGTGGCGTACGGAGAGGTAGTTCTTTGCGGAAGCCACAGGATGTAGATCACCACTGGATGCGATGGCAGGCTGGGATGGTAGCGGTGTCCTGGAAGGATGCTTCAGCTTTATCCTGGATATCTTCAGGTATCACCCTTGAAGGTAGGATGATACCCCTTTCCTCACTAACTAGCTATTAGCTCCCATTCAGGCAGGGGCTAGGCTCTTTCCTGCTGGTCTGTGTGGCTAGCTGTACAGACTCCGAAGAGTCTGTACTGGAGAGGACTCCAGTCTGGCTCTGAGTACTGCTCAGCTAACGGCCTCTCTAGAATATTCTTGGCCAGGGGTTTTATTATCCCCTTTGGTCAGGTGGTGGCTGCTCCTCCAATTACCTCTCAGCTCACAGAGACAGGATGTACACAGATCATTGGATAATAGACTTTACATCAACTCAGATTAACTTCTGCCTTGCCAGGCAGGAAACCACTGCAATGCCCTGTGTGATGTGGTTGACATGCTGTGGGGCTTATTCGCAAGCACTCCTTCGCCATTGCATCGGCGAGGGTGTTGCAAAACATCTAATTCTTTCCCCCAAAGACAGCAATAAAACGTTTGTTCATCGGCCCAGAATGAACCTTACACACCATGAAGCCACAAGGTCTAAATGACTATGTTCCTGCATGCTTCATTTAGATGGCTGTTACAATGTTCTATAATATAATCTCTTTCAGTTGGTAAGTCACTGATCATTCAACATTACTAGTTAGGTGCCCAATCATTCCTTGAGACAATGTATATTGGAAACCCATGGGTGCTGTGTTTTTGCTTCCTTGCACTTCAATAATAGCCATGATGGCAACAATATTTTCCTCCGTTATATATCCTGCCGATCAGAGCAATCCTGTTTCATTCGGTCTCCTTGACAACGCTTCATGAGGCGGATTCATACATGACGGCACTGCTCTGCCCAGTTGGGACGGTTGTTCAATCGCTTCACAAATGGGGCTAACCCGGCCTTTGTAGGCGGTCTTTATCCATGATGCGGCTGATCACTACTGGCTGCAAGTAGCAGTATGTTGTTTTATGGTCATCACCCACGACCCTGGTTGATGTCCAGCCTCGAAGGAAGGTGGAGTTAACCTGCTTACGGCCGTAACAATGCTATGGGGGCAAATGCTGCTGGTGTAATTAAAACTGAGTTGCACTATGTGGTATATCGGATACATCTGAGGCGTATCCTATCACTACTAAGGATGCAGAAACCTGTAAATGACAAACTAATGATGTTATCGCCATTGCCTTTTAATCCAGTCGTGTGGCACTATGACATTTGGTCTCACGGATGGAAGAGTGTATGGCCCGTAAGCTGGATAGCAGTAAACAACAGTCTTACACAGACTCTCCCGACTCAAGACCATGACAATAGTCCACTGGGCTGGTCAATGCCTGAGTAAAATTTGTTGACTTTAGTACTTAGTTGTACTTTTAATGAGAGAAATTAATAAAAGATATTCCCACTTTTTAAACATTCTAGTCAGGCAGGGAATTTAATTATATGTTAGAAGTAGTCGGTTAATGTCATTATCCAGAATAGATGTAGATGCTGTGTTACACATAGATGTCAGTCACAAACATGAGGGTTAATCACACTTAAGTCACCTTGAGGAGTCAACGCCAGGACACTTGTTTTCTCTTCCCATCCACATACCGACCTCTTCTTTCTTTGTCGCCCCCACTGGATACTCCTTCTAAAGGGGCTGCTGTTGCTCCTCAGGAATCAATGGGAACGTACACTTTTTTTTGTCTTTGACAAGGCCTGCAGTGCCATAAGTTTTTTCTCTAATTTCTCAATTTATAACCTTTAGTAACCTCCTTTTTTTAAATACAGAGTACGGGAAATATTTCTTGATATAGTATATATTGTCTTGAATAGAAAGTATCCGTATCACTGGGTGATTTGACATTAAATGTCATTGTGCACTGGTATGTACATGCACTTCAGTAATTATTCTCATTTTTATTCAATCAACCTAGTTTTGAAATGATCATATATCAGCATACTGCTGACATGTTTGTGATTTTAATTTCTTTCAAAACAGTACATAAAATTAACAGTGACTTTGCGTTTAGACAGTCAATAACTCAATAACTATGTATGACCCTAGTCTGAACCTAAAACAAATGTTAACAACTTCACAAGTGTCTTTACTAGCCATTGACCCTGGTATCTCTTACCCAAAGTGTTTCCTGAGCACAGCTTCATCAGGGGTCTATTTAATGCTCTATTATTTCCCAAAAGTCAAATGACAAACCATCTTTCCCTAGTCTAAATCATGTGATATAACTGGGTAATCAGTTACATTTGGCTTCATATCAGGGTCACTTTCATTAAAACAAAACTAGTTCATCCATTGTTTCGAATCTCTTAACTAGTAAACCATTATTTGTATATTGGCCTCATTTAGGGTAGTTTGTCACATCATAGCTGGTCAGACACATGTTTCTGCATCTCTCAACTAGCCTTACATCATTTGTCTTCTCACTGAATACCTAAAGATTCACATAGCAGCGTGCTGTCATTTGTATATAGTATGCCGCAATGTTATGGAGTCAGTCTTTTTATTCTTACAGAGCTCCTCCCTATTCCAATGGATAGGGCTACCATCTACCCTAAATGAGGGTGGTGACTAGTTAAGAGATTCAGATTTAAAACAAAACTCCCTTAAAGAGGACCTCTCACTCTGAATAAACCTATAGGAGCTGCTTAATAAAGTAAGCAGCTCCTAGCCCTTCCCCAGTAATAGCAGTGTTTGTTAGAGGGTTTTTTTGTAAGAAAAGGGCAAATCAAGAAAAATTGAAGTAAATGCGACAGATTGTGCTATTGATTGTATATAAAGTGCAATTTATACACGTTTTCATAAAATTATATGCAAAAATGAAAAAAAGCAGCACACTATAAGTAAATAATACCTTGCGGCCGGCAGTCTCTTTGAGTGACTGTCCGTGTGGCCTGCAGTCTCTTGAGTGACGTCCGTGTGGCCAGTCTCTTTGAGTCACGTGTGGCCAGCAGTCTCTTTGAGTGACTGTCTGTGTGGGGCAGTCTTTTGAGTGACTGTCTGTGTGGCCGGCCGTTCTTTGAGTGACTGTCTATGTGGCCGGCAGTTCTTGAGTGATTGTTGTGGCCAGAGGTCTCTTTGAGTTACTGTCCGTTTGGCCGGCAGTCCCTTTTAGTGACTGTCCGTGTGGCCGGTAGTCTCTTTCAGTGAATGTCCGTGTGGCCGGCAGTCTATTTCAGTGACTGTCCGTGTGGACGGCAGTCTCATAGTTCAAGTTTCCTTTTTGCACAGCTGTTTATAAAATTACAGCTCATCTCTGATTGGTTTCCATGGGCAATTACAACAGTTTTACCTCAGACATTTCTGATAATCTCCCCTATCTCTGTATCCCTATCCATCTTACCTCGCACATAGGTTGTCTTCTACTCATTGCCTATAGTAAACAATCACAGTCAGAGCTCATATAGTGACCTGTGGCAAAACAGCAACAAATCACGGTCAGCTTCCAACTGCCACAGCAGCAGCAGAAATGGCTTCTGTAAAGGTAGTCGGTTTTGGAAAGCACTGGGTAAAAATTTTGGCTCAAACCCTGGTGGGTTAGATGTTCCCTGGTCACAGGCAACAACTGTGCAAAATTTGGTGATTGTAAACGCGATGGTACAGACATCATACATACACAGCTTTATATTAGATAGATGTATTGGATGAGAATGAGATGATATCTGCAGTGTTTAGCCAACCAGTCTCAGTCATATTGGTTCTCCCAACAGCATGCATGGAGCTTTGCAGGATCAGTAGAGAATATTGATTTTACGGCGACAGCCAGGGAATATGTTGAGCTATTGAAAACTTATATAAAGGAAATATGAAATATAAGTTATCGTCCATTTTAACATATGTAAAGATATGATAGAACACAATATATATATTGTTGTGCTATCATATACTTTACATATGTAAAATGGAGATAACTTATATTTCCATATTTCCTTAGTATATTGTTGTGCTATCATATACTTTACATATGTAAAATGGAGATAACTTATATTTCCATATTTCCTTAGTATAAAGTTTTCAATAGCTCAACATATTCCCTGGCTGTCTGCCGTAAAATCCAATATTCTCTACTGATCCTGCAAAGCTCCATGCATGCTGTTGGGAGAACCAATATGACTGAGACTGGTTGGCTAAACACTGCAGATATCATCTCAGTCTCATCCAATACATCTATCTAATATATAAAGCTGTGTATGTATGTATGTCTGTACCATCGCGTTTACAATCACCAAATTTTGCACAGTTGTTGCCTGTGACTCAGGGAACATCTTAGACCACCAGGGTTTGAGCCAAAATTTTTACCCAGTGCTTTCCAAAACCGACTACCATTTACAGAAGCCATTGTCTGCTGCTGCTGTGGCAGTTGGAAGCTGAGCCGTGATTTGTTGCTGTTTTGCCACAGGTCACTAATATGAGCTCTGAGCTGTGATTGTTTACTATAGGCAATGAGTAGAAGACAACCTATGTGCGAGGTAAGATGGATAGGGATACAGAGATAAGGGGAGATTATCAGAAATGTCTGAGGTAAAACTGTTGTAATTGCCCATGGAAACCAATCAGAGATGAGCTGTAATTTTATAAACAGCTGTGCAAAAAGGAAACTTGAACTATGAGACTGCCGGCCACACGGACAGTCACTGAAAGAGACTGCCGGCCACACGGACAGTCACTGAAAGAGACTACCGGCCACACGGACAGTCACTAAAAGGGACTGCCGGCCAAACGGACAGTCACTCAAAGAGACCTCTGGCCACACAGACAATCACTCAAAGAGACTGCCGGCCACATAGACAGTCACTCAAAGAGACTGCCGGCCACACAGACAGTCACTCAAAGAGACTGCCGGCCACACAGACAGTCACTCAAAGAGACTGCTGGCCACACAGTCACTCAAAGAGACTGCCGGCCACACGGACAGTCACTCAAAGAGACTGCAGGCCACACGGACAGTCACTCAAAGAGACTGCCGGCCGCAAGGTATTATTTACTTATAGTGTGCTGCTTTTTTTCATTTTTGCATATAATTTTATGAAAACGTGTATAAATTGCACTTTATATACAATCAATAGCACAATCTTGTCGCATTTACTTCAAATATATTTCTTGAATTTGCCCTTTTCTTACAAAAAAACCCCTCTACAAACACTGCTATTACTGGGGAAGGGCTAGGGAGCTGCTTACTTTAGTAAGCAGCTCCTATAGGGTTTATTCAGAGTGAGAGGTCCTCTTTAAGGGAGTTTTGTTTTAATCTGAATCTCTTAACTAGTCACCACCCTCATTTAGGGTAGATGGGTAGCCCTATCCATTGGAATAGGGGAGGAGCTCTGTAAGAATAAAAAGAGCTGACTCCATAACATTGCGGCATAGCTATATACAAAATGACAGCACGCTGCTATGTGTGAATCTTTAGGTATTCAGTGAGAAGACAAATGATGTAAGGCTAGTTGAGAGATGCAGAAACATGTGTCTGACCAGCTATGATGTGACAAACTACCCTAAATGAGGCCAATATACAAATAATTGGTTACTAGTTAAGAGATTCAGAAACAATGGATGAGACTAGTTTTGTTTTAATGAAAGTGACCCTGATATGAAGCCAAATGTAACTGATTAGCCCAGTTATATCACAATGTATTTAGACTAGGGAAAGATGGTTTGTCATTTTGACTTTTTTGGAAATTAATAAGAGCATTAAATAGACCCCTGATGAAGCTGTGCTCAGGGAAACACTTTGGGTAAGAGATACCAGGGTCAATGGCTAGTAAAGACACTTGTGAAGTTGTTAACAGTTTGTTTTAGGTTCAGGACTAGGGTCATACATAGTTATTGAGTTATTGACTGTCTAAACGCAAAGTCACTGTTAATTTTATGTACTTGTTTTGAAGAAATTAAAAATCACAAACATTGATCAGCAGTATGCTGATATATGATCATTTCAAACTAGGTTGATTTGAATAAAAATGAAGAATAATTACTGAAGTGCATGTATCATACCAGTGCACAAGTGACATTTAATGTCAAATCACCCAGTGATAACGGATACTTTCTATTCAAGACAATATATACTATATCAAGAAATATTTACCGTACTCTGTATTTAAAAAAAGGAGGTTACTAAAGGTTAATAAATTGAGAAAATTAGAGAAAAAACTTATGGCACTGCAGGCCATTGTCAAAGACAAAAAAAAGTGATACGTTCCCATTGATTCCTGAGGAGCAACAGCAGCCCCTTTAGAAGGAGTATCCAGTGGGGGCGACAAAGAAAGAAGAGGTCGGTATGTGGATGGGAAGAGAAAACAAGTGTCCTGGCGTTGACTCCTCAAGGTGACTTAAGTGTGATTAACCCTCATGTTTGTGACTCTACATCTATGTGTAACACAGCATCTACATCTATTCTGGATAATGACATTAACCTGACTACTTCTAACATATAATTAAATTACCTGCCTGACTAGAAATGTTTAAAAAGTGGGAATATCTTTTATTAATTCTCTCATTAAAAAGTAACAACTAAGTACTAAAAGTCAACAAATTTACTCAGGCATTGACCAGCACAGTGGACTATTGTCATGGTCTTGAGTCGGGAGAGTCTGTGTAAAGACTGTTGTGTACTGCTATCCCAGCTTACGGGCCATACACTTCTTCCATCCGGTGAGATACAAATGTCATAGTGCCAAACGACTGGATTAAAAGGCAATGGCGATAACATCATTAGTTTGTCATTTACAGGTTTCTGCATCCTTAGTAGTGATAGGATACGTCCTCAGAGGTGATCCGATATACACACATAGTGCAACTCAGTTTTAAATTACACCAGCAGCATTTGCCCCCATAGCATTGTTACGGGCCGTAAGCAGGTTAACTCCACCTTCCTTCCGGGGCTGGACATCAACAAGGGTCGTGGGTGATTGACCATAAAACAACATACTGCTACTTTGCAGCCAATGGTGATTCAGCCGCATCATGGATAAAGACCGCCTACAAAGGGTGGGATTAGCCCCATTTGTGAAGCGATTGAAAGCACCGCCCCAACTGGGCAGAGCAGCGCTGTCAGTATGAATCCGCCTCATGAAGCAGTTGTCAAGGAGACCGAATGAAACAGGATTGCTCTGATCGGCAGGATATAACGGAGGAAAATATTGTTGCCATCATGGCTAGTATTGAAGTGCAAGGAAGACAAAACACACAGCACCCATGGGTTTCCAATAATACATTGTCTCAAGGAATGATGATGGGCACCTAACTAGTAATGTGTGAATGATTCAGTGACTTACCAACTGAAAGAGATATATTATATGAACATTGTAACAGCCATCTAAATGAAGCATGCATACGGAACATAGTCATTTAGACCTTGTGGCTTCATGGTGTGTAAGGTTCATTCTGGGCCAGATGAACAAACGTTTTATTGCTGTCTTTGGGGGAAAAGAATTAGATGTTTTTGCAACACCCTCGCCGATGCAATGGCGAAGGAGTGCTTGCGAATAAGCCCCACAGCATGTCACCACATCACACAGGGGACATTGCAGTGGTTAATCCTGCCTGGCAAGGCAGAAGTTAATCTGAGTATGATGTAAAAGTCTATTATCCAATGATCTGTGTTACATCCTGTCTCTGTGAGCTGAGAGGTAATTGGAGGAGCAGCCACCACCTGACCAAAGGGAGATAATAAAACCCCTGGCCAAGAATATTCTAGAGAGCAGTTAGCTGAGCAGTAGCTCAGAAGCAGACTGGAGTCTCTCCAGTACAGACTCTTCGGAGTCTGTACAGCTAGCACACCAGACCAGAGCAGGAAGAGCCTAGCCCCTGCCTGAAGTGGAGCTAATAGCTAGTTAGTGAGGAAAGGGGTATCATCCTACCTTCAAGGGTGATACCTGAAGATATCCAGGATAAAGCTGAAGCATCCTTCCAGGACACAGCTACCTCCCAGCCTGCCATCGCATCCAGGCTGGTGATCTACATCCTGTGGCTTCCGCCAAATACCTCTCCAGTACTCCACCATCTTGTTAAAGGCACGTTGCTGATGTTCCTGTCGGTTCCAATAAAGAACTGTAAGTGTTTCTGTTCAACCTCTGCCTCCGTCTGGTCCCTGCTACTCCGGCTGTCACCATCACGGGCACCCTGTCCACCACACAGAGACTCATACTCTAGACACCAAAGGGTTGCCCCAGGGAAATCCGCTATAGCAGCCTCTCCCTCATCATTTCTTGCCAACACCACCCTGCTGGAGACCTGCCAGGCTGTAGGACAGCCCTCCGGTCCCCCATACCAAGCACCGTGACACAAGCGTGCTTAGGCCGCAACCGCTAGCCACTCAGGTACTGCGGGCCCAGGCTGTCTCCAGGCCCCAAGAAAAGGCTAGGCCCCGGTGGGGGATGTTGCATTTTGGATGTCAAAGTCAGAGTAGAGGGGGGCAGCTTGATTACTTCAGCCTTTAGAAAAACCTACTGCCACTAACTCTATCCTTTATTTCAATAGTTTTCATCCTGAGCATACCAAAAATAGTTTACCTTATAGTCAATATCTTCGACTTAGAAGAATTAATAATGAAGATAACAATTTCAGACTTCAATCCAAGGGATTAACTGATAGGCTTGAAGATAGAGGGCACACTAGCAATTTATTAAAAGAAACAGCATCTTACACACAAGAAAAATTGTTGTGCTGCAAAAAAGTGGACAACACAAAAAGTAGGGCTAATTGTAGATTTGCCTTTTGCTTCGAGTTTGGTCCATGCGAAAGAGCTGTACGCTCTGCTAATCAAAGGAACCGGCATATCCTAAATTGACCCATAACATGACCCGCAATTGAACAAAATTGAACAAAATTACAAGTACACGGCCCCTCATAGCCTTCAGCCGTAGTCCTACGATCAAGAATGCGCTAATCAGGAGTAAATTTTTTACTCCACGAGGCATGTGGTTAGAGAAAGGGGTACCAAAAGGCAATTTTAAATGTGGCTTTTGTAATCAATGTAAGTATAATGGCCAACTAAAAGTCATTCATTTTGGAGGCACGTCATCAAAAGTTACTTCTTTTATCTAACTATCCGCACTTTAGCAGTACACTTTAGAGAACACCAAAGATCCATCATCAAAGGCATTGGCTGCCCGTGACTTATTGAGCATGTTCAGAATGTACAACAGGGAAACCTGGACATGCTCAAATTTTCAGGGATCAAACCCATTAGGCCAACCCATTAGGTTTAACGCTATGGGAGAAGCAGGCCTAAATTACCGCAATGAGATGAATGTTTTCATATAGATGGTACCTCTTCTCTTGCCACTTGATGAGTATTGAATATTTCCGGTTAGAGTGTAATAGCTATGCACTGAATCCCTTCTTAAAGTATATCATTTCTCTTCCACTTTCTTCCTTAGCATTGGTTTTATCATGTATATGCCTACTGTGGCCTTTTTTGTAAGTATTTTCATTGTATGTAGGTATGTGGTTTTTGTCTTTACACATTATTTGTTTGTCTCCTTGATGACACCCGCCGCTGATGCTGCTTATAATGTGTGTCGCTGCAGAATGACATCAGTGGTTTGAGAAAGCACACGGCCCATCACCTCGCTCTGTACTTCAAAATGTGCTGTATTTTCAAATAAAGAAAATGCTTGTTGGTGTGTGCCGCTTCATATCTTTTTCTTCTGGATCGTCAAAGGTTATGTTTTAGTATTATCATTCAATTCAGTGAATCTAGTTATCCTGAAAGCACTAGATACCAATTTACAAGCTACTCTACTGTATATAAGATGGTGGTTGATTCATAGATTCATCTGATTCATAGAGCAGCATTATTTATTTATTTCCGTATAAAGAATGGCCAGACCATTGTAAGTTCTTGTCTTTATTCCTATTGTTTCATATGACTATGTTATTATTATGTAATGTCTTCTTTTATTTATATATGTCCTATGATTTGTAAACCACTGCAGAACATGATGGCACTATGTAAACAAAGATTTATTATTATTATGGTATGAGATTGTTTATGCTGAATATATATACGGTATATATGAAGTACAAGATGGCTGCCACCTTTGTTTCTCTTGTTCACTTGTGGGCCATACCAAGCCTGAGATCTTACATGCGCAGCTCAGAAGATATGGTCAGAAGATAAGAAACAGAGCACTCTAATCATCATTCCTTGCTTTATTCCTTGCTTTATCATTTCTTGCTTTATAATTTAATTGCTTTTAGCTCAAACATTTAAAGAGTAGGAAATAATACAAAATCCTTGTAAAAAGCTCCTAGAACGTCCCTGCAGAGATTACGTCAGAGTAAGAACATCTTCCAGGATGTGGCTTTTGATATATTAAGTAAGCGGAAACTTGATAATCTAGCTTTCCCTAACACACAAAAGAGTTTGTTGTCCCAGTGTATGACTTTTCCCATTGAAATTAGAACAAATACATTTAATCCAAAATTATGTCATAGCTCAATATACTAATGTTTGCTTTCCAGCTGGACCAGAATGGTCCAGTTTAATAGGATTTATGTGGTCCAACAATTGACATCAACATATTCCACAGCTCCGACAAGCAAAGACTTATTATCCCAGTAAGGGTCCATATTTTCTGCCTTTTCATAGTCTAGTCTCATATACTGTAGTATACAAATGTTACAGTCCAGTATTACAAAGATTAACACAAAACAGTATAATAACCTGATAATATATTCCTCAGACTGTGTTGACCTGGGACACTAGAGCAATGATGGCGAACCTTTTGGAGACAGAGTGCCCAGCCTACAACCAAAACCTACTTTTGTGTCACAAAGTGCCAACATAACAATTAAAGCAGTAACCTATTGATCCCAGTTGTATCACAAGTTTCAACCATATTGGCGTCGTGAGGACACCAATACAATAAAAAGAGGATGGAGAAATTTGGATTGTAGCTTCCTTCCAGAGTCCCTTGAAGAGAAAGAATCAGGGGACCCAGAGCAGGAGCTCCAACGATAATCCATCTCTGTCCACACCTTCTCGCTTCTCGTGTAGTCCTGGCAGCCAAGGAGGTGTCGCTTTAAAATAGCACTGAGCGTAGCAATGCAGCCTTCCTCCTGCGACCTAAGACAGCCATGGGTCTTGCATTGCAGGAGGAAGGCTTGAGTCACGTCTAGCAAGTTCTGTGCTGGGGTGAAGGCCTGGGTGCCTCCAGGGTCTCTCTAGGAAGAATGGTGGGTCCAGCAGGAGGATCACAAAGATAATGCACGTCTTTTAACACCTTCTCACTTTTCAAGCAGTTCCAAACAGTCAATGAAGTGTCGCTGTAAAATAGTGCCGAGCGCAGCATCTCATAAGTTGCCTAGGATTGCAGGAAGATTTAATGGATTTGGTCCTGTTTGGTGAACTCTGTCCTAGGTTGATGACCTGAGTGCCCACAGAAAGGGCTCTGAGTGCCACCTCTGGCACCAGTGCCAGAGGTTCGCCATCACTGCTCTATACTAAAGACTCTGAAATCCTTCCCCCTTGCTTCACTGATGATAGCTCTTGTATGAGCACACATTTATGAAAAAAGAGTGCACTCATTGTACTATGTGTAGTTGCCTGGGATTGTCAGGCAGATGGATATGGATTATGAATATTAATAAAAAAGGCAGGCAATGGTCAATAATCTGGCGCCCATGCACTGGTCTGGTGGAAGTGGTTGACCAATATGGTTTGCATTTTGTTTATGCTGAGAATTGGGACGCATGTTATGGTGTGCAACTCCAACTAAGCAACTAAGCCCCATGAGTTGATGAGCATACACAGGTTGGGGATTGGTGTCGTGCTAGGCCAAGGCGGTTCAATTACAAGCGGTCCGTGGTTGGACCTCATTATCGTCAGATAGTTCCGACGATTTCCGAGGGATTAGCAGGGTTTTTGGCGCACATCGATTGGGATTGTGTCGCAATTATTGACGCAGTTTACTTTTATGGGACACAAATCGGAGGGGGAGCGAAGAACCATTCAAAGGATCCGATCGGACAATTTCGGACTCAAACCGTAAAATTTTAAACTGTATAATTTGTTCAGTCACCAGGATCAAGTACCTACATACACGGAAAGAAGAAGGTGAACTCTGGCGGTACTGATATCAGGGAGAATGCGGGACAGATGAAGGATATCCGGTAAACGTCATAGTGAATCGCAGTGCCCACAGAAAGGGCTCTGAGTGCCACCTCTGGCACCAGTGCCAGAGGTTCGCCATCACTGCTCTATACTAAAGACTCTGAAATCCTTCCCCCTTGTTCCTGAATGATAGCTCTGGTAGAGCCCACATTTATAAAAAAGAGTGCACTCTGTACTATGTGTAGTTTGCCTGTGGATTGTGCAGAGGATATTAGGATATTAATAAAAAAATGGCGCATGGTCAATAATCTGGCGCCCCCTGCACTGGTCTGGAAGTGTGCACCAATTTTTTGGTGCACTTTGTTTATGCTGCAGAATTGTGACGCATGTATGGTGCAAACTCCAACTAAGCACTAACATGGCCCCATTAAGTTGACATACACAGGGGTTCATTTACTAAGGGTCCGTGGACCTCATTATCGTCAGATAGTCCGACGATTTCCGTTTTGTGACAGATTTAGCAGGGGTTTTTGGCACACTCGATTGGATTGTGTCGCAATTGCGCCAGCTTTCATGTGACACAAATTAGGGGGCGGGCCATCAAACGATCCGACGGATTCGGACAAACTGCAAAATGTAACTGTAAATTTGTGTTGCAAGATCAAGTACTTACATACACGGGAAGAAGAAGGTGAACTCTGGCGGGGACCTGATCAGGGAAGCGACAGATGCAGGATATCCGGTGCACGCTCATAGTGAATCGCGGCAGCTGTGCATTCTGGTTGGGGAACGCACCTCGGGGACCTCGCAGGGACGGGTAAGTAAATCTGCTCCATTGTGCGACACAAAACTGGTGCAGACACTTTATAAATACATCTGCAAGTAGTTTGCAATATCTTTTCAGTGCAAAGTCAGATAATAAATGGGGCACAGTGATCTGAACTTTCAGTCAGCAGAACAGCAGATTATTTTATGAACGGAATGGAATGGGACAATAAGTACGGGTGGGCCACATGTGATTTAGTTGCCCTGTATCCCTCCATACCCCACGATCGTGCCATTCATTATCTGACCGTACACCTTAATGAATTCAGTGCCTATTCAGACGAACTTAAGGAATTTCTTATTTTAGTCACAGAGTTCCTTTTATCACACAATTTTTTCATTTTTGATGGCCAGTTTTATTTGCAAGTGGGGGGGGGGCCCTATGGGAGCCCGTTTTTCCCCCTCACTTGCAAATATTTACATGACCCAATGGGAAACTTTGTATCTTTTTGCTGATAGTAACCCTTTCAGGAATTTCATACATTGGACAGGTCGTTTTATAGACGACCTAGTGTTCGTCTGGAAGGGTACTGAGGACCAATTCAATCAATTCAAGGTTTACATCAATTCTAATCGTATGAATTTGAAATTCACAGGCACATTTGGTGGATCACAAATCCCTTTTTTAGATATTATCCTAAGGGGAAATTCAGATGGAATTGAAACTATACAGTACAGAAAAGAGGTAGCAGGAAATTCTATCCTGTTAGCCACATCCTGCCATCCACGTCACGTTGTTAATAACATACCTTTGGGAGAATTAATACGAACAATACGGAATTGTTCGGATATACAGAAATTCAATTCTGAAGCTGACAAGGTGTGCGGAAGATTAAAAGATAGAGGGTATAACCACAAAGTCTTAGAAAAAGCCAAGGCTAGGGTTAGTGGGATGCAAAGGCAAACCTTACTAGAACCCAAAAAAAGAAGGACTGACATACATGATGATAAGATACATTCACATTCTCCTGTTGTTTTCGTTACCACATATAGTAACCAATTTTCCAAAATTAAAAATATTATAAAAAAATATGTGCCAATACTGGAACAGGATAATGATTTAGCGATGTGTTAACGGGGAGGCATAAAATTTAGCTCCAAACGTGCCCCTACCATTGGGAATAAAATAAGTCCTAGCACGTTCAGTAGTTCCAATCCTAGTAGTGATCATTCATGGCTATATCACCCAGGTAACCATAGGTGTGGACACCGTGTATGTAAAGTCTGTCCATATCTTCAAATGGATAATTACATCATTCCGTTTGTTAACGATAAAAAATACAATATTAACACGTTTATTAATTGCAATACATCATTTGTGGTTTACGTTATTTCTTGCAGTATTTGCAAACTCCAGTACGTGGGTTGTACTACTTGCCCTCTAAAAGTCCGTATTAGACGCCATCTATCGGACATTCTTAGCACTAATAATAATATTTCGGCAGCTTCCAAACATTTTAGAGACATACACGATAAGGCTACAACCGCATTTGCTTGGAAAGACATTGAAAAGGTGCATCGTCCCATGAGAGGGGGGGATCATAGGAGGAAACTTTTGAATAGGTAGACCTTCTGGATATTCTCCTTGGACTGCAGGTCACCTCTGGGTCTCAATTCAAGGAGGGATGTAATTCTCTGCTATAACTAGAGTACAGTAGTCTTATTCTGTCTTTATGTCTGTATTGATTATTATGCTATGGCAATGAACTAAACAATAGGGAGCATTTTTAAAACACATGATTTTTTGATATTGCAATATTATATGTTGTATACATGTGTGTTGCTTTATATATATTACATGCTATATACAAGTGTATTGTTCTATGCCATTTGAAGTCCTTTCTGAGTAAAATGTAAAATGATAAATAATAGCAATAAATGTATCATATATGGTATAATGTACATGGAATATGCATTTTCCAGCATTAACGTTCCGTATTTGTTTGTAAGCAGGTTTCTCCTGAATGCTTTTAACAATATGTTTTTAATAGTATTTTTCACTGTTGCATGAATGTGTATCACTTATCATGAATTTATGCTGTAAAGGCGTTTTTCTTATTGTTTCACATCCCCTTTAAATTGAATCATGTGATCCACACGTCATCCAACAGGTGCACGAAGTCGGGTTTAAATACTCTGAGCGTATCTCCACCGGGTGGGACCATGATTAAGTCTGAATAGACGAAACATGTAAGTCTGTCTACCTTTGTCCATTTGCTGCATACGTTTTGTGACCAGATTTTAATGATGGAATAAAGAAAATTTTGAATTGAATTTCTACTGCATCCTCCGTGATTGTGCTGGAATCGCCTACTTGTGAATTTTTAGCTTGTACGTGTATGGCTTACACGTTGAATCCGTGCACCTGGAGGATTGCTATAGGAGCCTGAACGGTGAGCTGGCGTTTTCTTGTTTGTTTTCTTACAAGAGGTATCTAATTTAGCATTACAAATCTGGCAACGTTTGGAAGCATCCTTCTTAGGCTTATCCTTATCTGACTCCTTCTCTTTGGGTTTATCTCTTTCTCTTTCTTTTAAGAGATATTTCTCCTGTTAAACAAAGAAAATAGGGATCTCTTAATCAGAAAAAGACCACTTCAAGAGACCCAACTAATGGTAATAAATAGGGAAAAAATCCCCATATTCTGTTTTGCCCAGGGTTAGGGATCGCGTCTCAGCCACATCCGCCATGTTATCCAACTCCATGGAGACCTCAGCAGAAGTGAAACTACACCGTGGTCAGTAAAATACTCACCTTCTGGCTTCTGATGTCATCAGCTGCAGCCCGTCTCCCAGGCTGCTCCAGTTCCTGCGCCGAGGCCTCCGCGACATCACTTCCGGTTACCGTAAGTGGTGCATCATGTAAACATGCGGATGATGTGCCGACCACTGCGGACCCCATCAGGAGCCGTATGGCTGCCTGAACACCCCGAGGGGCAACCCAGAACTGGAGACCCCAAGTAGGACACAGGGAGCCCGGACGAGGGAGATCTGGGGGGCACAGTGATCTGAACTTTCAGTCAGCAGAACAGCAGATTATTTTAACAGGATATGTGCAGCTGTCATGTTAAATAGCACCCATCCTGCAAAACACTGGCCAGGTAAATCAACTGTAGGGCTTTATTCATAAATCCATTTCTGTTTATTATTTTTGGATAAGCAAACAACTCTATTTGTACATTTAGTTTAATTGCAGGGCAAGGACACACCCTTGTAAATACCTTGTTAAAGGGAGTCTACCAGCTCCCAAATCACCTTTCAAGTAAAACAGCATTGTTTAGGACACTTTGAAAGCTTTCCAGACATTCCTGTTTCCTAGCAATCAGTCATTTCACAGAATATTAAAATTTTACCTTAACGTAAAATTAACTTCTAGGTGCAGAGCCTGTAATTGAGCAGAGCCAAACCTGTTATTGAAATTTGCCATAAAAATATTGTCAACCTAATATTCCAAATGAAACAGAATGGGCAATAAAAAAGTTTAAAGGATTTCAAATGATGAGCAGAACCAAACTGCAAAGTTCTGGTTCGTACCGAATTTGGTGGATTCAGCACAGACGCATGGGCCCAGAGACCAAACAAACGCTAACGTTTGGAATCTGGGTCCATGTTCCATGTCATCGGCAGATCGCATGGAAGGGTCTCTGCCAGCTAATACAGCTGAAGGAAGACAGAAGAGGAGCCGCCATGAGCAGCGCCAAGGATCGGGAGCCACGGCGAGCATCAGAGGGTGAGTATGTCAGTTTATTTTATTTAGTTGACTCTTGTTGACTCTTGTATAAGCCAATGTTAGGTTTTTCAGCACATATTTTCTGCTGAAAAACTTGGCTTATACATGAGTATATACGGTACATAGATTACCAGAGCTGTCATTATCGCCCTTGGGTTGATAATATACCAAAGGGACAGCTTAAGAGAATACAGAGAAATTGTATCAAACAAGAAGATTTTATGGACCAAGAAAAGATTATTATGGAGAGATTTAGAGAACGGAATAATAATGAGGAAAACTTAGAAAATAGGTTAATAAAGAGGGAGAATAGCACTCAAGGGGATTCGGTTTTCATCACAAACTATTGCAAAGAGGCTCTTTTGGTCCAAAAAATTATTTTAAAAAATTAGCATATTATCTCCAATGATCCCATGTTAGGAAAAGCAGTTAAGAACAAACCAAAAATAGTTTTTTTTAGAAAGGCTGCTAATATTAAAGACCTCACTGCATCTAGCTACATAAAAGAAAATGGTAACAAAGGGTCCACGATTATAAAAGGTTTTTATGCCTGCAAAAAATGTGTCCACAATAAAAATAGGGCATGGGATGATAGAGGTATTGTAAGGCAATAAGTGGAAATAAGGATAGCCGAATGTATGAAATCTCGGACTAATCGAATTGTGACACTTGTTCGGTAATTTATATGATAATTTGTCCATGTGGACTTCGGTATGTGGGTAGTACGAGGAGAAAATAAAAAATAAGTATAGGGGTGTACATTAGAAATATTTAAAAGGGGGTCACCACACATAGTATTTCGTCACACACGTTAAAATTGCACATAACCAAAATCCTAAGGGTTTAATCTTTTTTGGACTAGAGGTGGTAATAGCAGATTGGAGGGGTGAGGCTTTTTGGATCTATCACCTAAAGACCTTACAGCCGCATGGTCTGAACTTTGATTTTCAGATCAAAAGTTTTCTAGTATAATTAAGACACTGGGGCACATTTACTTACCCGGTTCCTGTCGCAATTCCCACTGTGCATTGTTCGGCGATCATGTGTCGCTTCCCCGCTCCGGTCCATCGGAGTTCACTTTTTTATTCCTGGTGCATGTAAGTTCATGTCTTGCGACACAATTTAAATGTTAAATCCTGCACTCAGTCCGAATCTGTCGGATCGTCCGACGCCCCCCCCCTCCCCGATTTCTGTCACATTGAAGCGGACGCTGGTCTGCCAAAATCCGATCGCGTGTGACAGAATCCCCTTCTAAATGCCTGTCCTTGCCCGAGATCTGTGTTTCTCACTCTACACAAAGATTGGCTAAGAATGTGCATTATGTTGGAGTATGACGATTCAGATATGAGAATTTTATTTTTCTTGTCTTTTACCCCCGCTTCTGCCTTCCCATATCTAATGTGGTCAATGGGCTCTATCTAGCATAATGGAGGACTAACAACAAGTGAGTACAGGAAATAAGAATAAAAATAAAAATGGGATATTGAGCAATGTTTTTTACCCAATTTAATAGAGGACTAACAATATGTGAGGTTAGGAAACAAAAGAGTTAAAAATGGAGCGTGTGTTTTGTGCAACACGCTGTGTGTTGTTGCAATAGGGGGAACAAAGGGTTAAATTGCAAAGGACTTTGGGTACCTTTGGGGAATGAATTTAACTTATTTATTGATTTATGTATGTTTTTATGTAGTGTAAGCATTAGTTTTTTTGTACATATGAAAGAATTCACTGAAGAACCACTGTTATTATACTGTTTTGTAGCAAAAGGATATATGAACCTGTCACCATACATGTGTATTTAAAAGCCTATCGTTACGTCAAGCAGAAGAAGCCTGAAGAGGCAAAACCTGAGGTCGGGCGAGGTGTTGTGGCGTCCAGTGGAAATTTTTAAACTTTATAAGCGCTATTTTAAAACAATGTTTGTGAGTACCCTGATAATAAATACCTATCTCTCTTAATCCTGGTGATCTGCACGATTGGCTTCTCTCTCATCTATAGGATCTATGTCTTTTCCCATTCAAAAGTGAGATTTTGCAAAGGGATTAATGTCGACAGCATACATCATGACAGGGAGTAATGGCCAAGCTCTGAAGCACTGAGAGTCTTCCATTTCGGAAACTGGCTGGAGTGGTGTACGTGACCTCCAACTTGAAAGTACTGTTCTCTTTCCTTATCTTTTACTTTTTTGGAATTTAACTGTGATATTTAAAGTAGAGTTGAGCATTGGTTATATTATTTTTTATTTACTGCTGTTATTAGGGACAGGTGGAAATATAAAATAATTTTAGGGCACTTTGAAGAACTGCTTTAGGCTACTCATAGGCTGCTATAGTGCAGGGATATTCTTACTGCTTATAGAGGATTAAACAGCAATACTTGGAAATACCAGACAGGAATATGCATTTACTGTATCATCCAGCAAGATCTTGAAAGCCCTGTCCTGTATAATATTCAGCTCCAGAAAAATCCTAGGGGAAACAGAACAAGTATATCTAGAAAGCTTATAAAGTATGTTACAGTATTCTCATTTTACCCTTGGGATGATGTTGAAGCTGGTAGACTCCCGTTAGCCAAGCTTTACAGCAACATTGCAGATGTGAGAATGGTGGTCCACAAGTTTGGTCTTAAATAGTGTTCATAAAATAGTTATGATGCTGAGGGAAACCACAAAATTGGCCCTTGAATTACTTGTTTGCTCCATGGTTAAGGTTTTACCATACTCAAATGTGTTGTGAAATTTAGAGGCGGAACTTACCATAAGGTGCCACAATGGCCATTATTAATACTGGGAAGCACAGTCATGTCTCATCAATTTCACAATGTTTATAGTTCAGATTAAATTGTTGGTTTTACTTGTGGTAATGCAGGGCACTTGTTTGTAGGTATAAATCTAAAGTATTGTTTAGTGATTCTTGAAGCATAGCATAATCCCGATTACTGTAAGGTGTTTTGCAGGAAGATACTTGAATTATTGTAAGCATTTATCTGTATTACATTAGTATTTTTATAAGGTATATCCTTACATTGGTTGGACACAGACACAGTTGGGCATCGGGTAAGTGAATGCAAACACACCCACTGCCGATAGCATTAAAATGCTTGTTGTTCATACGTGTAATTCAAGTGGCAATTTTGTGGTTTCTCTCTATATCAAAGCTATTTCATTACGGAGTGACAAGCCTAGGGAAAATGGTGGCATGCACACGCAACCAGCATTTATCTGCCGCTGTAGAACCGCATATAGAGAATCGACTGCATATAGAGATTTTTCAATCATCAATTGTTAAAGGGAACCCGTCACCACTATTTTCACAAATACAGGTAGTGACAGGTTCCTATAGAGCTCTAATAACTATTTGACACCCTGCTGGTAGCTAAAAATTATGCCCCTGAGATTCCCATATATTCAACTTTATAGTTTTATCTGGTAACTAAGCATGGCTAAATGGAGTCCGGGTGGGCGTGGCCTCCTCAGGCTGAATCCAGCAGCTCCTCCCCATCCCTATCTCTGTATGCTGCTATAATGTCATGTGACCAGGGTGACATCATCGCAGGTCCTATAGCTTTTGTTGCATTAGGAACTGTACACTAAGCATATATGTCATGAAAGCACAGCATATTTTATCACATGAAATCACAGCAGGCTGCATGGAGAGGAGTAGAAGTCCATGGAGGCTGCTGTGATGGTTTTATGTGGTCAGATATGTACATGGGGTATAGTTTTCATATTTAGTAGCTCAAGGACCTTTGATGATGTCACCCTGGTCACATGACATTAGACACACAAATGTAAGCTCTTTACATATAAACGACCACCAGGTTGTTCCATAGGCGTCTGTCAGGATCAGTGGATCCTCTGGACCACCGCGGGAGATGGAACTAGCCGACACCTGGGACCGGAGCCCAAGTGGCACCTGGTTTTCACCAGAGCCCGCCGCAAAGCGGGTTGGACTTGCTGCGGCAGGATACCACTAGGTCGTTCCACAGGTGCGACCAGCCCGCGGTGGCAGCCGAGGTCGAGGTACCTTAGCGGATGACAGTCTCGTAGTCAGGTCCAGGCACAGGGTCAGGGCAGGCGGCAGAGATGCAACGTCAAGTCCAAGTCCAAGGTCAGCAACGGGAGGTCCAGGCAGGTGGGAGCGGGAACACAGGCACACGGAACACAGCAACACGGAGGAACTCGGGTAACACAGGACACAGGAGCGGGAACACACAGGAATACACAGGAACGCAGGAATAATCGCTTGGAAGCTTTCTCTAAGGCTATGAGGCACAAAGATCCGGCAAGGGTAACAGGAAGAGGCAGGCTTATGAAGAATTGGGCAATATGGCCAGCACCAATTAATGGCGCGCTGGCCCTTTAAATTTGGAGAAGGTGCCGCGCACGCCCTAGCAGTCGGGGACACACGCGCACAGCGGAGGGGAGCGAGCCAGGAGCCGGGACGGGTGAGATGTGCTGGCGGCGCGCTGGCGGGGGCAGGGCGGCACGGGTGAGTCCGCGACCCGCGATGTGGCAGCCAAGGTCGAGTTACAGGAATGGCAGGCAATCTCGTAGTTGGAGACAGGCCGGAGGTCAGGACGGGCAGCACAGGATCAGAGTCGGGAACGTAGCAATAGGTCAAGGCAGGCGGCAGAGGATTGTAGTCAGGAACGGAACAGGGGTCACAACACAAAAAATCTCAATAACAGCACAAGGCATCAGACACATCTTTCTCTAGTGCGCAAGGCACCAAGATCTGGCAGGGTCTGCAGGAAGAGGCAGGTTTAAATAGTTTATTTGAAAATGACCAGTGCCAATTAGCAGCTCGCTGGGCCATTAAATCTTTTGAAGCCTGTGCGAGCACCCTAGGATTTGGTAACACACGCGCACGGCAGAGGAAGACAAGACAGGAGCTGGGATAGGTAGGGTGCGCGGCTGAAGCTCCAGCGGGGAGAGAGGAGAACAGATGAGCCCGCGACCTGCTATGTGGGTTGCGGGAGCACCCATGACAGGAGTTTTCTGTTTTGGTTAAAATGTTGTAATGTATCGATAAAATGAAATGAGTCTTGGTATAATAAATAATCAGAAAGTAGGCAGTTATTAAGTCTATCTACCTTCTCTAATAAGTACCAAGTATAAATTATTGCTGCGTTTCAATAGTCCACAGTCGACAAGTGAAATAATGAACTTCTTCAAAGTACAATAAAACTTCAGATTATGTGTAACCCACTCTTTGAGAGTTTTGAAAGTCGAGCTGGAATTTAAAAAAAAAATGCAATTTAGTTAACAAGCAAAATTTGCTTATTAACCAGTCTAGAATTGCAAATTACAACATATGCATGACCTCCACACCTTTTACTGTGCTTTACCTTTCTCTCTTGCAAAATGTTATAACACAAAAGTGTCACAAATGGTTAAAATAAACATATAACAACTATTTTTAATACATTGAGATCCTCATGAAGGTCCATGTTGAAGAAATATGATTTCTTGTGGAATATTACCATTGGTGTTAGTATAAATGGATGGGTATACTACAGAAGCAGGGGCGTAACTACAGCGGTAGCAGCCGCTATGGGACCCGCAGTGTCAGGAGGCCCCATCATCCAACCTGACACAATAAAGAATGGAGGATGTGCACCATTATATCTATATTGTACTGCATGTGTCCAGCATAGTATGTATATACTGTGATCTATATATGCAGTATCTGTGATGTGTCTATGGTGTCTGTATACACTGAATGTGAGTATGTTGCATATGGCACTGTATGTATGTGTATATGCACATGAGTGTATTTACATGTGTGAGTATACTAATATGTATATTTTTTAAGTGGGAAAGGTGGGCCCTTGCAGTAGCCTGCTAGGGGGCCCTGACTCTCCTAGTTACGCCACTGCTCAGAAGTGAAGTAAAAAAGGTGTATGGTGAACACCAAAAAAATATATAAAAAATCATTTACTGAATTGATGTTTTTTCTACAACCCCTCAACAAAAAATGTAATACTTTTTCATCAATAGAGCATATGCACCCCATAATAGTATCACAGAAAAATGCATTATATCCAGCATTAAATAAGCCCTCACAAGGCAACATTAACGGAAAAACAAATATTTTATAGCTCACAAAAAAACCTTTACAACTAAAGCCATTACATCCTAGTGAAAAACTGGCTAATGCAAGGCCCTCCTACTCTTCTGCACCTCGCTATACCGATGTGGGGCGTCTCTGTGCTCGGAAGAAATTGCATAACAAATTTTAAGATGGGTTTTATTTTTTATATTTTGTGAATGTGTAAATTTTTGAGATAAACTTACGTATTACTGACAAAATTAAGCACCCATCCCAAAACAACGTTCATCTAATTTGCGTGAGATCTTACTCTTCATTTTTAAGGGCTTTGGACACTTTTATGAATAGGACTAAAACTATGCAAGTGTACACAAATTTTGACAATGTTACAGGTGTAAAGTAGAAGTGGAAATGTTATACTAGACATTCTTAAACTTATATTTCTCATTCGGCCTCAGATAAATTGTATGCAGGTCAAGCCTGTCTGTAAGGTCTAGCACTACCTAACATTTTGGCACTTAATAAAGCGGATCCTGTTTGTCTTCTTTATTAGAAAAGGAATGACATCATTAACAGCTACTTATTAAAACATTTTGCCTTCAGCTATTTGACCCTATTTGAGTCTAATCATTCACAGGCTTCTTGCACAACGACAATATATTTACATATTTGATATTCATATAAGCGATTAGCAGAATGATTTGGAGCATGTCCACTTAATAAATTAATCTGATTAAACATTATAAACCTTACATGGTGGATTAAAAAATTACCCATGTTTTCCTACCACAATGTCACCAAAGATTATTTTATATATCTAGTAAAGCCCATGGTAACACTTCTCAATGTAGGTCCCAAACCCACTTTTGATAAGCACACATGTTGCCGTAAGACCATCCCAAGAAGATGAAGAATTGTGAATATTTTGACACAGTTGGTACTTCTAGTTGCCCCCAAGTCAATATCAAAATTTTCTAAGAATGGTTTCTATTTATATGAAGAATTGCGTAAATGTTGAGCCTCCAATACACTATTATTTTCAGAATAATTATCTCTGCAAGGCACACCTCAGGCGGTGCTCGGCCAAGAATTCAGCAATCTACTCTCCAGCCCTGTGCTACTGCACGTACCTGCACATCTTTGCTTTAAACGATTACTGTACATTACAATGTAGTCGCTTTTCTGAATTGTGGATAAACCTGTGACACAACCCTAATTTACAATAAGATTTAGACATGGATGTTATAAATCCTACATGTATGGCTTGGGCCTCATGCACACGACTGTGTGCTCACCCGGTCCTTGACAGATTACATGGCTGTGTGCAGAAGAGGGGGAGATCACCTTTCACCCCTCCCCTCTCCATAAAATCTGGACAGTCTGGCCAGGTCACATACCTCTATTGTGTCCAAAATCTGGTGTGGCCATATCGCACAAACAATTACGGTTGTGTGTATGGGGCTGTACCCATAGATCTTTGTAATGTGCGGTGACCCTGAAACATTGGGTGTTAAAAAGTAGGACTTACGAATGAGATGCATTTTCAGAGAATGTTGGATTTTTAAAAAGGATTTTGAGTGGTCCCTTGAACATATTTAGATTTGGGGTTATTTGGGTAGGTTTTAGTGATCTTTTGGGGGCAGTGCTAGATTCCCATACATTGAGTGTAATTCTCAGTCTGCTCTTAGTAAATACATATAGTAATTGTATGCTGGATATTATTTTGTATGGACACTGCATAATACCACTTCTTTTGTCCTGTACACTTGATGGAACTTTGAAGCACCTGTCTGTATCCTGAATGTATGTTTTCAGATTTATACTATATATTTATTATTTGATCTTATGCTGTATATGAGGACACTGTACAGCTCCAGTATCCATTCTTTCCCTTGCTTTGCCGCAAACAACATTTGCGTGAGCTGTTGCGTGTCTTGGTCTGTATATATGGGCAATGACTAATAAAATGTATTTTGACTCTATTTGTTAGTATCAGTATATTATTTAATTTTGAATATGTGGACATTGTAAAATGGCACTTCTCTATACATATATGCTGGCTGTAACTCGCAGAATATACTCTTATTCATATTTTTTAAATACAATACGATTCAATACAAAACTTATAGATGACATCTACATTGCCTACCACATACACAACCATTCAAATGACATGAATGTCAGTGGTCCACACTGTTCTAGGAACTCTAGTTTCTATTGTCTGCCTGTTGTCCAAGCTGATAAATGATAGTACTGGAATTCCTATTCCATTTGTTGTGTAAACAGAGCTCAGGTGTTAGAGACAATGGAAAGAACTGAGCATTCCCTAAACTTTGGATCTCACACGTTGCATCATTCATAATTCATCTGAATTTTGCAAGGGGGAGACTGAATAAATGTTAAAGAAAAAATGTAAATCCTGAAATATTGGTAAAAATATGTATTTTTTTTATTAGGCACACTATAAAAATACCTGAAGTCTTAAAGATTACTTTTTTGCCAAATGTGATTGAAAACAAAATGACCATAGTGATTATTTTTTAATAACATATTACGGTAACTATAATATCAAAGCTGTAACAAAAGAGGATACAGCATTTACAAAATTAACTACTGTTTCCTAAATACACAGCAGACTGGAGACAGTTTGTATTTCCATTACCACTCAGGATGTATTACCTGTTTGTCTAGAGATGTTTTGGCGGCTGCCAACTGCGACACTCTGCTGCTGTAGTATGAGGTCCTCGGCGGTGCTCTCTGGAAGCATTTTCCGGTTGTATGGGATTTTTTCCCAGGGTTCATGGATCCCTATGGGAAAGATGCTCTTCCCTTCCCTGCAGCAGCAACAGGCAATGAGTTTACCTTGCACAGCATGGCTTCATAAGAGGCTGCAGGTTTTAAAGTGCTGGTGCGAACAACTTTGTTTCTATTTCAAAATACTTTGCCCTTCAGTGACACAGACTGCAACTATTCTTAGCAACCTATCATGGGCTCAGGGAGGGGCCTTGTTCGGCAGCATATTGTTCTGTGCCTGACACAACAACAGCCTGAACATGGAGCATTTCTCTTCCCTTCATTTGCATTCCTGTTGTGATTAATATAACCGTATGTACTTTATTACAGGATTTACGGCTTATCTAATATCACAACCTGCCACACAGCTCTTTCAATTCCTCGCTCAAGTTGAAGCTATAGTAGAATGAAAATAATATAACTTTCAACAGAATTTCATATGTTTTCTTTAATACACATGAAGTCCTCTGTCAAGGTCCCCCTCCCTTCCACCCAGTCCATCTAAATGTTCACTTGCACAATAAAAAAGACTCCACAACCCAGACCCAATTCCATTCCACCATCTTCCTCATCTCTTGGAGCAGAAACAAGAAGTGCTAGCAGCTCGATTTAAACCACATATTTAAAGGACATCTACCACCAGGATGAAGGATTGTAAACCAGGCACACTGACATACTGGTGTGCGCACCTCCTGGCAGGATCTGCTCTTTTTTAAGCTTTCTATGCCCTTATTTTTAAGAAAAAAGGTTTTTAAAATTATGCAGAGGGGCTCCAGGCTGCATTAAAACCTATGGAACCCACTGCTCTTCAGGCTTGTTTGCATAATTTTAAAAGCCTTTTTTGTCAAAACCAGGGCATAAGACGCAAAAAGAAGAGCAGACTGGCAGAGGGGGCGCACACCAGTATGTAACTGTGCTTGGTTTACAAACCTTTTACAATCCTGAAAGTTATCAGCTCTGAAGTTCCTATGAAACGAATTAGACAAACCATGGAATAACATTAACCCTACTGGTTTTAAAGACTATACATATCTTACATCATGTTATTTACCTGTTTTATGCATGTTGTTATGTATGTTCGCCACTCCTATAATATATGTTGCCCATCCTTATGGGATTGTCTCAGTTGTGCTTGGTGTTTCAGATCAGCCAGATTCACTTGAAATGGGCTAAACTGCTTGCAGAACATGTGAAAAATATTTATGACAACACTTTCCTATAAGGGGAAAGCAGTGTTAATGTTGAGCTTAAGTTGATTATCTATCCTAAGAAAACCTGAGCAACCCCTTTAAGGGCCTGTTTACATTTGCACTTGGTGTCTTAGTCACAAGTCAGATCAGAATGGAAGAATGCAATGTAACTTTTTGGATAAATATCTTTGTCACTGGCTTATAAGTATTAGGCACAAAGCAGATGTAAACAATACCTAAAATATGCAGGCCTACATTTACTAAACACAGTGAAAACGGCGCTATGTGAAGTTTGCCTGTGTAGAGTGTGCCAGATTCAGGAATTCTGGCGCATGTTCCTCATGAATCTTGCGCCCTCTGCGCTGCCCTGATACAGTTCACCAGTTTTTTTTTGGTGAACCTTTAACATAGGGTGTGCTACACATTTCTATCTGACTTTGTATGTTAAATTTGGCGCACGGTCCAACTGACGAAATTCAGTCACCGTCCATTTCAGCGATGTGGCACGCCACATAACGGTCGCATGCGACACAAATGTGCACTCCTTAAATGCCTTTGCAAGCAGTTTGCACTGAAAAGAACGTGCACACAGCCCTTAGTAAATGTAGACCATAGTGTTAGGACTTTACTATGTAAAATGTATTCCTAAGAAATGCTGTTTACATTTCCTGGTTTGATTTCCATAAGGAGCAGTATTGTCATGGAGAAATTGAGCGGCTTATCTACACAAATTATGCACAAGTTCCCCTGGCTTATATAGTGATTGACAGCTGAGTGTTTGTTTGTGGAGACATCATCATTGTCCACGCAAGGTTACCATGACAGTATGTTGCATCGATAAAAGTTAGATCAATTAGCTCAGAATTTACCACTAATGCAACATCAAAGGCCTGTACCTCCAATGATGTCAAGCATAGATGCATGAAGAGAATAGAATAGTGAAGAGAGATTTAAAAGCTTTCTTCTGGTAGGTCTTCTATAAAAGGGGCTGTCTTAGAAAAATCAAACTGGGAGAGCACTCCACAGGGTAAGTCATAAGCTGCCCATCGACTTCAAGTGATCATCTGATTGACAACTTATTGGTCCTGGAAGCTGCTGTGGTCCTGGAATCATCACTGCCAGGGGTGGATATGGTATTTTTAAAAATGATTTCAGGATGACTCCCCAACTTATAACGCAGCACTAAATATATCATATACAGTAGCTCCCTGATCTGCTGTACTTTTCCCAGTCAAACCTAGAAATAAAGAAAGACACTTGAAAATGTCCAGGTTTTTACTCGGTAATGTCTTATTTTGTTTGAATATGTACTCCATAAATTGTAAATCACTTCAAATATAATGGCACTATATAAAGATTTACTGTTATTGTTACTGTGTATTGTATAGTTTTTAGGCCATATTCCCATGACAGTGAAAAACATCCATGTGCAGTCATTTTTTAATGGACACATGACCACACTATATGCAATTATTTTTAATAAAACAACGTATGCAGCCCTTTTATTAACTTATTTTGTGTCCCTAATGTTAAACAGCAGAGCATATGCAAAATCCCCCACAGGGGCCTAGCCTTTCCTTGGGACCTGGAGGCAGCTGGGGCCCAGAATATCGGAGTGGGTGGAAATTGCGGCCTAGGCACGCTTGGTATGGGGACCGGAGGGCTGTCCTACAGCCTGGTAGGTCTCCAGCAGGTGGTGTGTGCAAGAAATATGGAGGGAGAGGCTTATGTCCTGGTTCTTCCTGGGGCAACCCCTAAGTGTGTCTAGAATGAGTTCCTGGGTAATGGATGGGAATCCTGTGGTGGTAACAGCCGTATCCAGGGATCAGACGGAGGCAACGTTGTGCAAAATAACTCACTTTTTTAATTGAACAACAGCAGGCAACGGGCCTTAACGGTCTCACACTGTCTCTCACAGAGACCCGATGGGTCCTGACAGATAGAAGGCTTTATTCGCAACTACTCCCTTGCCTACACATTGGCAGGGGTGTTGCACATGTCCTAATCTGAACAGTATTTTATGGATCTATAGTTTAAAATATAGTTTTTGAGGATCCCTGAAAAATGAATGGCACAAAAATGTAATCGGGCATGAAAATTCAACCTTACAGGTACAAATTGCAAAATTGACCAATTCTAATCAAACTTACATTTATGCAAATCCCATCCACAGAATATTTGTCAATCTCTCTCTAATTATTGCAGTGAATTCTGGGTACAACAGAAAAACTGGACATCCTGCAGCAATTCTGACCCATTTTCCCATCTTTAGGCCTCAAGCCCATTAAAGGAAATCTATCACCAGATCAAGGATTGTAAACCAAGCATACCCCCATACTGGTGTTTGTCCCCTCTGGCAAGATCTGCTCTTCTTTTAGCTTCTTATTCCCACTTTCTTTCTATTTGCCTCATGTCCACGGCCAGGGTTTCCATAGCCCTGTGCATGAACCAGCTGCTCGAGCCACAAAAGGGCAGGCCAGGGCAGTCTTTTTCTATTATAATTGGGAGGTAAGTGGTACCCACCAGCTAATAAAGAGGAATCAGGTCAGTAAACAGTGCACGTTTGTGTGCATGAAGTCTTAGACTACATTCACACTGCTGTGTGCTCGCCCAGGCCATTGTATAGTGCTGTAGAGGTGGGGTGATGAGTGCTGCTTACCACTCCTCTCTCTATAGTGATGCACGGCGCACGGCTGTGAACACGGGTAAAATAGAGCATGCTATGTCTTTTTATTGTGCACAGTACGGTACAGTGCAACAACTTGTCTGTGCACCGTACCTTAGCTGGGTGCCATAACGTTTATGGGGACATATATTTGTATATACCTCCGCACACAGCCAGTGTGAAAGGGGCCTTTTCATCTGCGATATCTAGGGTATACTCACAGCATTCAGTGGTTGTTTTTTTAGTACTTTTTGAATTCCTTAACAGAATAAAAACATCCAAATGTTTGAACTGATGATTTTCTGTCACCTTACACAGCTCGGTACACCTAAGTATAAAAAAGGCCTGAGAGTCCTCACTGTATTTCCGCAATAATGCTAATAGTATGTAACAGGGGCGTTGCTAGGGTCATAAAATATCTGGGCACGGGCCCAAAGTTGTATGTTTCAAATGTAGCATCCATTCTTACAGAATACCCCACACGTGCTTTTGCTGCATAAAAAAACAATTCTTATCATATGCAGCTATAGAAAGAACTCCCCGTCTCTTATATCCAGTCATTGTGGCCCCAAAACTTAAAAGGGTATTCTCTAGTATTTATAACATATGCACAGGATATGTAATTAATATATGATAGGTTGGGTTCCACCTCTGGGACCCATATCCCCAGCCAGACAGAATGCAGAAATTCGACCCAATTTAAGGCACCTCCTGGATGTATTGACTTTACCTCCCCCTGCAGAGCTCTCAGCCCCATTGTGCAGTGTTGTAGGGTCTGTAGTGGAGCAAGGAGCTGACAGCACTGTGCACCGTTACATTACTCATCTCTGGATCTCTGAATTTTCCATGCCGTGTACTGGGAAGCGGGAGAAACATTCCAAATGAGTGAACTAGGACAAAAAAATGCTTTTGCACCATCCTGACTCAATAGAAGGCCTTTATTCGCAACTACTTCCCTTGCCTCACATTGGCATGGTGTTGCCATGTCCTAGTAATCTAACAGTATTTTATGGATCTATAGGTAAATATAGTTTTTGAGGATCCCTAAAATGAATGGCACACAATGTAATCGGGCTGAATTCAACTTACCATACCACAGGTACAAATTGCAAATTGACCAAGTCTAATCAACTACCTTTATGCAAAATGACATCCCCTCCACCAGCCAAGCTAGGGTATTTGTCACTCGTCATAAATCTTCTACTATATTGAAGTGAATTCGGGGTGCACAGAAAGAACTGACATCCTTAGCAGCAAGTTCGTCTGACCCATTTTCCCCCCACCCCCCCCGCACCCACCCCCCCCCCCCCCCCCCCCCCCCCCCCCCCCCCCACCCCCCCCCCCCCCACCCCCACCCCCCCCCCCCCCCCCCCCCACCCCCCCCCCCCCCCCCCCCCCCCACCCCCCCCCCCCACCCCCCCCCCCCCCACCCCCCCCAAACACCCCCCCCCCCCCCCCCCCCCCCCCCCCCCACCCACCCCCCCCCCCCCCCCCCCCCCCCCCCCACCCCCCACGCCACCCCACCCCCCCCCCCCCCCCCCCGCCCCCACCACCCCCCCCCCATCTTAGGAGGCCCTCAAGCCCCTTAAGGAAATCCTATCGAACAGGATCAGGATTGTAAACCAAGCTACCCCCATACTTGGGGTTTGTCCCCTCTGGCAAGATTTGCTTCCTGCTTCTTTAGCTTCTGATTCCAACTTCTCTTTCTCATTTGCCTCATGTCCACGGCCAGGTTTCCTATAGCCCTTGTGCTGAACCGCTGCCTCGAGCCCAAAAAGGGCATGGCCAGGGCAAGTCTTTTATATATAATGAGGGAGGTAAGTGTACTCCAAGCTAAATAAAGAGGAATCAGGTCCCCTTGTTTGCGGCCAGTAACAGTGCACTGTTGTGGTGCATGAAAGTCTTAGACTACATTCACACGTGTGGGCTGCTCGCCCAGGCATTGTGATGTGCTGTAGAGGTGGGGGGATGAGGAGTGCTGCTTACCATCCTTCTCTATATGATGCACGGCGCACGGCTGTGAACAACGGGTAAAAACAGAGAATGCTATCTTTTTATTGTGCAACGTACCGGTACAGTTGCAAACACTGTGCTGTGCACAGCTACCTTAGCTGGGTGCCATACGTTATGGGGACATATACTTTGTATATTACTTTCCGCACAACAGCCACCAGTTGTTGAAAGCGGGCCCTTTTCATACTTGCATATCTAGGGTATCGCACAGCATTCAGTGGTTGTTTTTTTAGTACTTTTTGAATTCTAACAGAATAAAAACCTCCAAAGTTTTGAACTGAGATTTGTGCTTTCAACCTTACACAGCGTCGTACACCTAAGTTAAAAAGGCCTGAAGTCCTCCACTGTATTTCCGCAATATGCTAATAGTATGTAACAGGTGGAGGCTAGGGTCATAAAATATCTGGGCACGGGCCAAAGTTGTATTTTTCAATTAGCTCCTCATTCTTACAGATACCCCACACTGCTTTTGCTGCATAAAACAACCATTCTGTCTATGCGCTCTCAAAGAACCCCCGTCTCTTATAGTCCAGTCATTGTGCCCCAAAACTCAAAGGGTATTCTCTAGTATTTTATAACTATGCACGATATGTAATTAATTATCTAGGTTGGGTTCCACCTCTGGACCCATATCTCCCAGCCGACAGAAGCAGAAATCGACCCAATTTAGGCACCTCCTTGGATGTTTGATTACATTACCTCCCCATGCAGAGCTCTGCAAGCCCCATTGTGCAGTGTTGTAGGGTTCTGTAGTTGGAGCAAGGAGCTGACAGCACTGTGCACACGTTAATTAACTCATTCTGAGATACTCTGAATTTCCATGCCGTGTACGGGAAGGGAACGGGAAGGTAGAAACATTCCAAATGAGTGAGCCTAGGACAAAAAAATGCTTTTGCACCCAATTTCTGAGGGATTTTAACCTAACGTACCTCCCTTTTGTGCTTTGGGTTGAGGAATTATGGGGAATTCCAAATTTATATGTTTTGTTAGTTTTATAACTGATAAACCCTTGTGTCAAAAAAAATTTTTCACATTTGCCATGTCTCTGACACTTATAACATGCTTCTTGTCCCATACAGAACTGCATTCGTGTCATTTTTGTGCGAGGAGTGATTATGACATATTAACATTGATACATTTGGTGGGACTGTACAACTCTTCCTCAATTTTTATTTACATTTCTATTTTTTACTTTCTAGCCTATAATCCGTTCTTGGACGATAAGGGGGCCGCCGATTTAGGAATTATTGTTTACTAAAAAATGATATTTTTTACTACTTTTAAACCCTAGTTGGTCTTGCTGATCTATACATATACTGCTTCACTACAGTACAGCAGTATAACTGGCAATTTTGGAACATGATTGTTTACAAGTTTCACTTGGTACTTTGTAACCAGATATGCATGAATCGACAATCTCACACCTCTAATAAAGACTGAGGCTTGTCATGGGGCTGGCACTTAGCTGGGGATTGAAAAAAGAATGAAACTCAGGATCAACGTAACCACAAACTGTGTACACAAGGCGCTTATACACCTAGATATACAGTACACTCATACAATATATACATAAAACTACAGGATATACATGGAGGGCTACATTATGAGGAATCCTCTTATAAGCTCTTAACGTGGTCTCCTCTCTGTGTGGTGCAGAAGGAACGAGCTGACTGTCGTGGCCTCGCGCCTCTCCCTCACCCCTCTGATCGCCAGGAGCCGCACAGACATAGTAAGGGCTTGTGAAGACGAGCTGCTGGGGGAGTGGGAGGAGATGTGACAAATTGGAAGGGGGTATAGGAGGGATGGAGAGATTTCCTGTTGTGTGGAATGATGGAACACTGTGTTCTCCATCACTGTCCCTGACTAAGCCTGAAGCAGGAGTCCCACCGGCAGAGCTGGGGGGGGGCTCTCGTGATAAGTGCTCCACTCTGCTCTGGCTGCTGTGTACCTGCTCACAGACATCCGGGGCACAGGACAAAAGATCCGGGGCCTGTGCCCCTAATCTTTCCACCTAGCAACGCCCCTGGTATGTAATAACACGATGATCATCACTAAGGTGTTAAGAAATAGAATCAGAATCACATTGGAGATAAATATCCCATTTATGACACATCCAGTAGGAAAACTGATGGTACTTCACCCACATGGCCATATGATTAGTTTATATGTGATTGAGGAGTTAAAAGGCTGGTGGGGGGCAGCTGTAGCCTGTGTGTGCTTGTATCACCTCATTCATTCTTCCTCTATTCCTGGGTGAGGGAACTGCATGAGTGCAGGCTGCAGCTGGCCTCCCTTCAATAGGACTCACCACATGCTGCTGGCATGGAGTCTGGTTAATGTGCAATAAACTTATATGCACTCGACCTTATTCATATTCGCTCATCTGTTATGTGAAACTTTAAGAAATCTTGTTCACAGAATCTGCCATAGAAAGCAGAGGTGGATGTAGGTAAGTAGGCCCAGGTGTGCACGGGCGTGTTTTAGAAAGGCGATCGTACATAGGAGATCAGCAAATGAAGGATGGAGATCGCGAGTGGAGAGTCCACAAAAGAGGGGCGGGTTCCGCTCAAACAGGGGGGTTATATCATAAATGTACCCAACTTTATTTAATGATTATCGACTTCCGGGACGTTGAAGACATCTGTGTATTCACGGGGGCTAAGGCCCAAGTGGGCTGTGCCACCATGTTCAAAGGTGCATGGAGGCGCAGTGGGCAGTTCTTTCAGATGCTACTCAAAGCGTGGAGTAGCCTTAGCGCCGGAGTTCTATGCCCTGAGTAGCTTCTACCAGTAACATAACCATGAGAATAAAGTTTAAAAACAACAGGTGCATTTTAGCAAATATCAAACAACCTGTTAGGGATGGGACACATTTGGTGTATCTATTGTCAGATTCCTGAGGGTAGATTTCCTTTATATGGAAAACACTTACGGTAATAAAAATGTACCACCCTAATACTTTCCTACTGAGTCTAGATCTTCAATGTTTCAGAGCTGTGGGAACATAGCCTAAGGACAGCTTCACATAGTTTATGCGGTTCAGCATTTTACATTAGTATTTAAGTCAAAAGTGGGAGTGGATGATACACAGAAAAAGTATGATTTTTAACTCTTTTGTGTTTAGGATTTTTTTCAGCTCATTTCAGCTTCCAAATACTGATGTAAAATACTGAGCAGAGTGCTGCAGAGTGGAGCTGTCCTAACATAAATACAGAGGCGGTGATGGTTGTACAGTGTGTTAGTAGCAGAAACGCTAACTAGTCCACAGTCTAGAAAACAGATTGATGAGTAGATTCCCTCTGTGACCACGACCAGGATAATCCTGCAGGGTTATATAGATGGTGTTCGGGATTATATATGAAAAAGTAAGACAAGATTAACAGTTCAACATAACCAATCATGACGTTTATTGTGGACCGTAGCCATATAAAAGGCACTAGGAGCGTGCTTCTAAAGTATGCAAGAACAAGATAGACCGTCTACTCGTAGATGACACGAAAGGACTGGAGCGCATGAACTACCGCTACTTCATGGCGTCACCTCTGCCACCGCAGGTCCACGGTCGCCATTGAGCCGCGGACCCATTGGATGGGGGGGCTCCCGGCGCGATCATCTACAATGGCGGACCCGCGGTCGATACGCCACTGGCAGTACGGGCAGGGCGCCTCCGTCCGTACGAAGGAAGTCCTGCCCGTACCCGTTAGCGCCTGATGGCTGCCGTTTCCCTCCATCCGTCGAGCCACAGATAAATGGGCGATGTGGCCGGGAGAGACAACCCCGGGCCGCACATCGCTCCAGAACTAGGATCGCGGGTGACGCGACGCGACGTCGTCACGCTTGCGCGCACTCCCCTTCCTGCCTGCCCGGGCCAATAAGATCTAAGACTACACCCGCTGCCAGAGGTGAGTTGTGGTTTTTTTTTTTTAAGGGGCTTAATTGTAAAACTCATTAACTTTGATTCTGATACTCATTGTGTGTGTGTGGGGGGGGGGGGGTGGGTTGGGTTGCAACAGATAAGTATGTACATTAATAGTGTTGGTGGTGACATATGCTATACTTGGGCCAGACTCAGGTGGGGGAAGATATGTAAATTAAATTGGCGGGGGAGATTGACTGAGTCGGGGGAGGAGATATATGTAATTAATTGATGGGGGGGGAATTTATTCATTGTGGGGGGCAGAATATTTAATAATTCATTTTGGGGGGAGATAATATGTAATTCATTGGGGGGGGGGCGAATATTAAAGAATTAATTGTGGGGGGGCAGACCTATGTCACGGGTACCCCCGCGATCCATGCTACTCTATGTGGCGTGCCTCATCCCCGGACCTGCACTCACCTCTCCCCACTCCTGGTCCCAGGGGTCTTTGTCCTGGCTCCTGCTCCCGTCCAGGACTAGGCCCGCGTACGTCCCGGCTCTCTAGGGCGCACGCGCTGCCTTAGATTTAAAGGGCCAGCGTCCTTCTGATTGGCGCTGGCTAATCCGGCTCGCCCTTATAATCCGGCACCTTCATTCACTCTCTGCCGAATCTTCAAGTCATTTCCCTGAAGTGGAAGCCCTCCTGTGTTTCCTAGTGTTTCAACGTTCCCATGATTCCTCTGTGTGTCTGTACTCCAGTGTTCCTGTATCCCTGTGGCATTCCTGCATCCCTGTGGCAGTCCCACATCCCTGTGATGGTCCTGCATCCCTGTGGTGGTCCTGCATTCCTGTGGCGGTCCTGCCGACGTCCTGCCATCCTGCCAAGGTCCTGCCATCCTGCCAAGGACCTGCCATCCTGCCAAGGTCCTGCCATCCTGAGATCTGTTCCTTTGTCTCCTGTGGTACGTCTGTATGGTTCCTACTTCGGTAATCTGTCCCTGTGGTTCCCGTGCCATCGTGTGGTTCCTGCTTCCCTACCTTGGCTGCCACTGCGGGCCTAGTCGCACCCGTGGAACGACCTGGTGGCACCCCGCTGCAGCAAGACAATCCCGCTTTGCAGCAGGCTCTGCCACAGACCAGGGACCACTTAGACTCCGGTCCCAGGTTGCGGCTAGTACCATCATTCCCTGCGGTGGTCCAGAGGGTCCACAGACTCTTTCCACAGTGACTCTCTTACAGTCGCCCAGCCGAAACGTGACAGTAAGATCATGAGTCCTGCCAAAGCCATGGTCAGAGCCAAGGATCCATACCAGCTTTTGGCTGACCCTCCCAGCAGTATCGCCCAGCAGTCTCAAGAGATTGCTGTCCAAAAGGAACTTCTAGACAAACTCGCTGCCACTCTTCAACGGATGATTGCCTTCCAGCAGCAGGGTCTCACGACTCCTCCTCCTGTTGCTCCAGTCACCCTGCCATGTTTTTCGGCAGTAGAGTCTCTACTCTAATTTTTTATGCCTAACAAATTTGATGACAACCCCAATTTTTGCAGGAACTTTGTTTCCCAGTACTTGCTACACTAACTAATGTCTTCCCAGTTTGCCACGAACACTCTAATGTGGCATTTGTCTTTTGTTTGCTCTCTGGAAAAACCCTGGCCTGGGCTACTCCTCTGTGGGATAGTGGTGACCCGGTCACGACTACCCATACCACGTTCCTGAAGAAATCTGGTCCGTGTTCGAGCAACCTCAAGTCCTGCTCCCAGGGCTGCCCTCCCAATCTCCGGTGTGCCAAGAGCCGCTCCAGTCTCCGGTGTGCCAAGAGCCACTCCAGTCTTCGGTGTGCCAAGAACCGCACCAGTCTCCGGTGTGCCAAGAGTCGTTCCAGCCAGCGGCTTACCAAGAGTCGTTCCAGCCTGCGGCTTCCCAAGAGTCGCTCCAGCCTGCGGCTTCCCAAGAGTCACTCCAGCCTGCGGCTTCCCAAGAGATGCTCCAGCCTTCGGCTTCCCAAGAGTCGCTCCAGCCTGCGGCTTCCCAAGTGTCGCTCCAACCTCCGCAGTCTCCCGGCGCTGTTCCAGCTTTCTAAGGGCCGTTCCAGCCAAAGGATGCCCCAGACGTCTCCAGAATATCCTAAGCCTGTTCCCTGTCAGGTCCAAGCACTTCATTGGTGTTTGTCCTGTCTTCACTGTTAATGCTCTCCTCCTCAGCTGTCCTGTCACTGAGAAAAATTGGTGGAGGCGGAGAAAGAAGAAGAGGGGGTTGAAGAAGAAGAGGGGCCCTAAAAGGGGGGTACTGTCACGGTGACCCCGCGATCATTGTCTCAGATTGCAGGTGCACCTGTGTTCCGCTGCCACGCGGCTCCCCCGGCCCAGATCCATGTTGCGGATTGCGGGTACCCCGTCCCCGGACCTGCACTCACCTCTCCCGACTCCTGGTTTGGCTCTGGTCCTGGTGTTCCTTGTCCTGGCTTCCGCTCCCGTCCAGGACTAGTCCCGTGCACGTTCCCCCTCTCTAGGGCGCGCGCAGGGATACTCTGTGGCTTAAAGGGCCAGCATCCTTCTGATTGGCACTGGCTAATCCGGCTCGCCCTTATAATCCGGCACCTCCATTCACTCTCTGCCGAATCTTCAAGTCATTTCCCTGAAGTGAAAGCCCTCCTGTGTTTCCTAGTGTTCCAGCGTTCCCAGGATTCCTCTGTGTGTCTGTACTTCAGTGTTCCTGTATTCCTGTGGCGTTCCTGCGTCCCTGTGGCATTCCTGCATCCCTGTGGCAGCCCTGCATCTCTGTGGCGGTCCTGCATCCCTGTGGCGGTCCTGCATACCTGTGGGGGTTCTGCATTCTGGTGGTCATCTCGAGGTCTGCCTTCCCGAGGTCCTGCCATCCTGCCGAAGTTCTGCCATCCTGCCGAGGTTCTGCCATCCTGTCATGGTCCTGCCATCCTGAGGTCTGTTCCTGTGTCCAGCTCCGGTGGGCCGTCTGTGTGGTTCCTACTCTGGTGATCCGTCCCTGTGGTTCCTGTGCCATCCTATGGTTCCAGTTTCCTGCTTCCCTACCTTGGCTGCCACCGCGGGCCTAGTCGCACCGCTGGAACGACCTGGTGGCTCTGGTGAAGACCAGGGGTCGCTTAGACTCCGGTCCCAGGATGCGGATCATACCATCATCCCCCGCGCTGGTGCAGAGGGTCCACAGACTCTTTCTACCGAGACTCTCTGACGGTTCGTTCAGCCGAACTGTGACATTAACACGTTTTAAAGCAGATTAAGTTTGTCACAAAGCAATTTGATTGCAGCATATGTTTAAAATAGGAGTGTCTAAGACAATAGCAGACAATACATTGTATACAGGTTACTAAAGGAATAGTAACTAGAGAACTGAAATAAATCTGTCCACAGCGGCACAGAGCTTAATATTGTTTATTCATTTATTCAGTTACCTTATCTAGAAGGATAAGTTATTTCCTGGTAGTGTCATTGGGACTTAAAAGCATAGGGGATATTTATCAGGCATACAAGCCATGAAATAGATGCAATTCCTAGCACAATACCAGAAATTGCAATTATTACCCTCTTTACGCCACCTCTATGGTAAGTGAGCATGGAAGGGTGTGAAGGTGGGTGAGCATGTCTGGGGTTGGAGTGAGTGGTGTTCCTGCCCCCCACGCCTGCACACTACCTGTGGCTTATAGCACAGGATAAAGCACAATTCTACACAGGGCAGGGGCCTCCTGATATATCTAGCACGCAGGCGGGTGCACAGTATGCCAGTGTATGATAAATAACCCCCATAGAGAGTAGATAAGGTCTGAAAAAATACTCTGGCCAAGGTACGGGCATATATTTATGATCAGGGTGAGGACCAGTTTTACATGGTCTGTATTTGTAATCCAAATTAAGTAGTTTATCCTACAAAGAGAATGTATTATAGGGAGATCTTAGTACATCTTTGTGTTTTTGACCAACTTTTGGTATTGGCTTACAAATATTTTTCAAAATACTGACCAAAAATTTGCTGTGTGAAACTTGCCTATGACTGGTTCTAAATAAGCTTCTGTGGTCCACCTTTTCTACCTTTATCTCTTTAACGACTCCTCTGCCCATAACTTACATCACCAAAGTAGCAACCACAAACATTTCGACTCTCCTACAACTCTTCATAAAATTAAGCTGAAACTGCTGATGCCTACAACACCACTATTATCTCAACCCTTGACCATACAGCCTCACCCTTATTACAACTAAAAGAACCAGAACAGGCAAGTTAGAACACCAACATAATGAAAAAAAAGCTGCCAGGATTGCTGAAGTGCCAGGATTTCTGGAATAATTGGAATATTGGATCATCATTGGAATAATGCCTCCTCCAAGTCATGTTACTGTTAATCTTTTATCTTCTCTATCACACAATACCAGACAATTATATAATAAATGTAACTCCCTACTCTGTTCTCCTGAACCCCCATTCACTTTTCTCATTTCTGTCGAGAACTTTGCCACACACACTTAAAAAATAAAATTGACAGGAACAGCTTCAATCTCCAATCTCTGCAACTCCCCAAAGCTACATAGTGCCTCTCATGCGTTGCCAATTTCTTACACCTCACAACTTTTGCCCTCGCCCTTGTTCCCCAATCTCACCACTCTGCATTAGTAGTGGATTAAGTGTCCCATGATAAACCCTCTCACCCTCGAGGTATACTTCGAGTCAGCAATCCTCCCTGTGCACGGACCACCGTGTAAGCCTTCCACGGAGCAGCAAGGCTGTTTTCACTAGACCATGACTAGGTCAGTATGATGAAACGCGTAGGTCTGATGTGTGCCGTTTTCACTTTGCTGTATTATGGATTTTAAAGCATGGAAGTAAAGAATCATTGATTTTATCTGCTTCTCCCATGAAAGTGCTGGATTTGTTCTTGGATGCTATACTAAGTGTCCCATGGACACTGGGCTGTTCACACTACTTGGGCCACCCACAGCATCCAAACCAACATGTGCACGGATGGTAGGACTTAAAGGACATCTTCCACCAGATTTACTGGTCAGAGACTCTCACCAATGATATGCTTGTTATCTTGGGGGCTAAGTGGCACTGGTTTTATCTTTCAGGATGAAGTGTAAAACAACTTTATAAAAATTTGTTAATGAACCGGAGGCGCTCAGGCTTATGTCAGGCGAGTACCTCCTGGCTCTGTCTACAAATAAATTATGCATGCACGCATTATATATATATTCATCCCTAGTGCCGTCTGCAAGCACAGCAGACAGCTGGTGTCTGCAATTCCTGCGCATGCACAGTAACACTTGCGTTGCACAGCCGGCTGGAGACCAGTGCAGCTACGCAAGGAAACCTTGCATGCGCTGGACTTGCAGAAAGTCGGGTGGTGATTTTTTAAGAAGAGGGCATGCATAATTTATTGGCAGATGGAGCCAGGAGGCGCTCGGCTGATGTAGGCTATAGCGCCTCAGTCTCATTAGCATTTTTATATCAGTGTAAGGGACGTCCCAAAAGATAAGAAAACCGGTGCCACTTAACCACTTTAGTAACGAGCATATCATTGGTGACAGTCTACCACCAGTAAACTTGGTGGCAGTTCTACTCTGTATCCTCTATGTATTTTATATCCTTAATGTTGTACTCTTCATAAAACTAATTTAATGATAAACTTCAAAACATAGTAACGGTTATTCTCAGCGTTTAACCCCGTAATGGAAAATAGGCTCTACAGTTATAAAAATGGTAGCATTGACAAAGTCATCAAAAGTCATAAAAATTATACCACCCACAGCTACTTACACTGAAATATGAAAAAGTTATTAGCGTCACAAGATGGCAAGATGAAGATTTTTTTTTTTGGACAGGAGGTTTTAATTTTTGTAAATTTGGTATCCCTGTGATCGCACCGACACAAAGAATAAAGTAGACCTGTCATTTGGGGAGCACAGAGAAAGGTGTAATATACAAGCCCCCAAGAATACAGCGCAAATACATTTTTTCACCATTTGCACTGCATTTGGAATTTTTCCCGTTTCACAGTACATGGAATGAAATATTAAATACTGTCACTATGAAGGGCAATATGTTTCACAGAAAACAAGCCCTTTTACAGCTCTTTACATGGAAAAATTATAGATTTTTGAAGGTGGGGAGTAAAAAATGGAAACGCAAAAGCGAAAAAGGGCAACGGCGGGAATGGGTTGATAAAATGTCCAAAGCAGAGCCCCCCTTTAATGAAATGTCCAAAGCAGACCCACTCTTTAACGAAATGTCAACAGCTGAGGCCCCCTTTAATGAAGACTTTTAGAAATATGCTAATTAGTCTTGGGCAACCCATGTATGTCACACACAGGCAATCAGCTATAGAGGCTACTCTTGATGTACCATGCTGCGCAAGAGCAGCGGCGAAGCTACAAGGACCCCGGCAGATACTCTTGATATATCGGGCTGCGTAAGAGCAGCAACGGGGCTATAATATGCCAACGCATGAGCGCCAATGTATGATACATATCCCCCATTGTGTTGGTTAGAGGACAGTAGGAAGGAGAAGATATGGATACATTAAGAGCCAAACATGTTTGTTTAACCCCTTCAAGACCAAGTTTTTAAACCTCGAGTCGCCATATTCCGACAACTGTAACTTTTATACTTCAGTGTATGGAACTGTGTAAGGAGTCATTGTTTTCACGAAATGTGATGATGTTTTTATTTATACCATTTCAAACTGTACAATCTTTTGGTCACTTTTTATTAGAATAATTGTTTTAATATTTTGATAGATCAGATGTTTTGTGATGCAGCGATACTTAACATGTTTATGATTTCACTTTTAATGTTGTAGGTGTGATGATGTGGCAGTATTAATTCGGCCTTCTATAGTTTGTTAAACAACGGTGGCTGTAATTTAGTGAGAAAGCAAGTTCATAAAGTTCAGGTGGTAAAGTGCTGTCCAAGTGGGCCACCACCTGCTGGTGCAGGGACTGCTCCATGTCCTGCTGCTCCTGGTGGCGGCTATCCTCCTCACTAGGCGGGTGAAGGAAATTGCTCATTGAGGAATCCAGACTTAAGCTGCTGCTGATGGAGCTGCTACTGCTCCTTCACCCCCAGCTCTCCACAGCAGCCCTGGCAGTAGTACGTGAGCAAAGGCTGCCAGGAATCCCCCGGTCAGACCTGACAGAGGATGGAAAATGGCACACATAGGCAGCGGCCAACTGTGTGCACGATATTTCTCTATAGTATGCCAGGTGTTCCTCCCTCAGCAGCTGGAAAAAGTCACCCATTTATGACCAGTTGCGAGGGTCCAAGAGTGGAGAGCCAAAAGTCATCCCTTTGCTGCATGTTGACTATTCAGCTGTCACTAGTTAGGCAAAGCAGCATGCTGCGGGCCATCTGCGCAAATGACTCTGAGGGACTCCCGGCCTCCATCTCCACTGTATACCGCCACAGTGCTCCGCGGGTGCGTCTAGGCCCGTGGTGGCAGCCAAGGTAGGGACACGGGGACCACGGAAAGGCAGGACCACGGGAAGGCAGGACCTCGGATGGCTGGCAGGACCTCGGATGGCTGGCAGGACCTCGGATTGCCACAGGATACCAGGACCGCCACAAGATACCAGGACCGCCACAGGATACCAGAACTGCCACAGGATACCAGGACCCCCACAGGACAACAGGACCGCAACAGGATACCAGGACCGTCACAGGATAACAGGACCGCCACAGGACACCAGGACCACCACAGGACACCAGGGCCGCCACAGGACTGTCTTCGCCAGAGCCCGCCGCAAAGCGGGATGGTCTTGCTGCGGCAGGGAGTCACCAGGTCGCTCTGCGGTTGCGACTATGCCCGCGGTGGCAGCCAAGGTGGGGACCACGGGAAGGCAGGACCACAGGAAGGCAGGACCACGGGAAGGCAGGACCTCAGATGGCTGGCAGGACCTCAGATGGCTGGCAGGACCTCGGACCGCCACCGGATACCAGGACCGCCACAGGATACCAGGACCGACACAGGATACCAGGACTGCCACAGGATACCAGGACCGCCACAGGATACCAGGACCGCCACAGGATACCAGGATCGCCACAGGACAACAGGACCACCACAGGATACCAGGACCGTCACAGGATAACAGGACCGCCACAGGACACCAGGACCACCACAGGACACCAGGACCGCCACAGGACAAAGGAACACCAGGGAACACCACAGAACACGGGAATCACAGAATCCACAGAGGCGTCTGGGAACGCTCGGGAACACTGAGGACTTTCTCTTCAGTAACAGGACATGAAGATCCGGCCGGGGATCCGGGGAGTAGCCAGGCTATATAGCAGAGCCAGGAATGCCAGCGCCAATAAGGAAGATGCTGGCCCTTTAAATTCTTAGAGAGTAGGCGCCCTAGCGGCGGGAGCGCGCGGCCTACATAGGAGACAGACCTGCAGCCTGGACGGGACCGCGATGGAGCCATCAGGAGCCAGGACAGGTAAGTACTGACGCGGGGGAACGGGGCAGCGGCAGCAGAGCACGGGTGCACTGGCGATCCGCAACATAGATCGCGGGGACACCCGTGATGGAACCAGGCCGGGGACATGGTGTGGAATGGTGTCTTAACAAAAAAAAGCCACACCGCTGAGGTGGTGATTTTACTGCCAACACTTCTAACGCAGCTGCCTCGCTAAGCCCCTGTACCACTGCTTACTTGGACCTCACTTACTTGTTGCTCTCAACTTTAGTAACAAAAAAGTATTGGAATTTGCGTTATACAGATACCCCACAATGAACACTCTGCAATTGGAGCGAAAATAACTCGATAAAGTACGTGAATTTTACACTTATTTGTTGTTCTGAACTTTAGCAACAAAAAGTATTGGAATTTGCATTATACAGATACCCCACAACGAGCACACTGTAATTGGAGCGAAAATTACTCTATAAACTACGTGGATATGACATGTAAATCTTGCTCTAAACTTTAGCAACAAAAAGTATTGGAATTTGCGTTATACAGATACCCCACAACGGACACCCTGTAATTGTAGTGAAAATCACCCTATAAAGAACGTGTATTTGACACTTATTTGTTGTTCTAAACTTTAGCAATAAAAAGTATTGGAATCTGCGTTATACAGCTACCTCACAATGGACAACCTGTAATTGGAGCAAAAATTGCTCTATAAAGTACGTGAATTTGACACGTATTTCTTGCTCTGAACTTTAGCAACAAAAAGTATTGGAATTTGCGTTATACAGGTACCCAGGGGCGGACTGGCCATAAGACCCACCGGGAGAAATCCCGGTGGGCCGATTAGTTTTGGGCCGGTCCGGTGCCGGTCTGGGACTGGTGGGGCTGGTGGAAAAATAAAAACACATGAACTCACCTCTCCGACGCTCTGACGCTGCTCCCCTGCTTGATCCCAGTCCGGCCACGGTGACAACAACGTAAGCGTCGCCGTCGCACAGACCATGATGTTGGCAAGCGGCTGACGTCATGTTCTGTGTGACGCCAGCCCTTACGGAACCGCGATGGAGCCATCAGGAGCCAGGACAGGTAAGTACTGACCTAGGGGGAACGGGGCAGCGGCAGCAGAGCATGGGTGCATCCGTGATCCGCAACATGGATCGCGGGGACACCCATGACGGAACCGGACCGGGGACGTGGTGTGACATGGTGTCTTAACAAAAAAATGCCACACAGCTGAGGTGGTGATTTGGGGATATGGGCTGGCAGGCTGTATACTGGGGCTATGGGCTGGAAGGCTGTATACTGGGGATATGGGCTGGCAGGTTGTATACTGGGGCTATGGGCTGTATTCTGGGGCTATGAGCTGGCAGGCTGTATACTGGGGCTATGGGCTGGCAGGCTGTATACTGGGGATATGGGCTGGCAGGGTGTATACTAGGGCTATGGGCTGGCAGGCTGTATACTTGGGATATAGGCTGCCAGGCTGTGTACTGGGGATATGGGCTGGCAGGCTGTATACTGGGGCTATGGGCTGTACCACCTCAAGGATATCCACCCGAGATTGCTCCAAAACTCCCTGGGAGTCGGTGAGACCTGTGATCTTTTTTTTAGCCACATATTCCCGGCAATTATCATATGGATCAGGGGCACCTAGTTTCCCGTAATCTCGCTCAATTAACAGGGACGTGTAGCGACTATACTGATGCTGCTTTATTTCAGACTTCAGTCGGTCAATCTTTTGTCATCCCCACCTGCTGAATTCTTTCGGCAGCTTGAGATACTGGCTGTACTTACTCTTACCCTTCTTTACTGACAGTTTCTTTAAGAGAGACCTGATCTCCCACCAGTTGACATTCTCCCACCAGTCAGATATGTTGTCATAGAAGTCTACTTTTTGCAGCCAGATCTTGTTGTAGTGAGCTCAGCAGATTTTTGTGGCAGATAAGCTTTAAAAAAACCTTAAGATTATTAGGGGAACACACAGGGCAATCTGTCACAAAGACCAGGCATACCGAACAGTGTGTTGTCTGCCGGGTGCTCGAGTTCGGCATGTTGCAGATCGGGTTGACAGATTACTGGGAGGGGCTGGTGAGGAACCAGTGGTCATGGTCCACATTGGCACTAATGACAAAGTAAGAGGTAGGTGGAAGGTCCTTAAAAATGATTTCAGGGATTTAGGCCATAAGCTCAGGGCAAGGACCTCAAAGGTATTTTTCTCCGAAATACTACCTGTACCACGTGCCACACCAGAAAGGCAGTGGGAGATCAGGGAGGTAAATAAGTGGCTCAAAAGTTGGTGTGGAAAGGAGGGTTTGGGTTCATGGAGAACTGGGCGACTTTTCTTCGCATTACAGGCTATCTACAGTCGTGGATGGGGCTGCACCTTGCAATGGGGAGGGTGCAGCTGTTTTGGGGAAAAATGTTCTAGAAGAGTGGAGGAGTGTTTTAACACTAGAGACCTGGGGGCGGGAGGGAACTACACTTAGCAGGGCACAATAGAAAGTTGTAATAGAGAGGCTGGGAAGAGTCATGTCCATGTGGGAGGAAGGGGGGCTAGAATAAGATTGGGGAATAAGAACAAAATGATAGGATAGGGAAAACCATATAGAAATGTATGTAACACAAGCCAGACGCCTCACACACAAATGGATGGAATGGAACTCTTGTGTTGGGCGATGAAATAGATATAGGGGTATCAACGGACATTGATGGACAGTAGCTATGACTGGTGTTGGGTGTACTTTAGATGGTTAAGTCTTTTTAGATGAAAGGATACGTATAAAATAAAAAAGGGGGAGGGGTTTGTGTTATATGTGTGAATTTTTGTCCTCAAGCCTGTCGGATGCGAGATGACACAGTAAGCAAAATGCAATGTGAGGCCATATGGGTGGAGAAGATAAGAGGAGTGACAAAAGATCAATAAAATATTATAGGGGTTTGTATAAGGCTTCAAGATTATAATGGAGACAGCAGAGGTAATGCTGATAAGTGAAAATGGATGTGGTTTCAAACCGTGGTGAAGTACTTATCATGGGGGACTTCAATTACCCAGATATTGACTGGGGGGCAGAAACTGCAGGTCCTTCAAAGGTAGCAGGTTCTTGTCAACAAGAAAGACAATTACCTGTCGCAACTAGTCCTGGAGCAAACAAGAGGGGGGGGGGTGCAACTGGTGACCTTATACTAACCACAGACCTGATAGGGTATCAAAACTAAAGGTTGGGGGGAACCTGGGTTATAGTGTATCATAATATCATTGATTTGTATTACTCATTAATTACTTAGAGCGTTAGGGGAGGGGCAACCAACACTCTAAACTTCAGAGGGGCCATTTTCAGCAAAACTGAAGGAAAGACCATAAAGGCATATGCTGGGATAATGTTCTCAAAGACAAAAGCTCCTCCACCCCCAAAAAAATTGGGACTTTTTCTCATATATTCTGAAAAGGTCCTGTGAGAACACATACCTATGGGAAAAGCATAAGAGGAACAAGAAAAAAAAGCCAATGTGGCTAACTAGCCTTGTAAGGAAAGCAATAGCGACAACATATAAGGCGTGTAAGTGTGCAAAACGTGGAAGGTTAGCGATGAGGCATTACAGGATTGTAAGAGAAAAATAAATCCTGTAAAAAGCAGATAAAGGACGCAAAAATAGCGACCTGAGAGAATATTGCCAGGGAGAGCAAAATAATCCCAAATTATTTTTTCAAGTTATATAAATGATACGAAACTAAAAACAGTGTGGGTCCCCTTAGAAATAACATGGGGGTCATGGTGGAAGGAGATGAGGAAATGGCCAATCTACTGAATGTCGCCTTCCTCAACTGTCTTTACCCAGGAAAAATCCCCTGGGGAAGACACAATGAGGAATAATGTAAATTCTCTTTGGAATGTCAACAGTTTACCCAGGAAGAGGTACGGCGCCGCTTGCAACCACTAAAGATGGATAAATCACCGGGGCCAGATGGCATACACACCCCCGGGTTCTGCATGAACTATACGTGATAGACGACCGTTATTTTTAATATTTGAGATTCACTGAGGACTGGTATGTACCACAGGACTGCGCAATAGCAAAATGTGGTACCAATTATACAAAAAAGGATCAAAAAGCGATCCTGGAACTCACAGACCGTGAGTCTAACTTCTGTGGGGGGAAAATATTTTGAGGGGTTTGTTTAGGATGCTATCCTGGAGATCGGTCCTGTCAGACTAATTTGATTGGTTCTGCGAGGGGGTAAGTTCAAGACTGGATCTGGGGGACGTCTGTGGATGTTGTATATCTGGAATTTCAAAGGCTTTGACACCGTGCCGCATAAAAGGTTGGTTGTTGCTGTGGAATAGGGGAAAAGTCTGTGTAATTTGGGGGTAAGTAACTTGGCTTAGTGATAGAACAGAGGGTTCTCGTTAATGGCATACATTCTCAGATGGTGGGTGACGTTACCTATGGAGTCCAGCAGGGGTCAGTATTTGGTGGGGGGCCACTTCTTTTAATATTTTATTAATGACCTTGTAGTGGGGTTTACACAGTCAAGTTTCAATATTTGCAGATGATTTACTTAGGCTGTGTAACAGTAATAAATAAGAGGTCGATAGTTTATAGCATTACAGAGGGATTTGTGAAGCTTGAGGAGTGGCGAGAAATGGGTTGATGAGGTTTAATAATGTAGATAATGCAAAGTTATGCACTTGGGCCATGGAAACAAAAAGTATAATTATGGTTCTAAACAGGGATTCAATTACATTGGTGTAATAACTGAGCTGAAAAGGACCTTGGGACGTTGTGTGTGATGGTTAGAACTCTATACTTTAGTGACTCAGAGTCAGGCGAGCTGTCCTGCTAAAAGCATATACAATTTATGGTCATGAATAGATCTAATTAGATGTTCGAATAGTTTATTGCCTGACATGATAGTTTTGTTGGCTCCTTATACAAATTCCCTTAGCCAGATGGTCATATCACATCATGGAGATTATTCTCAGTACCACTTTTTTGGACACATATGCCATGTCTAATTTTAACAAGTAATCTAGTTAGACTGAACGGGTGCCGGGGAAACAACGAGATGTATTAGGGGCATGGCGGGAAAGATACATGCCGTTTACCACTTTGATTTCAGTTAGTAGAAACATAGACAACTGAGGGCCTCATTAATGTACAAATACTCTGACTGCAGATTGATCATCTAGATCTTTTTAACTGCCTGTTACCAGACAAGGGCTCCTAGGCTCTAGAGGCGAGCGATTTACAATCACCATGTCCAAATGGCTGTTTTACGTAACGTGCAGTGAGCTATGACTCTGCCGCCGAGTTGTTATGGCTGGCTTTTGGTACTTTCGAGCTGGCCGGGGTGTTGTCTGAGAGAAAATCTGGGGCTGCGGGTACCAGTTTTGTACTTCTTAGATATGGGCTGTGTACTTGCTTGTACTTGTGTCTTGTTGTTCCAGTATGGCTGTGCTATGTGACTATGATACTGCTGGCTGGAGCTGATCCTTAGCTACCAGTGTGGCTTGTAGAAATAGGGCGCCTCATCCCCCTCCCAGTAAGTAGAGGCTCAATACACATAGGCCCAGAGGGATAGAATAGGGGCCTTTCAGTCGAATACCATAAATAGTCTCTGAGGGACTCACCAACGCCATCGTCAATCCTCTGTCCAGTGATAGACACATGTAGAGGTAGTACCCAGTGTCGGACTGGTTACCTTGGGCCACCAGAGAAATTTTTTTTTCCTTCTATTCCACCCTTCATGTAATAAAAAGACTATCAGACTACTCCTTATTGAAGTGTAAAATCACATTCTATCAAACATTAGATACAAGCCAGAATCGAGGTCATATATAACTGTAGCATTCAGCCAAGGTTTGCAGCCATATATGCGTCCCCACAATGGCAGTGTGAATGCACCCTAACTGTGTCCAATCATCGCTGGGAAAACATCTTATTATATTACAGTGTACTCTGCTCCTGTCGCTCCACGTATGGCTGTGTACTGGGCTGTAGCACGTATGGCTGGTGTAACTGCGGCTGTAGCTACCATGTATGGCTGTGTACTGCGCTTGGGTAGCCCATGTGTGGCCTGTGTAATGCGGCTTTAGCTCCATGTATGGCTTGTGTACTGTGCTGTAGCTCTCATGGTGTGGGCCTGTGTACTATGGCTGTAGCCCATGTTGGCTGGTACTGCGGCTGCTATGATATGGTTGCGCGACTGGTAGCTATGAGTATGGGCTGTGTACTGCGGCTGTACTATGAGTACAGTGTGGGGCTGTAGAAATAGGGCCTCATCCCCCTCCCAGGATAGAAATAGGGCCTCATTCGCGCCCCAGGATAGAAATAGGGGCCTCATTCATGCCCCGATAGAAATAGGGCCTCATCCCCTGTCCCAGGATAGAAAAGTGCTATCTGCAAAGAAATAGGGCCTCATCCCCTGTCACTAGGATAGAACTAGGCCTCATCCCCTCTTCCAGGATAGAAATAGGGCCTCATACCCTTCCCAGGATAGAAATGGGCTCATCCCCGCCTAGATAGGAATAGGGCCTATCCCCCCCCAGGATAGAAATAGGGCACCATCCGCCGCCCAGGATATAAAAAGGGCCTCAGCCATGTATGCTGTTTATGGGTTGTAGCACCTTGTGATGCTGTGTACTGCGACTGTAGCTATGAGTATGGCTGTGTACTACGGCTGTAGCTCCATGCATGGCTGTGTACTGTGGCTTTCGATCCATTTGTGCTGTGTACTGCGGCTGTAGCTCCATGTGTGGCTGTAGAATATGGGCCTCTCCCCCTCCCTAGGATAGAAATAGGGGCTCATTTCCGCCCCAGGATAGAAATAGGGCCTCATCCCCTGTCCAGGATAGAAATAGGGCTCATCCCTTTTCCCTGATAGAAATAGGGTCCTCACCCTGTCCCAGGATAGAATAGGGTCTCACCCTGTCGCCAGTGATAGAATATAGGGCCCTCATCCCCTGTCCCAGGATAGAAATAGGGCCTCATCCCCGGCCTGGTCCAGCCGATGAAATAGGGCCTCATCCTCCCACCCGTAGTAATAGGGCTCATCCCCCACCCAGCATAGAAAAAGAGCCTCATCCCCCACCCCGCATAGAAAAAGGGCCTCTCCCCACCCCAGGATGAAGAGAGGGGCCTCCCCCCACCCCGTAAATATTGTTTAATACCTCGTTGACCAGTGGATTCTCTGTGGGCCATAGATGTTATCATCCGAGCTGCCAACAGATGTCATTCCAGCAACAGACACCTCCACATGTAACCCTGTTAGCCTGCGCACCATCACATCTGTGGTATTAAACAGTATGCAACCCCGGCGTATGGCTTCACACACTAGTGAACCAGTAAGAAGGACCAGGACCACCACTCACGCTCAGCCTCATGGAGATGCCCTAAGGTTGTCAGATGGGTTCTCTTGCAGGAAGATGACATTATGCATCCAGATATCTCAAGTGGTCATCACCAGTGGTCTAGTCTTTCTATTTTATCGCTGTTACATTGCTAGAAGCACTTTTAGAGCAAATCCAGCCATTACAATGAAAAATCAGAGCAGTGACCCTCATCATCATATGTCAGGGTCAGAGTCCCCTTGTCTAACCCAGTCTCCATGTCTGACTCCTCAGCGGCCTCTACAGGAAGGGGGCTTTTGTCAATTCTTTCTAGTTCTCTTTTTCATTATCCCTACCTGACTCTGTCAGAGCATCAAACCGGTTAGAAAGGACCATGTTTCCCATCACCACTGGACTTTCTCCTGGTTTAGGCCCTGCACTGTACTACCCAGTCTTATGGAAAATTTATCTTTTTTTTTCTTTTATTCTTTTCTCACCTCCTATCTTACAGTAGGCGCAACAGAGCTGGCTGCCTGAGGACTGCTGCCACATTACAACCTTCACACTCCCTTGAGCATATCTGACAGCTGAGGTTCTGGTAACTGCCTCACCTGAGCCTGTTGCACCTTCCGCTGAGGTCAGAATTTTCCCTGATACCAAGGCCTTCCTCTCTAAGGCATCTGCCCTCATCATCTAGAATCCTTAGCAATGTTGTGCATGCCTCCAGGCAATCATGGTGGTGCTCTTCTCTCTCTGCACAGACTACATCTAACTGTCTCACAGTTGGCACTGAAGGCGACCTCCCCGCACAGGTTGCACTTAATTACCACAACATTTTTGGCCTCATGACCGATCTTACACACCTAAAGCACTGGTTGCCGGATAAAACCACCTTTCTCTATGCCTATATAGAAGTGTGGGGGGGTGTAGGGTGATGTATATATACTGGGCGCAGTTTTACCAGCACCTTCCTCCTCCAGTCCAGACAGCACCAGGCATGTCGGTTCTTGGTGAGGTCAGTTGCCAGATCACAATGGCGTCTGAGCCACACCAGAATGTCCTGAGGTGGAACTGACTCATTCCAGAAGATGATATACACCAAGAAGAGGAGGTAAGAAAAATGGAAGTAAATGGTTATGGCCCCAAAGAAACAGAAGGACAAATAGACCCATTTTAAGAAGTCATTTTCAATCTCAGTAAAAAAAACTTTGTCTACAGCACATGTTAGTCTTCTGTCAAAAAGTTTTATAAATTACATCGGATAGAAAAATGAATAAATTTGATGTGTTTATAGACATCCAGAAATTCATAAGTTCGATTAATTGAAAAATATTTTATAATGTATCCTATATTCACAGTGATTTAAAAGTATAAATCTGTATTGTATCCCAAAATCTATCAAATAATGATTGCATAAATACTTTTAAAAGGACCTTACGACGAAGAATTAGAAAGAATCCCTGTACAGTCATGGCAAAAAGTTTTGAGAATGATGCAAAGGTAATATTACAAAGTCTACTGCATCAGGTTTTATAATGACATATTGCAATACTCCGAATGTTATAAAGAGTGATCATTTAACACAGCAATTAATATGCAAAGTCAATATTGGTAGAAAATAAACTTTTTCCCCCAAAACACATTCCAAGTTCAGTGCAGGCTTGCCTTAAAGCAGCAGTTAACATAGTTTCAGTGATTGCTCCAATAACACAGGTGTGGGTGTTGATGGAGGACAGGGCTAGAGAATAATTGTCATGATTAAAGAGAACCGTCAGGTAAAATAAACCCCCTAAACTAAATATATTTTCATAACTGCTATAAAGAAAGCATTGACCTCTATCCCTTCATTGTCTCCCTCATACATGCCTGTAATTTAGCATTGAGGTCCTAAGCGATGCAAATGACCTGTGAGATGTCCCATGAGTCATTATCATATTCGAGGCTGTCCAGCTATTCATGAGTGGGAGGTACAGCCTGTATTTATAATGTGAGGATAAGTGTGTGTAATGGCTCCTCCATGTGCTTCCTGGTGCTGGAAGCCAGGCCCCCGGCCAGCTATGTGTGTATAGGAGAATACACACCTCCAGGTAGCCATGTTTTAGGCAGAACATGTCAGGATTTGTGTAGCTGATGTCTGTCTCTCACACATGTGTATTAGGAGATGCAGCAATGTCAAAGATAAAGCACAGGACACTGGCAATGCTTATACATTACAAACAGACATGAGCAGGAGAGGGGAGGGGTAACAGGGGTGACATCACTGCCTCTGACCATTTGGACCAGCCTCATTTACATAATAAAGAAAAGATGATTTTATGTCATTAATGTATGAATTGCCTAGATAAAGGTGGGATGGGATCTTTTGAGCTGCTCCAAAACAGGTAGAGGTGACAGAAATAGTAACAGAGACCTGATGACAGGAGTCCTTTAAGTAAGAATACAAACACCACTGACACTTTAAAAGGAGGCTGGTGCTTGCCATCATTGTTTCTCCTGTTAACCATGGTATCTCTAAAGAAAACACATGCAGTCAATCATTGCATGCACAAAACTGGCATAACAGGGAAGAGTATCGCAGCTAGCAAGATTGACCTCAGTCAACAATCTATCGCATCATCAAGGAATTCAAGGAGGGGAGGTTCCATGTTGCCAAAACAGGCTCCAGGCCACACAGTAGGACCAGCAAGCACACCAGGACCATCTCTAAAAGTGTTCCAGCTTCGAGATCGGGCTACCAGCAATCAGAGCTGCTCAGGAATGGCAGCAGGCAGGTGTGAGTGCATCTGCATGCACTGTGAGGCAGAGTCTTGGACAAGGCCTGGTGTCAAGGAGGGCACAAGAAGCCACTTCTCCTCAGAAATACATCAGGGACAACTGATATTCTGCAAAAGGTACAAGGAGTGGACTGCGAGGACTGGGGTAAAGTCATTTTCTCTGATGACCCCTTTCCGATTGTTTGGAACATCTGCAAAGCAGCTTGTTCGGAGAACACAAAATGAGCGATACACCCAGTCTGTCTCATGCCAACGACTGTAAGATGCCTGCAAAACCATTCATGTGTGGGATTGTTCTAGTTCAAGTAAGTCAAGGGGTCAATCTTCTTCACAGTCTTGCCTAAAAACCATCCATGAATAAAGAATATTACCAGAACCGTCCAGAAGCAGTTTGGTGATCAACAATGCCTTTTCCAGCATGATGGAGCACCTTGCCATAAAGCAAGGTGATAACTAAATGGTTCAGGGAACACAAACTAGAGATTTGGGTCCATGGCCTGGCAACTCCCCAGATCTTTATTCCCATTGAGAACTGTGGTCAATCATCAAAGACAGGTGGAAAAACAAAAACCAAACAAATTGTGAAAATAGCAAGCATTGTTGTCAAGAATTTTACTGTCAATAAAAGCTTTTTGTTTTCTGTATGTGTGTAAAATCATCTGACAAACACACTTAAAAACCAGAGGGCAACAGACAATATTTGTCTCATTCTCAAAACTTTTGAGAGACGAAAGAAAAAATCCCATTGTAATTTTCAAACGAGGAATGAATGCATTGAAGGACCTTAGAAAGGAGCAACCGATAGTGGTAAAACCGGCTGACAAGGGGGGGGGGGTGGTAGTATAGTTATGGATAGAGATTATATATATATTATTGGCGAAATGTAAAATAAATCCATCAGATCAAACTACATATCATAAACTAAGGATAAACCCAACGGATACGTTTAGGAATGGTCTGTGACTATCTTAAGACTTAAAACAAAAGATATCATTGACAATAGGGGAATATGACTTTTTTAATATTAAATTCCCAAAAATTTGCACAATTTTTTTTTGCCCAACTACATAAAAATAACCCTCCCCCCCAGGACGGGCATTGTAGCGGGCATTGACTCGAGTATCGAGCAGGATGTCAGAATACATTGACAAGTTTCTTCAACCCTATGTATGTACACAGCTGCCTATTTAAAGGATTCAGTAGCCCTTTTGGAAATTATTTAAAATACCACTGTGGTTGAGAATACCATCTTATCACTTGTGGTTCTCTTCACTAATATCTGTATACCACATCAGCAAGGGGTAGATGCGATAGCTGAATTTTTAGATGGGAATCAAGTAGGTCCTAGAAGAACAAAAAAATTTTGAAAGTTTGAAATATGTTGGTGACTTAAGAAAACTGGAAACCTGGGTGAGTGAACACTTTAGGAACATTAAAAAAGGAAACTGGACCATTCTATTATGTGAAACATCATAGTAAAAACCCTAGAGGGTCTATTTTTCTGCAGTCTTGAATAGAGATGAGCGAGCACTAAAATGCTCGGGTACGCGTTATTCGAAACCAAACTTTTCCGATGCCCGAGTGCTCGTCTCGAATAAACGAGCCACATTGAAGTCAATGGGAGCTCGAGCATTTTTCAAGAGGACCAAGGGCTCTGCACAGGGAAGCTTGGCCAAACACCTGGAACTCAGAAAGGGATGGGAAACACACGGAAATGACAGGAAACAGCAGGGGCCAGCATGCATGGATGCCTCTGAGGCTGCTAATCGTACCATTATGCCAAAATTATGGGCAACAGCATGGCATGACAGAGTGACCGAATGAGGCTAGATAGCATCTAACATGCAATAATTGACCCTGACACTAGGGGACGGCATGCAGAGGCAGCAGCAGCAGCAGCGGCAGGCTAGAAAGTGTCATGGCGACCTACCCTAAAATGAACTCCAGGCTTCAAACCAATGGGTGGCAGAGAGGAACCAAAGGAGGTGAGCAAGAAGCGCTGAAATGATTTCCTATGTCAACAAAAGTTGACGGTATATTTAGTCGATAACAACAGCATGGTGGCACATAGTGACCAAGTTCCATAACGTATCTGGTGAAACAACCGAAAAATGAGCCTTTGGATAGTGCCTGTATGTGGCAGTCCAAAAAGTTTTCAAAACCAGAGGAGCAGGTAGGTGGTCCTCCAGAAAAATTAATAGATTGAGTGCATTATGTGGCACTCCCAAAAATTGCTTAAAACAGAGGACCGGGTAGGTTGCCCTCCAGAAAATTAAATACATAGAGTACTATGCTAGAGCCAGTTGGCCCTGGCAAAAAATAGCCAGTTTCCTATGCTTTAGTGTGCAAAGAGGAGGAGAAGGAGGACAATGAGGAGGGAGAGTGCATACATTCAGGTTAGTCTTCTTTCACCTGGTGGAGATGAAAATCCGGAGAAATCCAGGCTTTATTCATCTTGATAAGCGTCAGCCTGTCAGCGCTGTCAGTCGACAGGCGTGTCGCCTTATCGTGTATGATGCCACCAGACTGCACTGAAACCATGCTCGGACAACAGCTAGCGGCAGGGGGCAAGAACCTCCAAGGCGTACGGCGCAGTTTCGTGCCACTGTCCAGCTTTGAACCCAGTAGTTGTAGGAGCTGTGTGATCATTTAGGACGATGGTATGGTCAGCTACTACTCCCTCACCATCTTTCTGTAGAGTCACCTACCTGCCGAACTGGGAACAAGATGACAGTGTCTTGCTGGGGTGACATAAAACTGGCAAAGTCCGTGGGGCGTGGCCTGCAGCCGACATGAGCGGACGCATGTAACTGAGCTCCGTCAGCACCCTAGGTGTTTTCGCATTCCTTTCTTTATCTTCTTATCTTTTTCCTCACCTTTCTTACTTCATTACCTGTCCAAATTGATTGCCTGCAGCCATGCTGGAGCAAATCCAAGGGGGCCCCGTGAGCGGGGCGTCGGCGGTACTAAAAATCTGAATCGGACCCCCGCCAGCGCAAAATCTGAGACGCCTGACACGCGTTCTCGAAAGAGATCCCAGGCCCTCCCTTCCCCCCCCCACTCTTCCCTTTTGCCCGGGGAAAGTATCAGGTCCCTTCTCTCCTTCACTCCTCCACGGAGGAACACGACGCTGACCATGGAGGACAGTGACAGAGAACCCACCTGCGAGAGGTCCTAGCACAGCTCCTCACAGCCATACATTAGTCCACAACTGGCCCTGCACAACTATCATCGAGGAGGTTAACATCGATGTGGGACTCAGCACGGAATGATAATGGCAGAAGTTAAGGAGCCTGAGTCACAGAACGGAGACCCGAATCTCCCAGATAGAAGGACCTTCAATCCCCGTGTACCCGCTTTATTCTCATAATATCTCTGTAACGTTGCTAACGCCGTGGATGCAAAGACGGGAGGACACTCGAAAAATCGGCTGAGGACCGCAAATATTGAGAATTTTGGGCCTCCCGTAACGCGCTTGAGGGCATGAGATTCCGGTGGACCTTCATGGAATCCTGGTCTCAAAGAAGTCGCTACCGTAGGCCTCCGTGTGACCCTGTATGGCCATCGAGACGTGTCCCACAGGTCCCGGCTTCGCCCCCCTCCTCCGGGCTTCCCTCGACTCAAGGCCGAAAGCTGTCAACATTGATATATGCACTAGGATTCGTAGATGCCTGGTTACAAGCTTGGGCCAGACTCAGCGGGGCCCTTGTTCAGTACCAGAGACTCTGCCCCATTTTCCCTGACTTCTCTGCAGCATGTGCAGAATCCAGGGCATATCGTTTCTGAGCGTTAAAACAGCCCGCCCCGTGACTTAAACAATCCATACAGCATGAGATTCTTCCAGAGAAGGTGAGAGTGGTTAGATGCCACTCTCCACTTCTTACATCTGTCGGAAGGAGGCCATGCATGGTATTAATGAGCGCGTCGGAGTTCACCACACGCAGCTGAGATCCCTGTACGTTCCCACCCAAGCCCTGACGAAGGTCTGGAGAGGCACACCCTCCTCACACTCAAGATCTGGCTACTTTGTAATAGGGTGCTCTATATGAACGTCTTTTACTTGTTGGACCCCACTGCTATATATTGGCTGCTGCCTTGCGTTAATGCAATAACCATATGAACCAAAGCGGGGAGTCACTATCTGAACTGTTTTAATTCTAGTACCCGACTACCTTCCCCGTTGCTTGACTTCGAGCGTACGTCTTTCGTTTCTGGTTAACACACGTAAAAGGGTACGACAATGTCCCGTGTGCAGTGTGAACATGGTTGACCGTTGTGTTGTTTTTGTACGTTGCTTCTACTATAAGTTATTAAATGGTCCAAGGCGATCAGATTTTGTCTTGGAATGGTGAGAGGGATGGGAAGCGCTAGAGACGTAATATGACTATTTGCATATTATAGAGTCACTCCCCGTAAAATAATGATGCCTTCAAGAAACCCATCTCACCCCCCAAACCACAACCATTGGCTGCAAAGCCTGGATACCCATGGCTGCTCATTCGACTGGCACTCACATCACACTTGCGAAGGGGTGTCGGTCACTAGTCACCTGCTGTTCGGTGGACTGGGGACCAACACAGAACAGATACAGAAGGCAGATCACCTTTTTATTCATTCTTTGTGTTTAAACTGCTTGCCTGTGGTTATAATACTATTTTAAAACCCGCCACCTCCTCTCGTCGGAATCCGTGCGAGGCAGTCTCATTTTTGACTGCACTTCCCCAAAATGCGACATGTTGTGTGGTGATGGACCTAAATCTTTATTGGATCATCGACAGGATCTAGCTCTGCGCCCCTGGACGCAACACCCCTGACTCAAGTGTCACACCGCCGCTCCACCACGTTTCTTCTTGAAAGGGTTGCATGATTTTGTGGCGCAAACCAACCGCCATACCTCACACTAAAGAATTTACTCTGTTATGACTCCGGGGTAGAACTCTCTCTCACGGATTGATTACTATAATGTGTACACACGTACTCATGTCTGTGGCTACCCCTCGATAGTCCACTCCCTAGTGGGCATTTAGTTCTTGATCTACTCCCCATCTTGGCCACTTACAATCATCCACAACCACGAACAACAATGAGGCAAGTGTGCACACCTTGTGTTGGCGTCTCGGCTGATTACAGAGGTGATACCACACCCTCCGACGCTTAGCGAGTTATTGAGAACCAATGACCCATCATTTAGTCCTTCTCATTTTGGAGGCGCTTAAGGTGCCTTTAGAGATTGCCCTACAACACGCTATCAAAAGGTCAAGCGGGCCACAACATTAGAGGAGAAGGAATTGGCTAATGAGGTGCACGACCTGGAGGCAGCATCATATCGGACCCCTCTGATACCCACAGGAATGAATGGTTGATGCAGGAGGAAATATATGCTCTGCTTGTATGAGAAACAGAAGAGACGCACATTCTCATCACACACAGAAGTACTTTGAGCATGGCAATCAGTCAGCAAGCTTGTTGGCCCACCTTACACACCAAATAATGCCTCCCCTGACTATTTTAAGGGTCAAGAGCCCTAGGGACATACAACAACGGACAACCCCCTATAACTGCAACATTTACCGACTTTTACAGAGACCTGTACAGCACCCGGGTGATAAGACTCATTAGAACTTAAGGATTATCTAAAGATTCGACATACCCGCGACTATCAGATGAGCAAAGACAAAGGGACTAGATGCCCCATCACACTGACTGATTACAAGAGGCCCTAGCAACTATGGCTAAGGGAAGCACCGGCCCCGATGGCTTCCAGTGGAAGTCCTGGTTCAGTACTCAAGAACCGCTGCTACCCCCCTACTAGAGGTACTACAAAACGCTCTCTCGATAGGGGTAGTCTCCGTCCTCTTTTATAACGCCATATTGTCCTAATCCTTAAACCAATAAGGATCCAACAGAGTGCTGGGTCCTACAGATCCCTATCTCTCCTAAATTCTGATTATAACTCCTCAACCAAAGTATTAGCCTCTAGGTTAACCGGTATCACAAATCTCATACATCTGATCAGGCTGGCTTTATGCCAGAACGAGCACTCAGACACCTAAACGGGCTCAGATACTGACGCGATGGAGTAGCTGGGAGAACGATTGGGCCTTGGCGTCTCTTGACGCGTAAGGCCTTTGATTCTGTAGTTGGGCCATTTCTACTAGCAGCGCTTGAAAGTTTTGGTATTGGGACAGATTTTTATCAAGTGGTCACCCTGTTGTAGATTCCCCTATGTGCTTCTCATATCATCTAATGGACAGACATCCCCCGCTTGAACTTGGGAGGGGCACTCGACAGGATGTCCCCTGTCGCCTCTTCTTTTTGCCCTGGCCTAGAGCCTTTGGCCATACGCATTCGTATGACCCCCATACAAGGGCATGGTACTGGCAGAGAGGGAGGAGAGACTAGCGTTATATGCCGATGACCTTTTTGCTGTTGATTCCGACCCAGACATGATCTCTTCCAAGAGCTATCCAATTGGTAGACGACTTTGGAGCAGTTTCTGGACTTCTTATCAACTGGTCCCAGCCAATGTCATGTTCATATCACCCCAGAGAGAATTGACACTTCACCAATATGTCTGCAATTTGGAGGTTCTCTGACAAATTTAAATACTTAGGAATGGTCATAACCAAGAATCTGCTAGATCACTAGATTTAATGTTAACCCTCTCTTAAACTTTATTCAAAGACAATTCAAGACGCTGGTCTAACCTTCCACTATCAGTACCGGCAGGATTAATCTGTTGAAGATGGTGGTCTTGCCAAATGCTATATGTTCTGCAGCACATTATACACCCCCCGTTCCACATTCCTTTTTTAAGCCCTAGATTCCCTATTAATAATTTATATGGGGGGTCTTCCAGAGCCAATTGCAGCTGGGCAGTTTACAACACGCCCCAAGGATTTAGCAGGCATGCAAGGCCGAATATCTTTTATATTACTTACTGGCCAACTTAAATTCCTGGGCCCATGGTTAGGACATGAAGCCCAAACCCTCCGAGCTACATCTCGCAATTCAACCTGAATCAGCGTTCCTTATGGGGAGTGTTGGAGACCACTAACACGTTTGACGGAGGCTCCTTCCAGTAACCACACGGCGCGGAAAGTCTGGAGAGCGGCCAAGAACATTGACCCTATAGATTGGCATCATAGCCCAAACACCGTGATGGGGCAAACCCCTCCCTCCCACACCTAGGAGATTTAGCAGAGAGACCATTTTTGGTCATGTTGGGGTAGACACACATAGCGGATCTATATTAAATGACTCTTGTTACCTTTGATTCCCTACGGGAACGTGTGATCTTTGTCACAATAGGCAATTTTACAAATACTTACAACTCAAACTCAGGCACGCCCTATCGGCCAGTTTCCCCAAGGCAGAACTGCGTATCTCCAGGTATCCTTTGATAGGGGTAATTCGGTCTCTCAGGGCCCCGCTGGCTTGTATCCTTATCTACTCACATTTGATTAATGCAAAAGGCAACCTCTACGCCACTGCAGGCGATTGAGAGATGGCACACTCTAATGCCTAACTATGGATACAGACAATTGGAATAAGTCTGTTCAGTCACACTACATGTGGTCGCCGGCGGTGAATATAAGATGATACAATTGCACATCATTCATCAAAGTATCTGACCCCCCCCCTGAGACTATTTCAAAAGGGGCTATGCTGCTCCAGAGTGTCAATAGATGTAGGCAGACGCCGGCGGCATTTCATCACATGATGTGGGAATGTCCCCACATCCAGAAATTTTGGGAGGAGGTGACTGCCGTTTAGCCTGGTATTTTAGAGAGGCCCATACCGCATTCCCCAGGTTATGTCTATTTGGGTTTGCTGATTGGAGCTCTGGGCTTGACCCATTATGAGAGAATTTTTGTCTTCGGCAGACCTTATTTCTTATGCCAGGAAATCCCTTGTTTCTAGATGGGATGGACTCTAGTGGCCCCCACCAGAAGCATGTGGGAAACTTGATTAATACTGTCATTCCATATGAAAGGTGTTTTCAAACACAGGAATGACCCTTCTAAATTTCATAAAATATGGGAATAGAGGTGGTGACAGCAGCTGACAATTCGGCCCCTTTGTATACGCGGGACCTCTCTGAAGTCCCTCAAACTTGGCCAACCCCCAATTGCAAACTAGAAACCTGGACACCCGCAATTATCTCTCCTGACTGAGGCACGAAGCCGACTTAAAACCCTCCCTCCCTCTTAAACCTGACCTATTGCACTTAAATCTGATAACCCAAATACTAAAACTAAGTGTAGCAAGCGTGTTATGTCTAGTTAGTGTTATATGTTTAACTGTTTCTATTTTGAATTTTACTCTGTCAAGTATTTTGCATATCAGGCTACTTTTTACAGTTGGAATACTGTCATATGTTTACATCTTTTTATGAATATTGTATGATGTAACCTGATTTAGCACTCATTAATAAACTGAGTTTAAAAAAAAAAAAAAAAAAAACTGGCACATGGCCTTGTAAAGCGTACCCCGGTCCAGTGCTGGAAAGCTGCCTCTCGCCTACTCTCCGTCGCTACTTGTCCGCAGAAGTACGCCCTCTGCCGCTGTGTGCTGTCAGAGGGAAATACTGTTTCAGCTTGTGTCACCAGGGCCTGCTGGTATTTCATGCATTTCACACTCCTTTCCTCTCCAGGGATGAAGTGGAAATTTTGGCTTGTACCGTGGGTCCAGGAGAGTGAATACCAGTATCGGTGCTGGAATAAATTCTTTGAACGCGAGGGTCAAGGATAGGCAGCCTAGCATGAAATCTGCCATATGCGCCAGATTCCCAACGCGCAAGATTCACTCCCCTCTCTGGCCTGACTGCCCATTTCCTCCTCCTCCAACTCCTCCAACTCCTCTTCTTCTGCCCATAACCGCTGAACGGTGAAGGACTGAACAATGGTCCCCTCTTCTGTCTCGCCAACATCCTCCTCCTCCTCCACCTCCTCCAATATTTTCCGAGAAACAGACCTAAGGTGCTTGGCTGTCAACAAGGGAATCTGCTTCCACGTCTCTTGTGACGAGCGCAAAGCTTCCGACTTCATGCTGACCAGAAGATTTTTTCACAGGCCAAGCAGCGGGATGGTAAGCGCTGATGATGGTGGCATCGCCACTGACCATCTGTGTTTGACTCCTCAAAGTTACTCAGCACCTGACGATATCAGACATCCCACGTCCCCTCCTCATTGTAACTTGAGGAAGCTGACTGACCCTGACTACCAGTTCTGGTGGAAGGTTACATCTGGCAGTCTACAATCGCTCTGCGCTGCTGTAAACTCTGGATGAACATGGTTAATGTTGAATTCCACCCTCGTGGGCATGTCGCACAACAGTCGGTGAGCGGGCAGTTGGAGGCGGCGCTGCGCTGCCCTGAGAGTGGCAGCATCTATGCTGGACTTCCTGAAATGCGCACAGATGCGGCGCACCTTTGTGAGCAAATCAGACAGATTGGGGTATGTCTTGAGGAAACGCTGAACTATGAGATTTAACACATGGGCCAGGCATGGCACATGTGTCAGTCTGCCGAGTTGCAGAGCCGCCACCAGGTTACGGCCGTTGTCACACACAACCATGCCTGGCTTCAGGTTCAGCGGTGCCAGCCACAGATCGGTCTGCGCCGTGATGCCCTGTAATAGCTCTTGGGCGGTGTGCCTTTTATCGCCTAGGCTCAGCAGTTTGAGAACCGCCTGCGACGGCACTGCTGCTGTGCCTAGAGCTAACAACTGTCGTGGTCCATGTTGGTACCAATGACAGAATAGATGGTAGGTGGAGGAGCCTGAAGAAAAATTTTAAAGAATTAGGTTCCAAGCTTAAGGAAAGGACCTCCAAGGTAGTATTCTCCGGAATTCTACCTGTGCCATGCGCTACACAGAGCAGACAGCGGGAGCTCAGGGAGTTAAATGCATGGCTCAGATCCTGGTGTAGAGCAGAGGGATTTGGGTTCCTAGAGCATTGGGCTGACTTTTCACTGGGGTGCAACCTGTTTTCCGCAGATAACTTGCACCTAAATGGAAGGGGGGCTGCTGTGCTGGGGGAGAAGATCCTAGCAGGGGTGGCGGAGTATTTAAACTAGGATCGGGGGAGGAGGAAAAGGAAGACACTGAAGGGGTAGACAGGTCAGAGAGGGGGCAGGTTATGTTGGTGGGTGGTGATGTGGGCGGTGTATGGGGGCCTAAGGCAGTGGATAAGGAGATCCACAAGTTACAGAACGGTGATGAGGATATATGTGCCAGTAAAATTACTTTAAATCAGATAAATAACTGTGGTAAATTAAATTGTATGTTCACAAATGCCAGAAGTATCACAGGCAAAATGGGCGAGCTTGAGGCTCTGATATTAGAGGAACAGTTAGATGTTGTTGGTGTAGTAGAGACATGGCTTGATGCATCGCATGATTGGGGTGTTAATATTCAAGGTTTTACACTCATTCGGAAAGACAGGGCAAATAGGAGGTGAGGTGGTGTATGTCTGTATGTCAGAAGAGACTTAAAAGCGATTGTGAATGAGTCAGTGGTCTCAGAGGAGGTCTCAGAGGAGGCTGAAACTTTGTGGGTGGAAATTCAAAGCCAAGAGAGCTTTGAGAAAATTATTTTTGGTGTAACTTATAGACCCCCTAACATCTCTGAGGAAATAGAGGGTCACCTATATAAACAGATGGAGCGGGCTGCCCAGGAGGGGACCGTAGTGATAATGGGAGACTTCAACTTTCCAAATATAAATTGGGGTCAGGGCTCGTCTTCATCTGTGAAGGGGAGACATTTTATGAACTTTCTGCAGGATAATTTTATGGTGCAGCTTGTAGAAGATCCCACAAGAGGTGACGCATTGTTGGACCTTGTGATTTCTAACAATGAGGAGATTGTCCAAAATGTCAGTATCAGGGAACCCCTTGGGAACAGCGATCATAATATAATTATTTTCCTCTTAAACTTTAAAAAGCAGAAACGGGTGGGAAAATCGAAAACTTTGAATTTTAAGAGGGCTAATTTCCAAAACTTCAGGGCTGCAATACAGGATATAGACTGGGATCAGATACTGTCACAAGGTGATACTAATGTTAAATGGGAGAAATTCAAATCTATCCTGGGTTTTTATACTTCTAAATTTATTCCAATAGGTAACAAGTATAGACGGGCTAGATTACACCCCTCGTGGCTTACAGCTACAGTTAAAAGGGCAATTAATGAGAAAAAGAGGGCATTTAAAAAATATAAATCTGACGGGTCACCTGAGGCTTTCAATACTTACAAAAAACTTACCAAAATCTGTAAAAAGGAAATCAAATCAGCCAAAATACAAAATGAAAGACGGGTGGCTAAAGATAGCAAAACAAATCCCAAGAAATTTTTTAGGTATATCAATGCAAAAAAAAATGGGTCACAACAGGTTGGACCCCTTTATTCTGAAAATGGGGCATCGGTGATTGGAGACCAAGAGAAGGCGGAGATACTTAATAGGTTTTTTAGCTCCGTTTCTACAATAGAAGAGAGAACTTCTGACTTGGGTGGTGCTAGTGCGGGTCATGCACCCTGTAATATAGTAGACTGGCTGAATGTAGGCATTATCCAATCTAAGCTCATTAAAAATCAATGTGTACAAAGCTCCTGGACCAGATGGGTTACACCCCAGAGTTCTTAAAGAACTCAGTTCTGTTATTGCTGTACCACTGTCTAAAATCTTCAGGGATTCCGTAATGTCTGGTGTGGTGCCAAGTGACTGGCGCAAGGCAAATGTGGTGCCAATATATAAAAAGGGCTCTAGAACTTCGCCAGGCAATTACAGGCCTGTAAGCTTAACTTTCATTGTGGGGAAAGTATTGGAAGGGTTAGTAAAAGACTATGTACTGGAGTATGTGACATCAAATAGAATAATAATTGATAACCAGCATGGGTTTACTAAGAATAGAAGTTGTCAAACTAACCTTATCTGCTTCTATGAAGAGGTGAGCAGGTGCCTGGATGGAGGAGCAGCTGTGGATATTGTGTTCTTGGACTTTGCAAAGGCATTTGACACTGTCCCTCATAGACACCTGATGGGTAAAATTAGGGCTATTGCAAATCATTTGCAATTGGATTGAAAACTGGCTGAAGGATCGTATCCAGAGAGTTGTGGTCAATGATTCCTACTCGGAATGGTCACCAGTTATGGGTGGTGTACCCCAGGGTTCTGTGCTTGGCCCACTACTATTTAATATATTTATTAATGATATAGAGGTAGGAATTAATAGCACTGTGTCTATTTTTGCAGATGACACCAAACTGTGTAGTGTAATACAGTCTATGGAGGATGTTCATAGGCTGCAGGGTGACTTGGACAAACTGAATGTTTGGTCATCCACTTGGCAAATGAGGTCTAATGTGGATAAATGTAAGGTTATGCACCTGGGGGCTAATAATCCAAAGGCAAAATATGTCCTTGTGGGAGTAAATCTGGGAGAGTCCCTTGTTGAGAAGGACCTGGGGGTACTAGTAGATCATAAATTGAATAACAGCATGCAATGTCAATCAGCTGCCTCTAAAGCTAGTAGGATCATGTCACGTATCAAAAGTGGAATGGACTCTCGTGATAGGGATGTAATATTACCACTATACAAGGCACTGGTTCGGCCACACCTGGAATATGCTGTCCAGTTCTGGGCACCGGTCCATAAAAAGGATGCCCTGGAGCTGGAGAGGGTTCAACGTAGAGCCACAAAACTGATAAGGGGTATGGAGGGTCTTAGTTATGAGGAAAGATTAAAACAACTAGATTTATTTAGTCTGGAAAAGAGACGACTATGAGGGGACATGATTAATTTATATAAATATATGAATGGTCCATACAAAAAATATGGTGGTAAGTTGTTCCAGATTAAATCAAATCAAAAGACGAGGGGGCACTGTCTCCGTTTGGAGAAACCAAGGTTTAATCACCGGAGGCGACAGGGCTTTTTTACTATGAGAACTGTCAATCTGTGGAATAGCCTGCCTCAGGCGCTGGTCAAAGCAGGGACAGCGGAGAGCTTCAAGAAGGGGCTAGATGCCTTTTTACACCTATATAACATTGATTGTTATGCTATATAGGATTGTTTCCCCTAAATCCCTTCCTCATCCAATCCCTACCCTTCCTCGGTTGAACTTGATGGACAAGTGTCTTTTTTCAACCGTATAAACTATGAAACTGATGGCGCCATGCCCACGGATGGTAATTAGGAGGAGGAGGTGGAGGAGCAGGGCAATCTGTCACAAAGACCAGGCATACCGAACAGTGTGTTGTCTGCCGGGTGCTCGAGTTCGGCATGTTGCAGATCGGGTGGACAGATTACTGGGAGGGGCTGGTGAGGAACCAGCGGTCATGGTCCACATTGGCACTAATGACAAAGTAAGAGGTAGGTGGAAGGTCCTTAAAAATGATTTCAGGGATTTAGGCCATAAGCTCAGGGCAAGGACCTCAAAGGTATTTTTCTCTGAAATACTACCTGTACCACGAGCCACACCAGAAAGGCAGAGGGAGATCAGGGAGGTAAATAAGTGGCTCAAAAGTTGGTGTAGGAAGGAGGGTTTTGGGTTCATGGAGAACTGGGCTGACTTTTCTGTCAGCTACAGGCTCTACAGTAGGGATGGGCTGCACCTCAATGGGGAGGGTGCAGCTGTTTTGGGGGAAAAATGTCTAGAAGGTTGGAGGAGTGTTTAAACTAGAGACCTGGGGCGGAGGGCAACTACACTTATGCAGGGCAAATAGACAGTGTAGATAGAGAGCTGGGAAGAGTCATAGTCCATGGGGGAGGAAGGGGGGCTAGAATAAGATTGGGGAATAAGAACAAAATGAATAGGGATAGGGAAAACCATATAAAATGTATGTACACAAATGCCAGAAGCCTCACAAACAAAATGGAGGAACTGGAACTCTTGATGTTGGAGCGGAAATATGATATAGTGGGTATCAGCGAGACATGGATGGACAGTAGCTATGACTGGGCTGTTACTTTAGATGGTTATAGTCTTTTTAGAAAGGATCGTATAAATAAAAAAGGGGGAGGGGTTTGTTTATATGTGAATTCTTGCCTCAAGCCTGTCTTGCGAGATGACATCAGTAACGCAAATGCAAATGTGGAGGCCCTATGGGTGGAGATAAGAGGAGGAAAAAAGAATAATAAAATATTACTAGGGGTTTGTAATAAGGCTTCAAGTATAATGGAGACAGCAGAGGTAATGCTGATAAGTGAAATGGATGTGGTTTCAAACCGTGGTGAAGTACTTATCATGGGGGACTTCAATTACCCAGATATTGACTGGGGGGCAGAAACCTGCAGGTCCTTCAAAGGTAGCAGGTTCTTGTCAACAAGAAAAGACAATTACCTGTCGCAACTAGTCCTGGAGCAAACAAGAGGGGGGGGGGCACTGCTGGACCTTATCCTAACCAACAGACCTGATAGGGTATCAAAACTAAAGGTTGGGGGGAACCTGGGTAATAGTGATCATAATATCATTGATATTGTATTACGCATTACTTAGAGCGTTAGGGGAGGGGCAACCAACACTCTAAACTTCAGGAGGGCACATTTTCAGCAACTAAGGGAAGACCATAAAGGCATATGCTGGGATAATGTTCTCAAAGACAAAAGCTCCTCCCCCCCAAAAAAATTGGGACTTTTTCTCATATATTCTGAAAAGGTCCTGTGAGAAACACATACCTTATGGGAAAAAGCATAAGAGGAACAAGAAAAAGCCAATGTGGCTAACTAGCCTTGTAAGGAAAGCAATAAGCGACAAATATAAGGCGTGTAAGGTGCTAAAACGTGAAGGTAGCGATGAGGCATTACAGGATTGTAGAGAGAAAAATAAATCCTGTAAAAAGCAGATAAAGGACGCAAAAATAGAGACTGAGAGAAATATTGCCAGGGAGAGCAAAAATAATCCCAAATTATTTTTCAAGTATATAAATGATAAGAAACTAAAAACAGTGTGGGTCCCCTTAGAAATAACATGGGGGTCATGGTGGAAGGAGATGAGGAAATGGCCAATCTACTGAATGTCGCCTTCTCAACTGTCTTTACCCAGGAAAATCCCCTGGTGGAAGACACAATGAGGAATAATGTAAATTCTCTTTGGAATGTCAACAGTTTAACCCAGGAAGAGGTACGGCGCCGCCTTGCAACCACTAAGATGGATAAATCACCGGGGCCAGATGGCATACACCCCCGGGTTCTGCATGAACTATGTACCGTGATAGACAGACCGTTATTTTTAATATTTGAAGATTCACTGAGGACTGGTTATGTACCACAGGACTGGCGCATAGCAAATGTGGTACCAATATACAAAAAAGGATCAAAAAGCGATCCTGGAAACTACAGACCCGTGAGTCTAACTTCTGTGGTGGGGAAAATATTTTTGAGGGGTTTGTTAGAGATGCTATCCTGGAGATCGGTCCTGTCAGACTAATTTGATTGGTTTCTGCGAGGGGGTAAGTTCAAGACTGGATCTGGGGGACGCTGTGGATGTTGTATATCTGGAATTTTCAAAGGCATTTGACACCGTGCTGCATAAAAGGTTGGTGTCTGCTGGGAATAGGGGAAAATCTGTGTATTTGGGTAAGTAATTGGCTTAGTGATAGAAAAGAGGGTCGTCGTTAATGGCACATTCTCAGATTGGGTTGACGTTACCAGTGGAGTGCCACAGGGGTCAGTATTGGGGCCACTTCTTTTTAATATTTTTATTAATGACCTTGTAGTGGGTTTACACAGTCAAGTTTCAATATTTGCAGATGATACTTAGCTGTGTAAAGTAATAAATAATGAGGTCGATAGTTTAGCATTACAGAGGGATTTGTGGAAGCTTGAGGAGTGGGCAGAGAAATGGTTGATGAGGTTTAATGTAGATAAATGCAAAGTTATGCACTTGGGCCATGGAAACAAAAAGTATAATTATGTTCTAAACAGTCAATTACTTGGTAAAACTGGAGCTGAAAAGGACTTGGGGTTGTTGGTGGATGGTAAACTTAATTTTAGTGACCAGAGTCAGGCGGCTGCTGCTAAAGCAAATAAAATTATGGGATGTATCAAGAGAGGAATAGATTCTCATGATAGTTTTGCCCTTATACAAATCCCTTGTCAGACCACACATGGAATATTCTGTACAGTTTTGGGCACCAGTGTATAAAAAGGATATAGTTGAGCTGGAACGGGTGCAGGGGAGAGCAACCAAGATTATTAGGGGAATGGGGGGGACAAGAATACGATGACCGATTACAAAATTTGGGATTATTCAGTTTAGAAACAAGACAACTGAGGGGAGACCTCATTACAATGTACAAATACCTGAACGGACAGAATAAGGATCTCTCCAAAGATCTTTTTATCCTGGCCTGTGACCAGGACAAGGGGGCATCCTCTGCGCCTAGAGGAGAGGCGATTTTACCATCACCATAGACAAAGGTTCTTTACTGTACGAGCAGTGAGACTATGGAACTCTGCCGCAGGAGGTTGTTATGGTGGACTTTATGTACATGTTCAAGAGAGGCCTGGATGTGTTTCTGGAGAGAAAAAAAATCAGGGGTCATGGGGATAAAACATTTATTTAATTCTTAAAGGTTGGACTTGATGGACTTGTGTCTTTTTTCCAGCCTTCTATACTATGATACTCTCTGGAGCTGATCCTTAAAAAGCGAGTAGACACAGTTCTCGAAATAGACGACATCCAGGATGCTAGAATTAAGCCTTTATAGCCCCTTGACCAATATAGTTAGAGGCTCCCATACAAAACAATAAGGCCAGATGGTCAGAATATGGGACGACCTTTTCATCAATCCCACTAACATTCTCTGAGGGACTCACAAACGCCATGTCAATCCTACTGTTCCTGTTAGCACATGTATAGGTGTACCCAGTGTCGGACTGGTGTACCTTGGGCCCACCAGAGAAATTTTTTTTTCCTTCTATTCCACCCTTCATGTAATAAGAAAGACTATCAGACTACTCCTTATTGAAGTGTAAATCACATTCTATCAAACATTAGATACAGAGCCAGAATCGAGGTCCATATATAACTGTAGCATTCAGCCAAGGTTGCAGCCATATATGCGTCCCCACAATGGCAGTGTGAATGCACCCTAACTGTGTCCAATCATCGCTGGGAAAACATCTTATTATATTACAGTGTACTGCTCCTGTAGCTCCACGTATGGCTGTGTACTGCGGCTGTAGCTCCACGTATGGCTGTGTACTGCGGCTGTAGCACCATGTATGGCTGTGTACTGCGGCTGTAGCTCCATGTGTGGCTGTGTACTGCGGCTGTAGCTCCATGTATGGCTGTGTACTGTGCCTGTAGCTCCATGTGTGGCTGTGTACTATGGCTGTAGCTCCATGTATGGCTGTGTACTGCGGCTGTAGCTATGAGTATGGCTGTGTACTGCGACTGTAGCTATGAGTATGGCTGTGTACTGCGGCTGTAGCTATGAGTACATGTGTGGCTGTAGAAATAGGGCCTCATCCCCCTCCCCAGGATAGAAATAGGGCCTCATTCAGCGCCCCAGGATAGAAATAGGGCCTCATTCAGTGCCCCAGGATAGAAATAGGGCCTCATCCCCTGTCCCAGGATAGAAATAGGGCCTCATCCCCTGTCCCAGGATAGAAATAGGGCCTCATCCCCTGTCCCAGGATAGAAATAGGGCCTCATCCCCTGTTCCAGGATAGAAATAGGGCCTCATCCCCCTTCCCAGGATAGAAATAGGGCCTCATCCCCCGCCCTAGGATAGGAATAGGGCCTCATCCCCCGCCCCAGGATAGAAATAGGGCACCATCCGCCGCCCCAGGATAGAAAAAGGGCCTCAGCCCATGTATGGCTGTGTACTGCGGTTGTAGCACCTTGTATGGCTGTGTACTGCGACTGTAGCTATGAGTATGGCTGTGTACTACGGCTGTAGCTCCATGCATGGCTGTGTACTGTGGCTGTAGCTCCATGTGTGGCTGTGTACTGCGGCTGTAGCTCCATGTGTGGCTGTAGAAATAGGGCCTCATCCCCCTCCCTAGGATAGAAATAGGGCCTCATTCCCCGCCCCAGGATAGAAATAGGGCCTCATCCCCTGTCCCAGGATAGAAATAGGGCCTCATCCCCTTTCCCAGGATAGAAATAGGGCCTCATCCCCTGTCCCAGGATAGAAATAGGGCCTCATCCCCTGTCCCAGGATAGAAATAGGGCCTCATCCCCTGTCCCAGGATAGAAATAGGGCCTCATCCCCTGTCCCACGATAGAAATAGGGCCTCATCCCCCACCCCAGGATAGAAATAGGGCCTCATCCCCCACCCCAGCATAGAAAAAGAGCCTCATCCCCCACCCCAGCATAGAAAAAGGGCCTCATCCCCCACCCCAGGATAGAGAGAGGGCCTCCCCCCACCCCGTAAATATTGTTTTACCTCGTTGACCAGCTGGATTCTCTGTGGGCCATAGATGTTAATCAGCCAGAGCTGCCTACCATGGATGGTCACTTCCAGCAACAGACACCTCCACATAGTAACCCCTGTCAGCCTGCGCACCATCACATCTGTGGTATTAAACAGTATGCAACCCCGGCGTATGGCTTCACAGCTAGTGACCAGTAAGAAGGACCAGACCACCACTCACGCTCAGCCTCATGGAGATGCCCTAAGGTTGTCAGATGGGTCTCTTGCAGGAAGATGACATTGGCATCCAGATATCTCAAGTGGTCATACACAGTGTGTCTAGTCTTTCTTATTTTATCGCTGTTAACATTGCTAGAAGCAACTTTTAGAGCAAATCCAGCCATTACAATGAAAAATGCAGAGCAGTGACCCTCATCATCATATGTCAGGGTCAGAGTCCCCTTGTCTACCACCAGTCTCCATGTCTGACTCCTCAGCGGCCTCTACAGAAGGGGGCTTCTTGTCAATTCTTTCTAGTTCTCTTTCATTATCCCTACCTGACTCTGTCAGAGCATCAAACCGGTTAGAAAGGACCATGTTCCCATCACCACTGGACTTTCTCCTGGTCTTAGGCCCTGCACTGTACTACCCAGTCTTATGGAAAGATTTATCTTTTTTTTTCCTTTTATTCTTTTTCACCTCCTCATATTCAGTAGGCGCAACAGAGCTGGCTGCCTGAGGCTGCTGCCACATTACAACCTTCACACTCCCTTGAGCAGTATCTGACAGCTGAGGTTCTGGTACTGCCTCACCTGAGCCCTGTTGCACCTTCCGCTGAGTCAGAATTTCCCCTGATACCAAGGCCTCCTCCTCTAAGGCATCTGCCTCCTCATCATCTGAGAAGTCCTTAGCAATGTTGTGCCATGCCTCCAGGCAATCCATGTGTGGGTGGCTCTTCTCTCTGCACAGACTACATCTAACTGTCTCACAGTTGGCACTGAGATGGCCGACCTCCCCGCACAGGTTGCACTTAATTACCACACATATTTTGGCCTCATGACCGATCTTACCACACCTAAAGCACTTGGTTGCCGGGATAGAAACAGACACCTTTCTCTATGCCTATATAGAAGCTGTTGGGGAGGTGTAGGGTGATGTTATTATACTGGCGCAGTTTTACCAGCACCTTCCATCCTCCAGTCCAGACAGCACCAGCATGTCGGTTCTTGGTGAGGTCAGTTGCCAGATCACAATGGCGTCTGAGCCACACCAGAATGTCCTGAGGTGGAACTGACTCATTCCAGAAGATGATATACACCAGAAGAGGAGGTAAGAAAAATGGAAGTAAATGTTATGGCCCCAAAGAAACAGAAGGACAAATAGACCCATTTTAAGAAGTGCATTTTCAATCTCAGTAAAAAAAACTTTGTCTACAGCACATGTTAGTCTTCTGTCAAAAAGTTTAAAATACATCCCGGATAGAAAAATGAATAAATTTGATGTGTTTATAGACATCCAGAAATTCATAAGTTCGATTAATTTGAAAAATATTTTATAATGTATCCCTATATTCACAGTGATTTAAAAGATAAATCTGTATTTATCCCAAATCTATCAAATAATGATTGCATAAATACTTTTAAAAGGATCCTTACCGAAGAATTAGAAAGAATCCCTGTACAGTCATGGCAAAAAGTTTTGAGAATGATGCAAAGGTAATATTTACAAAGTCTACTGCATCAGGTTTTATAATGACAATTTGCAAATACTCCAGAATGTTATAAAGAGTGATCAATTTAACAGCAATTAATTGCAAAGTCAATATTTGGCTAGAAAATAAACTTTTTCCCCCAAAACACATTCCAAGTTCATTGCAGGCTTGCCTTAAAAGCAGCAGTTAACATAGTTTCAGTGATTGCTCCAATAACACAGGTGTGGGTGTTGATGAGGACAGGGCTAGAGAATAATCTGTCATGATTAAAGAGAACCGTCAGGTAAAATAACCCCCTAAACTAAATATATTTTCATAAACTGCTATAAGAAAGCATTGCCTCTATCCCTTCATTGTCCCTCTACATGCCTGTAAATTTAAGCATTGAGGTCCTAAAGCTGAATGCAAATGACCTGTGAGATGTCCAATGAGTCATTATCATATTCGAGCTGTCCAGCTTATTCATGAGTGGGAGGTACAGCCTGTATTATAATGTGAGGTATAATGGTGTAATGGCTCCTCCATGTGCTTCCTGGTGCTGGAAGCCAGGCCCCCGGCAGCCTATGTGTGTATAGGAGAGATACAACACCTCCAGGTAGCCATGTTTTAGCAGAACATGTCAGGTATTTGTGTAGCTGATGTCTGTCTCTCACACATGTGTATTAGGAGGATGCAGCATGTCAAAAGATAAAGCACAGACACTGGCAATGCTATACATTACAAACAGACATGAGCAGGGAGAGGGGAGGGGTAACAGGGGTGACATCACTGCCTCTGACCATTTGACCAGCCTCATTTACATAATAAAGAAAAGATGATTTTATGATCATTAATGTATGAATTGCCTAGATAAAGGCTGGGATGGGATCTTTGTGAGCTGCTCCAACAGGTAGAGGTGACAGAAATAGTAACAGAGACCTGATGACAGGAGTCCTTTAAGTAAGAATCACACCACTGGACACTTTAAAAGGAGGCTGGTGCTTGCCATCATTGTTTCTCTTCTGTTAACCATGGTTATCTCTAAAGAAACACATGCAGTCATCATTGCACTGCACAAAACTGGCATAACAGGGAAGAGTATCGCAGCTAGCAAGATTGGACCTCAGTCAACAATCTATCGCATCATCAAGGAATTCAAGGAGGGAGGTTCCATTGTTGCCAAAAAGGCTCCAGGCACCCAAGTAGGACCAGCAAGCACCAGGACCATCTCTTAAAAGTGTTTCAGCTTCGAGATCGGGCTACCAGCAATTCAGAGCTTGCTCAGGAATGGCAGCAGGCAGGTGTGAGTGCATCTGCATGCACTGTGAGGCAGAGACTCTTGGAGCAAGGCCTGGTGTCAAGGAGGGCAGCAAAGAAGCCACTTCTCTCCAGAAATACATCAGGGACAGACTGATATTCTGCAAAAGGTACAAGGAGTGGACTGCTGAGGACTGGGGTAAAGTCATTTTCTCTGATGAATCCCCTTTCCGATTGTTTGGAACATCTGCAAAGCAGCTTGTTCGGAGAACACAAAAGTGAGCGATACCACCAGTCTTGTCTCATGCCAACTGTAAAGCATCCTGCAACCATTCATGTGTGGGGTTGCTTCTCAGTCAAGGGAATTGGCTCTCTCACAGTCTTGCCTAAAAACGCATCCATGAATAAAGAATATTACCAGAACCGTCCAGAAGCAGTTTGGTGATCAACAATGCCTTTTCCAGCATGATGGAGCACCTTGCCATAAAGCAAAGGTGATAACTAAATGGTTCAGGGAACAAAACATAGAGATTTTGGGTCCATGGCCTGGCAACTCCCCAGATCTTTATCCCATTGAGAACTTGTGGTCAATCATCAAGAGACAGGTGGAAAAACAAAAACCAACAAATTGTGACAAAATGCAAGCATTGATTGTGCAAGAATTTTTACTGTCAATAAAAGCTTTTGTTTCTGTATGTGGTAAAATCATCTGACAAACACACTTAAAAACCAGAGGGCAACAGACAATATTTGTCTCATTCTCAAAACTTTTGAGACTGTACAGAAAAAAATCCCATTGTAATTTGTCAAACGAGGAATGAAATGCATTGAAGGACCTTAAGAAGGAGCAACCGATAGTGGTAAAACCGGCTGACAAGGGGGGGGGGGTAGTTATTATGGATAAGGATTATTATATTATTATATGGGCGAAATGAATAAAATCCTATCAGATCAAACTACATATCATAAACTAAGGAGTAACCCAACGGATACGTTTAGGAATGAGTCTGTGACTATCTTAGAGCTAAAACAAAAGATATCATTGACAATAGGGAATATGACTTTCTTAATATTAAATTCCCAAAAATTTGCACAATTTTTTTTTTGCCCAAACTACATAAAAATAACCCTCCCCCCCAGGACGGGCATTGTAGCGGGCATTGACTCGAGTATCGAGCAGGATGTCAGAATACATTGACAAGTTTCTTCAACCCTATGTATGCTACACAGCTGCCTATTTAAAGGATTCAGTAGCCCTTTTGGAAATTATTTAAAATACCACTGTGGTTGAGAATACCATCTTATGCACTTGTGGTGTCTCTTCACTATATACTTGTATACCACATCAGCAAGGGGTAGATGCGATAGCTGAATTGTTAGATGGGAATCAGTAGGTCCTAGAAGAACAAAAAAATTTTGAAAAGTTTGAAATATGTTGGTAGGACTTTAAGAAAACTGGAAACCTGGGTGAGTGAACACTTTAGGAACATTAAAAAAGGAAAACTGGACCATTCTATTATGTGAAACATCATAGTAAAAACCCTAGAGGTACTTTTTTCTGCAGTCTTGAATAGAGATGAGCGAGCACTAAAATGCTCGGGTACTCGTTATTCGAAACAAACTTTTCCCGATGCTCGAGTGCTCGTCTCGAATAACGAGCCACATTGAAGTCAATGGGAGACTCGAGCATTTTTCAAGAGGACCAAGGCTCTGCACAGGGAAGCTTGGCCAAACACCTGGGAACCTCAGAAAAGGATGGAAACACCACGGAAATGGACAGGAAACAGCAGGGGCAGCATGCATGGATGCCTCTGAGGCTGCTTAATCGTACCATTATTCAGCTACGTACTCCCTCACCATCTTTCTGTAAAGATCAGCCCTACTCTGCCGAGACTGGGAACAGATGACAGTGTCTTGCTGGGGTGACATAAAACTGGCAAAGGCCGGGGGGCGTGGCCTGCAGCCGACATGAGCGGACACATGTAACTGAGCTCCGTCAGCAACCTAGGGGTTTCTTCATTTATCCTGCCGAAATTGCTCGCAGCCATGCCTGGAGCAAGATCCAAGGGGGCCCCGGTGAGAGGGGCGTCGGGCGGTCCGAAAAATCTGACCCCGCCAGCGGCAGCGGAGCGCCTGAAAGCGTTCGCCCGCACGGATCCACAACGCGGCCCTGTTCCCGCCGAAAGGCGCGCCTTCACTCCTCCACGAGAGGAACAAGACGCTGACATGGAGGACAGTGACAGAGAACCCACACTGCGAGAGGTCACTGCACAGCTCCTCACAGCCATACAGGAGTCCACAACTGCCCTGACAACTAGAATCGAGGAGGTTAAAATCGATGTGGGCCTCATACTAGTCTGATACTGTTTTATCTAGTACAGACTACCCCCTTGCTTACTTGCCACGTACGTTTTAGTTCTGGTTAACCCGTAAAGGGTACTACAATGTCACCTTTTCAGATGTTACACATGGTTAACTGTTTTGTTTTATGTCAGTTGCTTGCTACTATAATGTATATTATTGTCCAATGGCGTTAGATATTTTGTCTTGGAATGTGAGAGGGATGGGAGAGACTAGGAGACGTAATATGATATTTGCATATATTAGGAGTCACTCTCCTAAAATAATATGCCTTCAAGAAACCCATCTTACCCCCCAAACCACACACTGGCTGCAAAAGCCCTGGATACAATGGGCTGCTCATTCGACTCACACATCACACTCTAGAGGGGTGTCTGTCCTAGTCCACCGGGCGGTTCGGTGGGAACTGGGGACAACAAGAGCAGATACAGAAGGCAGATACCTTTTTATTCATGCTTGGGTTAACTGTGTGCCTGTGGTGATAATAACTATCTATAACCCGCCAGCCTCCTCTCTGGAGATCTTGTGCGAGGCAGCTCATTTTGCTGCATCTTACCCCAATGCGACAGTGTTGTGTATGGGAGACCTAAATCTTTTATTGGATCCTAGACAGGATAAGCTCTGGCCCTCTGGTACGCAACCCCCTGACTCAAGTGTCACCCCGCTCCAACGTTTTCTTCTTGAAATGGGTTGGCATGATTTGTGGCGCAACCGCCATCCTCACACTAAAGAATTTACCTGTTATACTCCGGGTAGAAACTCTCTCTCACGGATTGATTATATAATTGGTAACAACTTAGCTCATGTCTGGGCTACCTCGATAGTCCATCTCCCTAGGGGCATCTCTGATCACTCCCCGATCTTGGCCACTATACAATGCACTCCCCAACCCCCGAACAACAACATGAGGAAGGTGCACCCTTTTTGGCTCTCGCTGATTACAGAGGGAGACCAAACCCCGAGCCGCTTAGCGGAGTTTATTGAGACCAATGACCCATCATTTAGTCCTTCATCATTTTGGGAGGCGCTTAAGGGATGCCTTAGAGATTGCCTACAACACGCCATCAAAAAGGTCAAGCGGGCCACAACATTAGAGGAGAAGGAATTGGCCAATAGGTGCACTAACCTGGAGGCAACTTACATAGCGAACCCCTCTGATACCCACAGGAATGAATGGTTGAATGCAGGTAGGAAATATATGCTCTGCTTGTATGAGAAACAGAAGAGACGTACATTCTTCACACAGCAGAAGTACTTTGAGCATGGCAATCAGTCCAGCAGCTTGTTGGCCCACCTCATACACCAGAATAATGCCTCCCCGACGATTTTAAGGGTCAAGAGCCCTGACGGGACAATACACACGGACAACCCCGCTATACTGACAACATTTACCGACTTTTACAGAGACCTGTATAGCACACGGTGTGATAAGACTCAATTAGAACTTAAGGATTATCTGAAAGATCTGACATACCCGCGACTATCAGATGAGCAAAGACAGGGACTAGATGCCCCGATCACACTGACTGAATTACAAGAGGCCCTAGCAACTATGGCTAAGGGGAAAGCAGCCGGCCCGGATGGCCTTCCAGTGGAAGTCCTGGTTCAGTACCAAGAACAGCTGCTACCCGCCCTACTAGAGGTACTACAACGCTCTCTAGATAGGGGTAGTCTCCCGTCCTCTTTTTATAACGCCAATATTGTCCTAATCCTTAAACCAGATAAGGATCCAACAGAGTGTGGGTCCTACAGACCCATATCTCTCCTAAATTCTGATTATAAACTCCTCACCAAAGTATTAGCCTCTAGGTTGAACCGGGTTATCACAAATCTCATACATACTGATCAGGCTGGCTTTATGCCAGGACGAAGCACATCAGACAACCTAAGACGGGCTCAGATACTGACGCAGATTGGAGTAGCTGGGAAGAACGATTGGGCCTTGGCGTCTCTTGACGCCGCTAAGGCCTTTGACTCTGTAGAGTGGCCATTTCTACTAGCGGCGCTTGAAAGATTTGGTATTGGACCGACTTTTATTAAGTGGGTCACGCTGCTGTATGAGTCCCCTAGTGCTACCATATCACTTAATGGACAGACATCCCCCAGCTTTGAACTTGGGAGGGGCACTCGACAGGGATGTCCCCTGTCGCCTCTTCTTTTTGCCCTGGCCATAGAACCCCTGGCCATACGCATTCGTAATGACCCCATATACAAGGGCATGGTACTGGCAGAGAGGGAGGAGAGACTAGCGTTATATGCCGATGACCTCCTGCTGTTGATGTCCGACCCAGACATATCTCTTCCAAGAGCTATCCAATTGGTAGACGACTTTGGAGCAGTTTCTGGACTTCTTATCAACTGGTCTAAGTCCAATGTCATGTTCATATCACCAGAGAGAATTAACACTTCACAATATGTCTGCAATTTGGAGGTATCTGACAAATTTAAATACTTAGGAATTGTCATAACCAAAGAATCTGCTAGATCACTAGATTTAAATGTTAACCCTCTCTTAAATTTATTCAAAGACAAATTCAAGACCTGGTCTAGCCTTCCACTATCAGTACCGGGCAGGATTAATCTGGTGAAGATGGTGGTCTTGCCAAAATGCTTATATGTTCTGCAGCACATATATACCCCCGTTCCACATTCCTTTTTTAAAGCCCTAGATTCCCTATTAATAAAATTTATATGGGGGTCTTCCAGAGCCAAGTTGCAGTTGGGCAAGTTACAACGCCCCAAGGATTTAGCAGGCATGGCAATGCCGAATATCTTTTTATATTACTTAGCGGGCCAACTTAAATTCTTGGGCCCATGGTTAGGACATGAAAGCCCAAACCCTCCGGAGCTACATCTAGCAACGCACCTGAATCAGCGTTCCTTATGGGGAGTGTTGGAGACCACTAACACGTTTGACGGGAGGCTCCTTCCAGTACACCACACGGCGCGGAAAGTCTGGAGAGCGGCCAAGAACATTGACCCGATAGATGGCATCATAGCCCAAACACCGTTGTGGGGCAACCCCTCCCTCCCACACCTAGGAGATTTACAGGAGAGCCATTTTTGGTCAGGGTTGGGGATACACACAATAGCGGATCTATATGTAAATGACACATTTGTTACCTTTGATTCCCTACGGGAACGTTGTGATCTGTCCCATAGGCAATTTTACAGGTACTTACAACTCAGGCACGCTTTATCGGCGCAGTTTCCCAATGCAGACCTGCGTATCTCCAGGTATCCTTTGATAGGGGTAATCAGGTCTCAGGGCCAAGCTGGGCTTGTATCCCTTATCTACTCACATCTGATTAATGCAAAGGCAATCTCTACGCCACTGCAGGCAATTGAGAGATGGCACACTCTAATGCCTAACTTGGATGTAGAACAATTGGAAGAAGTCTGTCAGTCGCACCTACATGTGTCGCCGGCGGTGAATAATAAGATGATACAATTGCAACCATTAATTATTTCCTATACTGCCCCTCATAATTAATTATTCCCTATGCTGCCCCTCAAATTAATTATTTCCTAAACTGCCTCTACACCATTTATTTGGAATGAAAAAAAATAAGAAAGTTTCCAGCACTTTGTAATACCTCTCCCTAAGCTGTTGTATGGATTAGATCAGCTGCTTTTACATGGAAATTTGGAGGCATATCCTCAGTATTGGCCATCAATATCTGATCACTGGAGACCAACACTGGATCCCACACTGATCAGCTGTTCATGCCCTGCCCAATGGATGGCTCCGTGATCTATGTAGTTCCAACTACTGTGGTGGCTCCTATTCACTTCAATAGTTGTCAAGTCTACAGTTACTCTGCTATAAATTTAGCTGCAGGACATCCTGAACTCTAGCTGTTGTCTCCAATAGGAAAACATTGAGGTTGCTTCAACGGTTTAAAGCCACAATTCTGTTCTAGAAACGGCACAGAGGAGAATTAAAAGAAATCAACCACATACAAAACATAAAAAAACCTAGAAATACTCACCTCTGCTCCTCTTCATGTTGATCCCGGCACTATCTGTCACCAAGCTATCACCTAAGAAACAAAATTATAATTAGCAGCACTGAGCACAGGGACAAGATGTCCGGTGCTCCGGGATGCTAATTATGCAAACCCTTTGTGTGCTGGGAGAGGGAGCTAACATCCCACGAAGGGCGTGAATTCATTCCTCTCGCATGACATCAACTTGTTCTCCCATGCTCCCAGCATGGGAGAGGGAGGTGTGGAGGCGTGCATAATTAGGAGAAGATGTCAAGCACTTAGGGTTGCTAATTGTAAGCGTGTCAAGACTAACGACGCACAAAAGCCGAGATCAATCAATCAATTGGAGCGGAGGTGAGTATCTGTAGGTTTTTTATGTTTTGTAAGTGCCTGATTTCCTTTAAGCAACATTTAAAGAGAACCCGTCATGCAAAATAACCCCCCTAAACTAAATATATTTTCATATTCTGCCATTAGAGAGCATTGCCTCTATCCCTTCATTGTCCCTCTACATGCCTGTAAACCTAAGCAATGAGGTCCTAAAGCTGTATGCAAATGACCTGTGAAATGTCCAATGAAGCATTAGCATATTCAAGCTGTCCACTCTATTCATGAGTGGGAGGCACAGCCACACCCCCAGTAAGCTTACAACAATTATTCCTTTTGATCACATTCAGAAATAATCTTTCATTTTCTTATGCAAACACAAAACAGTGCAATAAAGTATCTTAGTTGTATCTCAGTTGTAAAATTATATTATGTAACAGAATGATTGATATTCTAACACATAATCAGGTCATATTAATGAAATAATATGGTACTAGCTAATAGAAACAATGAACTTGAAGAGTGCGGTAGAGGAAACAGAAAAGGCAATTAATTCTAATAATAATTTTTTACATAGAATACGTGGATTGAGGGTATTATATTGTCATTTGTTTTTACAAATTCATAATTGTTTCATTTTTAATCCGGATTAACATATCTAGGGCTGAGTTACCTTGAGCTTTTTAACCCTTTATAAGGACGCAAGTTTTTTTCGTTAATTTATCACTCTCCTCCTTTAAAAATCCATAACTTTTTCATTTTTCGTGTACAGAGCTGTGTGAGGGCTTATTTTCTGCATAACAAATTTTACTTCCCAGTGACGTTATTTATTATTCCATGCCGTGTACTGGGAAGCTGGAAAAAAAATTCCAAATGTGGTGTAAAACGCTTTTGCTTCAATTTCTTGTTGGCTCAGATTTTAGGACTTTCCCTGTGCGCTCCAAATAACAACTCTGCTTTTTCCTTTGTTTCGGTACGATCATGGTGATGCCAACTTTATATAGGTTTTATTGTGTTTTAATAAATTTGCAAAAATGAAACAAATGTGTATGAAAATTTTTTTTTTCACCAACTTCGGACGCTAATAACTTTTCCATACTATGGCGTACGGAGCTGATGTTTTCATTGCTACCATTTTGAGGACTGTACAACCTTTTGATTACTTTCTATTACATTTTTTATGTGATGTAAAATGGTGTAAAAGTAACATTCGGACATTAGGGTGCTATTTTTGTGTTATGGGGTTCACCGTTGTCAATAACCGTTTTTATATTTTGATAGATCAGGCACTTTGAGATGCAGCGAAACCTAACATGTTTGGGATTTTTACTGTTTATTACGTTTTATATCAGATCTAGCAAAAGGGGGGTGATTTGAATTTTTAAGTTTTATATTTGGGATTTTTAAAAAGACTTTTTAAAAACTTTTTTAAACTATTTTTTAGACCCTCTAGGATACTTTAACGCTAGATGGTCTGATTGTTCCTACCATAAACTGCAATATTTCTGTATTGCATTTCAAATAAACATGAGACACAAGATAAACCGGCACTTCCTCGATCTGGTTCTCCCGTCTAGAATACAATTCCTACACACACCATGGGCTGTACTCTGTAGGTGCTCAGCTCCGAATCCAGGCAATGCAATCAAGCAGAAAAAGTAGAGCGGCACTCACCAAATGAGTTTTTCACAGCCTTTATTAGCAGAATAGCAATACGGACATGAAGTAGACTGTGACAGGCTATTGTATTGCAGTATATGGCACTTGTACAGAGTATTTATTACAATGAGCCATTGCAACAAAACTGCATATGCCATGTAGCCTTGGGTCTGACGAAGACCAGAGGCTGTCATGGAAACTGATCACCACTCCCCGATGGTGTTCCACGGAGTTACGATCAGAACAAAGATGGCAGCGCCCACAGGCATCAGAAGGGTTAATACCGGTATGAAGAGGGCTCACCATGTACCTGCACCTAAGAACATGAATGATGATCCGGCCCTGTGTGGATCACAGCGGAGCCGGGAGCTTGAGAGCTCTTGTGCTCCACTGTAACAAGCAGTCTGCAGAGCAGGGAGGGGCAGATGTGCACATTTTTTAAAAAAAATCTACCTCCCGTTCTGGCCACCCCCTGCTGACCACCTTAGGCACTGTGTCCATAGTGCCTAGTGGAAAATATTGCCTGGCTTAGTGACATTGTCATGTTTGATTACAGGCATGCACACCCCTGAGAACACGTTTGTATTTCTAGCTACTAATTCTCTCGTGTTGTGGACCTCATTCAATGGTATCCGCTATCCGTACCTCTTGTCAGGATTCGGGATGAGTGGATCCTATGGACCACCGTGGGAGGTGGTACTAGCCGACACCTGTGAACGGAATCTAAGTGGAACCTGGTCTTCACCAGAGAACGCCGCAAAGCGGGATGGTATTGCTGCGGCAGGGTACCACCAGGTCGTTCCACAGGTGCGACTAGCCAGTGGTGCCAGCCGAGTTTGAGGTACCTTAGCAGGAAACAGTCTTGTGGTCAGTTCCAGGCACAGGGTCAGGGCAGGCGGCAGAGATGCAACGTCAAGTCCAATCCGGGGTCAGCAACGGGAGGTACAGGTAGATGGGAACGGGAACACAGGCACACGGGACACAGGAACGCAGAACACGGGAACTCCGGAGCAGGAACACACAGGAGCAGGAACTACGGGAACACACAGGAACGCTGTACACGGGAAAGCAAGAGACACAGGAATGCAGGAATATCGCTCGGGAGCTTTCTCTAAGGCGTAGGAACAAATATCCAGCAAGGTGTGATGGGAGAGGCAGGTTCAAATAGCCTTCTGGGAAAATGGCCAGCCTCAATTCAAGATGCGCTGGCCCTTTAAATTTCCTGAAGCCGGCATGGAGTGAGGACGAGATTCAGGAGCGGGGACAAGTGAGTGGCGTTGGCACTGCTTCTGTGGGCAGCGAGGGGCACGGGTGAGCAGAAATCTGACCATGGTCACTCAGGTGCACAACTCGTTAGTATCCTATGTAGCAATGCGCACGGTCGCGCGCATGGTAAGCGCCGAGCGCGTACCTCCCTGCGATACCGCGGTTTAAAACACTAACAAAAATAAGCTCCGGCACCAGCTCACCATGAGCTGGTGCCCGGTGTTTCCATCTGAAACCTGCCACTTCAAGTGGTAGGTTTCCTTTAAGTATTATTGTTATCCTTGCTACAAGTCATACTATTCTAATGTTATATTTATGTAACTATATGTAACATTTATACAAGCCATGTATCCATTGTTCTATTGTTAGGTCGATGTGAGTTTGCACATATAGTAATGTTTACTATATCTAGTTGATTATGTCACCTAGGTTGCTGTGAGCAACTCCTGTGGAACACCATCCAACAGCCACCTCTACCCAGTTAATTGTTGCCAGGTTCCTGAATAAATGAACTGTAAGTAGAATGATTGACATCACTCTCCGAGTGATCCCTGTGTAAGGCTGAGAACACCAAGGCTGATTCACCACCTGAGTACACCTACATCGCGGTTGCCCCAGGGAGAAACTTCTGATTCCTTTTATATATCAAAAAAGGAGAAAAAAAGGAAGGTTTCACCTCACCCTTAGAGGGTCTGTTAGTCCATTATGCAGGGATGACCGGGTGCTTAGAATCCACAGAAAACGCTGGTCTGGAAATCCAGAGCAGCACAAACAAAAAATTGAGCAGCACAAACCAGCACAAACGTAGCAGAATTGTTCGGCACCAGTTTGGTTTGGTTTGGGCAATGTGGGGGGCTGGTTGACCTCTGATGACCTCTGGAAACTTTCATGAATATCTTAAAAACGATAGCGGCACAAACGAAAATTTCTGCTGCACAAACCAGCACAAACGTAGCACAAACGTTTAACACCGATTTTGTTTGATTTGGACAAGGTGGGGGGGCCAACTTCACTCAGGTCTGACTTTTTCACGCCTGTCATTATTATATTTTGCACAGACCAACATGCCAAAGCTTATATGTTATTTAGTTAACTACTGTCATTGTATTATCTACAGTTTGCCACAAGATGGCCCCATATACATGCTGTTTACAAAGTAACACATATTAACTGTACAGTCTAAATCGAACATTGTAGCCTAGAAGACATACAAGACCAATTATGACTTAATATATGTTATTAAAAATTAGTTTTGCTATTTGGCAAATTGTGAGAAAAGGCACTTTCATTTAGCAACATTTGAGAATTTTATCAGTTTGCAAAGAAATGTACCACATAATAAATATTTTATTTTACTTTTGTTTTACATTTATGAAACTAAATATATACCATGTATATGCCATAGGTTTGAAGTGATTACTAATGTAATATTGTGACACGGTAATAAAATGACATGGTATGTTAAGAACAATGAATATCGCGGTCCTGATTCCAGTCCGCGGCCCGTGTGCACGTGCACCAGCTTCAGGACCTTTAAAGTGCCAGGGCACCCTTAATTAGCACTGGCCATTTCCCAGAAATCTATTTAAATCTGCCTCTCCCTGCACGCCCTGCCGGATCTTTGTGCTCAATGCCTAAGAGAAAGCTGTTCCCTGCAAGTTATTTCCGTGTTTTGACCTCCCGTTGTGACCTCAGACCTGCATCGACCTATTTCCTGTCCCCGACCATGAGATTGCCTGACGATTGTGTACCTTGACCTTGGCTGCCACCGCGGACAAGTCGCGCCCGTGGAACGACCTGGTGGTACCACGCCGCAGCAAGACCAACCTGTGGCGGGCTTTGGCACGACGTCTACCTAGCCTGGCTCTGGGTGCAGGTGCCAAAACTGAGCAGCACAGGAATAGTCAGACGTGGAGAAGCTTTGCTTGCACCAAGGGAAGCTTCCCCCAAAAATCCTAGGTGCTGGCGTTTCCCGGACTTAGGGGACGGACAGGACAAGCCCCAATGAAGTGCTCCGGACTGGCACAATACAGGCAGAGGTTCCCCTGATGTCTTCTGGTATGTTCCTGGGAGGAGAGTCTGGCTCTGTCCACCTGCATAGGCTCCTCTGCAGACGGTACAGCCAGAGGCTGGAGCGGCCTTTGGAAAGCAGAAGCCAGGCAAGGTAGATGTCGTGGACAGACTTGGGGTTTCTCTTGACATAACTCCTCGGCGCGCTACTTAAAAAAAAGCCCCTGCACAACTTGGGGTCTCCATCATACTTAGCCCTGATTGCTATCCGCATTTTAATGTACAGGAAGAGAGAGTTAACCAAACTCTGGGCTGTTCCTGTGGTAGAAGAGTTGATGCAGCACCTCAGGTCTATTTAGGAACAGACTTGTTAGTCTCTACATCGGACGTCTGCCCGCACCAAAACCCAGGCCAATAAGAAATGCAGGCCTCCTCCAGTCTTCTCTCCAGTGTGACAAGGTGTGGCTTTCGTCCAATTATGTTGGGCTGAAAATCCCCAGCTAAAAGCTAGGACCACATTTTTTGAGGCCTTTCCAGGTGGTGAAGCACATAAACCCTGTGTCATACAAACTTCGCCTTCCTCCCTTCATGCGCATCCCTAACTCCTTCCACGTCTCTCTCTTGAAGCCAGTCATACTGAACCGCTTCTCTCAGCAAGTGCCTCCTCCTGCTCCTGAGGCTGATTCCACCAAGGTCTTCAAGGTAAAGGAGATCCTGGATATGAAGACAGTGAGAGGTAAGCAGTTCTTCCTTGTTTACTGGAAGGGATTTGGGCCTGAGGAGAGATCATGGGAGCCCGAGGACAATATCCTGGACCATGGTCTCCTACAGAGATTTCTCCAGCCCAAGAAGAGGGGGAGGCCAAAGAGGGGGGTACTTTCACAGGGGTCACGGGTGTTCCCCATGCCCCTCTGTGTTTGCTAAAGTGCACATGCTGGCTTCAGGAAATTTAAAGGGCCAGCGCACTGTTAATTGCCGCTGGCCATATCCCAAAAATCTATTTAAATCTGCCTCTCACTGCATACCTTGCCAGACCTTTGTGCTCAATGCCTAAGAGAAAGCTGTTCCCTGCAAGTTATTTCCATGTATTGACCTCCTGTTGTGACCTCGGACCTGTTCCTGATTTCTCTCCTTTGCTGCCAGCCCTGACCTCTTGCTTCGTTTCTGACCTTGAACCTCTGCCGCCTGAATCGACCTATTGCATGTCCCCAACCACGAGATTGCCTGCCGATTGTGTACCTTGACCTAGGCTACCATCGTGGACAAGTCATACCTGTGGAATAACCTGGTGGTACCACACTGCAGCAAGACCAACTTGCTTTGCGGCAGGCTCTGGTGAAGACCGGGTGCCACTTAGATTCCAGTCCAAGGTGTTGGCTTGTGTCATCGTTTGCGGTGGTCCAGGGGGTTCACTGACCCCGAACCTTGACACTGTTCTGCTTTGGGCAATGCATGAAAATACACTGTTAATGCATGAAGATCAGGTAACTCTGTTCAGTTATTGCATTTACCATTTACTTTAATCCTTAGAGGCCTTAGAAGCCATTTTTAAATTAATTTGTTTCCATTTTTTAACCCCCACCTTTCAAAAGTATTGTTCTCTTGGCTACACTTTCTATGTTAGTGCTGGTGCCAAGGCAGCTGTGAACATCTGACTGGTGGGAACCCGCAAATCAGAAATTGAGCTTGTACTTAGCTCTACTGACTTCTAGGCCACATACTTAAAGGAAATCTATCATCAGCAAGCTATATACACTAGTATGTCCCTATGGGGACAATAAAGTTTTCTATTGTATTTTATATGTCATGTCCTTGTAGAATCACAAACTCCCATAAAACTTTATTTTAGTTACATGCAAATTAGCTTTAAAGATTACTAGGTTATGGAGTATCATTCCCGAGTGGCGGGAGCTAAGGCTACTCCAATGTCCAGTTTAAAAGTACTGACAAGTCAGAAGCAGAAAATGTCAGAGAAACTACTATGGAGTACACATTGGCACACATTTACTAAGGTCCCTGCGCCAGTTTTCTGTCAGGCTTTGCACGTTCTTTCAGTAACACCAAAACCTAATATATTGCATAAAAGAAGAGGGGAAAACCTTCTATGCAATCTTTATTATTTAATTAAAATAAAAATATATATCCAAGAAAGGATTGCATCCCACACTTAATATATATAACAAACCTAATATCAAATATAGTGAAAACCAGGGAAGTGTAGTGCAACATAAGCGAGGAACCCAGTGAAAACACATGACAGTGACAAGAAAAAATTAATATGAAATATGATAAAAAAAGATCAAATTATTTTATAACCCATAGAAAATATTAAACCCAAACAAATACTAAGCTGCTCCTCAAACTGACAAGTGAATTTCCTCTATTTACACACACACATGAGACTGCACTCCAAGGTAAATGTGAAAAAAACGGATGGGAGCTTTATTAGCCCCTGTTCAGGATCCTTTTTCAAGCAATGTGATAAATCAATCCAACACTCCATATATATGGACAACATCATAAGTCATGTGATCATATCAGGTGCATTTATAAAACAAAATTACACTTCAAAACATTCATATATGTGACACAGTGAACAGCTTCCATTGATATATCAAGAAACATCAGTAAATAACCCTGTGTAATAGCCCCATTTCTTTACCTTTTGTAACTTGGTGACAATAATACTATCTCCCTCAGCGTTCAGAAGTATAAAGGGCGCATGTGCGCGTGTCCCTATGACGTCAGGGAGCCATCTACCTATCATATACCCCACATTGTAACCGCCTCCTTCCTTCACAACACGCTGTGACACTTTTTGGCGCAGCCGCCTATTTCTGGCGCACACGCCATATTGTGGCGCATTCACTTACTATCTCATTCAACATCACTAAGCAGTTACCTAGGGTAACGATCACATGATCATTCCTACCAACGCCATTTTGTTTAAGGACAACTTGTCCATCAGTTCCACGGCTTATAGCCAAACATTACAATGCAATATAGAGTTGCATACAGTGTGTCATACTTTCGTACAGTACTCTCTGTAAAACTGCTGCGTACCTCATATCTTATGGCGGCAAAAAGAAAGAAAGAATGACCCCCTGCTCAACCAACACACATCCTCATGGAGGGATTTACTGTTAAAGGTTCATGGAATAGATGATAAAGTACATAGCCCCCCCACTTCGGCCTTTGCTATGGATATGTGCGCCACTAAGCGCAGAACACAGCGGTTGCAAGTCTCACTACAAATTGCTCAGAATTGGCAAGTACATGCACTGCCCACTTCGGTCTTTGCTATGGATATGTGTGCCACTAAGAGCTAAACACAACGGTAGCAAGTCCCCCTGCTAATTCCTCACAAAATGGTAAAAGATGCAAATTAAAATAAAAAAAGTAGAACGTTATTGTAGCCCTAAGAAGGGCTGTTGGGTTCTTTGAGAATCACTCCTGCCTAACAGTAAGCTAATAGAACACCCTAACGCTTTCCCTGACCAGCAGCAGCTCTCTCCCTAGCGGCATCCAGAGACAGAATGATCCGAGCAGCGCGGCCAGCGGCTAGTCTATCCCAGGGTCACCTGATCTGGCCAGCCAACCACTGCTATCGACGTGTAAGGGTACCACGTCATGCTGGGTGGAGTGCAGAGTCTCCTGGCTTGTGATTGGCTCTGTTTCTGGCCGCCAAAAAGCAAAACGGCGGGAGCTGCCATTTTCTCGAGCGGGCGAAGTATTCGTCCGAGTAACGAGCAGTTTCGAGTACCCTAATGCTCGACCGAGCATCAAGCTCGGACGAGCATGTTCGCTCATCTCTAGTTATAACCCATAAGTCCAGCTAATTAGGCCCTTCTTGGGCCTGTACCCCATTAATCTAGTTCCACAAACAATGTTACTGTTCATATTAACAATATATGTACCATAGTTTTTTCAATGTACCTTATATACTCGAGTATAAGCCTAGTTTTTCAGCACAAAAAATGTGCTGGAAAACCCAAACTCGGCTTATACTCGAGTCAAAAAAATAAATATATCTAAATTCACCTTTCCGGCGACCCCTGTATATCTTCTGTGCGATCTTTTCCGCAGCGCCGGAAGGCTATATACACTGGGGCAGGGTCTGGCAGGCTTGGGCAGGGTCTGGCAGGCTATATACACTGGGGCAGGGTCTGGCAGGCTATATACACTGGGGCAGGGGCTGGCAGGCTATCTAAACTGGGGCAGGGGCTGGCAGGCTATATACACTGGGGCAGGGTCTGGCAGGCTATATACACCTGTTAAAGGTTCATGGAATAGATGATAAAGTACATAGCCCCCATCTTAAATAACATAAATAAAAGAAACTATAGCGCTGTTGGAGATATTCATGTGTCTTCTTTGTGAATAACCCATAAGTGCTCTATACATATGTGACTTTTCTTCATGTGGTTTCTGTAAAAAACAAAATGAGAGTGTCAATTTCAATTTTTTCAATTTTTCACAAAATGGTACCGCCATGGGGTCCCATGTGGCCCCCACATATGCTAACATCTATATCCGGTACCTTGAGGAGCATGTCATCTATGTGTCGCCCCATTTTCAGAAGTTTCTGGAATGGTGGCGATACATAGATAATGTGTGTGCTATCTGGGTTGGTTCTGAGACTGACTTATTGGCTTTTTTTGAGGAACTAAATACATTTGATCCCACTGTTAAGTTTACTCTAGTATACTCTGCTGAAAAATTGCAATTCCTTGATACACTAATAAAGAAAGGTAATGAGGGTTTGGAAACTGAGCTGTATCAAAAGCCTACTGATAGAAATAATCTGTTGGATTTCCGTAGTGGACATCCAAGGAGCATGATACGGAGTCTCCCTAAAAGCCAGTTAATGAGGGTGAAAAGAATAGTGAGTAATGAAGAGAAGGTTGAAGAGGCCATGAATAATATGTGTATAAAATTTGAAGAGAAGAATTACCCCAAACAACTTCTTTTTTGACAAAAAGAGGTAGTAAAGGATATGGATAGACAAAAACTGATTGAAGTTAAAAAACGGGAGTCAGGTGGCTCTAAGCGAATTCCACTGGTGAGTACTTTCACAGAGGACAGTAACCGGATAGTCAGAATTGTAAGAAAGCATTGGCCCATATTGGGTAGTAATCATAATGACATACCAGAACTTAAAGAACCACCTCTTTTTTCATATCGGAGGGCGAAAAATATCCGTGACAGGGTTGTAAAAGCTGATGTTGGGCCGGGCAAAAAAAGTGTGCAGATTTTTCTGAGCAAACCAAAAATGGGAAATTTACCCTATGTTAGTTGTGTCAACTGCAGTCTGATGCTAAAAGGTAGTACCTTTATACATCCCACTGACGGAAGAGTATTTAATATAAGCTATTTCTTAACATGCTCCTCTGAGTATGTCATTTACATTCTTCAATGCCCCTGCAAATTAGTCTATGTTGGTGAGACTATTAATGAATTTAACGGGGTTGTACGGGCGTTCAATGTAAAAATTAATCATCCTATCTTCTCTACTTAATGTTCCGCCTTTAATATACCCATGTCTTTGAATTTTCGGTGTATTAAATTTCATTTTTAAAAGTTTTAATACCTTTTATTGCTGGTGGCATGAATCAATGACTAAAGATGGCCGCCACGCTCCGCATGAACACTTCACTTCCCATGATACCACACTCCCACGGAGCAGTGTTGTGCACGCCCACATTAGAAGCTGTTGCGCAATTGGCTGCGTTGCAGAGAAGCGCAGCATGCACAGCGGCGTGCACGCCATGTATGTACAGCTAGTTCAATCTGGCCAGGCAGCGTGAACATCACAGCATCGAACCTGGTGAGTAGAAGTGAAACACTCAAATTTACATGCATATATTCCTCCTCCCAGTCAAACTTTTTTATTTGCATATAAAGTGCATTTATGTTTCTTTTATCCTGTCTGACACTCAATATAAGCATTATCCCCATATATAATCAAACCCATTGCCCGAGTATATAGCCAGCCAGCATTGCCCCAGTATATATCCAGCCCACTGCCCCAGTATATAGCCAAACCCCTGCCCCAGTATATATCCTGCCCCCGGCCCCAGTATATAGCCAACCTGCATCCCCCAGTATATAACAAGCCCCCTGCCCCAGTATATAGCCAAGCAGCATCCCCCCAGTATATAACAGACCTGCATCCACCCAGTATATAACCAAACTGCATCACCCCAGTATATAACCAACCTGCATCCCCCCAGTATATAACCAACCTGCATCCCCCCAGTATATAACCAACCAGCATCCACCCAGTATATAACCAACCTGCATAAACAACCTTGCATCAAGAAATCTATATCATCTTTCAGATATATCTTCTATCATCCATCTACCTATAATTTATTTCTTATAAATCCTCCAACAGTCACATATTACAGATACTTACTCGACGACTACTAGTAAACCACAAAGTGTTATTACAGTGTAGCGGTCAAGGAGCTTTTTTTTTTTCATGTGTTTCTGAAAAACTCGGCATATTCACAAGTGTAGCCGGTATATGGCTATTGTGCCTGAATTTGTTATCCTTTGTAAGATAATTGTATGATCGTTCATGGTTGTAAAATTGAAATAGCTAGGCCCCATGTTAGGCATTGAAATGTTTAAAACTGCACTGTAGCATTATTACGGGAATTTTATGATATGCAAATTAGCTTTTTGGACTCTTGTCTCCGGGCTCTGACTCTTCTCCTCTCTCTGGATGCCGGTGAACCATGCCACATTTATCTCTCTAAAGCTTTGAAATCCAGTCACACTGATTATGGATTAAAGTGAATGATATCTTTATTCAGCAAACAAATATAGTGACGTTTAGGGCGCCTTTACTCAAAATCGAGCGGTTAATCCGCCAATTCTCCAGCGCTGAACCTGCATAGCAGTCATGCATCTCCTATACCTTTGCAAACTGAGTCTGATGAAGGTCAGAGTTTGCCCGAAATGTCACTTTTTTGTTTGCTGAATAAAGATATCATTCACTTTAATTCATAATCAATG
>CM033643.1:138958677-139059771 GCA_019512145.1 Engystomops pustulosus
CAGCATCCCCCAGTATATAACCAACCAGCATCCACCCAGTATATAACCAACCAGCATCCCCCAGTATATAACCAACCTGCATCCCCCCAGTATATAACCCACCAGCATCCCCCCAGTATATAACCAACCTGCATAAACAACCTTGCATCAAGAAATCTATATCATCTTTCAGATTTATCTTCTATCATCCATCTACTTATAATTTATTTCTTATAAATCCTCCAACAGTCACATATTACAGTCACATACCCGACGACTACTACACAAAGCGTTATTACAGTGTAGCGATCAAGGAGCTTTTTTTTTCATGTGTTTCTGAAAAACTTGGCATATTCACAAGTGCAGCCGGTATATGGCTATTGTGCCTGAATTTGTTATCCTTTGTAAGATAAGTGTATGATCGTTCATGGTTGTAAAATTGAAATAGCTAGGCCCCATGTTAGGCATTGAAATGTTTAAAACCGCACTGTAGCATTATTACAGGAATTTTATGATATGCAAATTAGCTTTTTGGACTCTTGTCTCCGGGCTCTGACTCTTCTCCTCTCTCTGGATGCCGGTGAACCATGCCACATTTATCTCTCTAAAGCTTTGAAATCCAGTCACACTGATTATGGATTAGAGTGAATGATATCTTTATTCAGCAGACAAATATAGTGACGTTTAGGGCGCCTTTATTCAAAATCGAGCGGTTAATCCGCCAATTCTCCAGCGCTGAACCTGCATAGCAGTCATGCATCTCCTATACTTTTGCAAACTGAGTCTGATGAAGGTCAGAGTTTGCCTGAAACGTCACTTTTTTGTTTGCTGAATAAAGATATAATTCACTTTAATTCATAATCAATGTGACTGGATTACACATCTTTATTTGCTTATGGGATTGGGTCCCTATCCAGAGCACCTGAATACACAAAGCCACTGGTGTGCGGTAGGACTCCTGGACAACATTTTTCTCTCTGCCAGCTCTACATCTCTTCAAATCATTGCTCTGCCTCCTTGCACTTATGGACATACAGTATAAACCTCTATGTTCCAATGGGAAATATTGTGCTCCTTTTTTTTTGTGTTACATCCATGACACGTGATTTGTGAGATCAATGCAGTTTAATCAGCATTAGAATAATTAAAAAATGTACATCATGTATGTGAGAACATGAAATCACAGCAGCCTCCATAGAGGATGAAGAGTAATATAAGTCCATGGAAGCTGCTATGACTACATGTGATAAGATCCATGCGGAGAAATTTTATGATATGCAAATAGCTTTTGGCTTGTCTCCGGGCTCTGACTTCTTTCCTCTCTCTGGACGTGAGGTGAACCATGCACACTTATCTCTCTAAAGCTTGAAACCGTCACATGATATGGATTAACTGAATGTATCTTATCAGCAAAACAAATATAGTGAGTTTAGGGAGCCTTTATCAAAATCGAGGCGGTTAATCCGCAATTCTCAGCCATGAACTCGGCATAGCAGTCATGGGCCATCTCCTATATTTGCAAACTGAGTCTGATGGAGTCAGAGTTTGCCTGAAACTGTCACTTTTTGTTTGCTGGAATAAAGATATATTCCACTTTAATTCATAATCAATGGATGGAATTACCATCTCTTATTGCTTATGGGATGGGTCCCTATCCAGAGCACCTGAATACACAAAGCACTGGTGTGCTGGTGGACTCCTGGACAACAATTTTTCTCTCTGCCAGCTTACATCTCTTCAAATATTGCTCTGCCTATTGTACTATGGGACATACAGTGATAAACCTCTATGTTCCAATGGGAAAATTGTGCTTCCTTTTTTTTTGGTTACATCCATGACACGTGATTTGTGAGGATCAATGCAGTTCAATCAGCATTGAATAATTAAAAATGTAATGTACATCATGTATGTGAGAACATGAAATCACAGCAGCCTCCATAGAGGATGAAGAGTAATATAAGTCCATGGAAGCTGCTATGACTACATGTGATAAGATCCATGCAGGAGGTACATTTGCTATTGTTATCATGCAAAAATACCCAAGATTATGTCAATCTGGTCACATGACTTGAACGGGAACACATCGCCCGGGGCTGCGCCTCAGGCACAATGTACAGCAAATACAGTGAAAGACGTGCATAAGTCACTGCAGGAATCCTCCACCTATGTCATACTACAACATACTAACTCGGTCCTATGTGATAATACAGCATATAGTCCTCTAACCCAGCCCTATGTGATAATGCAACATATAGTCCGACCCTATGTGATAATACTGGTTATTTTTGTTTTTTTGTAGTTTTTTTGGTTTTTTTCTTTTGTTTTTTTCCCCCCCTCTTAAAAACTTGCAATCATATTAGCCTCCTGAGGACCCGCAACAGAGTAGACAAGAAGGAGGGAAATTTTGGCATCATTTAACATCTTTCCAGTTTCCCTCGGTTCCACAGAGAATCATTAGGGCCAGCAGGAGGTCCTCCAAAGATAATGCGACCTGTCTACACAATTTTCCCTCTTCCTAACGCCAAGTAGCCAATTAGTATCAAAATATGACTGAAAGCAGCATTTTGCTTCCAAGTGTGGGGGGAACGGGCAGCAAATCTTTGGAGTCCTACTGGGTTGCTGGGCAGTGGATGGCTGGGTGCCAAAAAAGCTTGGATTGCCGCCTCTGGCACCGTGCCATAGGTTCGCCACCACTGCCTAATGCCAGCTAGAAGAAGGACGGTATTGCATCATTCCTAATTTGTGATCAAGAGCTAAATAAAGGGCATCCAGACCAAACAGTACACAGGACGTGACTAAAAAAGTAGCAATCTATGAGAAACATGCAGATCTTGAAGAAGATGAAACTTTTTTGCGGCATTGATGGATGAGTCCGATGAGCACAAGTGTGCTCACCGAATCGTGCAATGCGCATTGCCGTTTATGGGGGTGTAATGTACATACGTCCCCCTCACGGTGGAGTGAATGTGCCGATGACTGCCACACTAATCAGGGGTGGTTGAAAACACATTTTCATTATCTAAACTGCTGTTTAGCTCCTATATGACAAAAAGGACTTTTTGATCTTAAGGCATTTAACCTCCTGTATTATAAAAGCCTATTGAACTGGAAATTGAGGTTTACAGACCACAACACTAATTACCTTGATAGAATTTTCATGCATAAAAGAATTTGCTCACCTCAGTGGACTACATGCACAGTGGGACAATAACAAAATAATCTGTTAAAGCCAAGCGCTCAGTGCACACAGATTAATGTAAACACCTGAAGAACTCGGCCATAAACACATGCATGAGAATCTTTATTGTTTATGAAGCCATAGCTCTACATAGGAATATATTTCTGGGTAATCTTTATAATCACTTGGAAACGACTGGACAATTATGACCGTAATTCAAAATGTCTGCTGTCATTTACCAACCTCTTATTTATTGACTAGGAAACACTGGGCAAAAGTGCACAAATTTGTGTTTGTACTGAAACTACATTAAAAAAGTTAGGTCAATGCAACACTATCCAGAGCCCCTAGAGACATGAACTCCGGACAGAAAGAGGAACCACTCCCTGATTGTTAGCTGGATTTGCAGTGTAGGTTTAACAACCATGTCCACTGAAGCTCATCACCCCTGGGCCACAGTTTACACGTGGATGACTGTATCAATGTGCAATTGCAAACATTAACTGGTCTAAGTATGTTAGCTAGGTACAATGACTTATCAGATCATACCCCTATAAAGATAGTCATGATTTTTAATGCAACACTACCACATTTTTTAATTGCAGTTCTTCCTCTCATTCCATTATTTAACCATCTTCAACCTATATCACCCATCGGTATAATTTTTTCTACGTGTAGTAATAATAATTGGCTGTTGTGGCTTTCCTTGTAAAACACACACACATTATACGTCATGGCCGAAAGTTTTGAGAAGTATACGAATGTTAATTTTTACAAAGTCACGCATCGTTTATAAATGGCATATTTGCTATACTCCAAAATGAGTGTCAGCTATAAACAGCAATTAATTGCAAAAGTCACATATTTGCCGTAGAAAATGACTTTTTCCCCTAAAACACATTTCAACTTCATTGCAAGGCTGCCTTAAAAGGAGCAGCAGAACAGTTTTTCAGTGATTGCTCTATTAAACACGTTGTGGGTGTTGATGAGGAGAGGGTGGAGATCAATTCTGCTGATAGTAAGGAATCAAACACTGGGGACACTTTTTTGGAGGCGGTGGTCTTGGCATCATTGTTTCTCTGTCCTCGAACATGGTTATCTCTAAAGGAACCAACGTTTGCAGTCCATCATTTGCACTGCAACGAAATCGGCCTACAGGGAAGAGTATGGCACCATAAAGATTGCACCTCAGTCACATCTTTTCATCATCAAGGAATTCAAGGAGAAGAGGTTTTGAGCTTGTTGACAAAAGCTCCAGGGCCGCCCAAGAAAGGGAGACCAAAAGCGCCAGGACCGTCTCTTAAAAGTGTTTTACTTCGCGCTACAGCAGGCAGAGCTGTCAGGAATAATGGAGCAGGCAGGTGTGAGTGCATGCTGCACACACTGTGAGGCGGGAGATCGTTGAGCAAGCCTGGTGTAATGGAGGGCAGCAAGAAGGCACTTCTCTGCCAGAAAAACACATGGGACAGACGATATTCTGCAATAAGGTACCGGGGTGGACTGCTGAGGACTGAGGTAAGTATTTTCTCTGATGAATCACCTTTCCCAATTGTTTTGGAAATCTGAAACAGCTTGTATGGAGCAGAGAAAGGTGAGCGATACCACCAGTCCTTGTCCATGACCAACGTAAGCATCCTGCAACATTCAGTGTGGGGCGGATTCAATGCCAAGGGACATCCGACTCTCTCACCCAGTCTTGCCAAACACATCCTGATATACAGAATGGACCAAAGGTCCGCCAACGAACTTCTCCCAAACCGTCCAAGAACGTTTGGTGATACAACAACTGACCTTTCCAGCACCATAAAGCCAAGGGTAATAATGGCCTCGGGAACAAACCAAGGATTTTGGGTCCAGGCTCGGAAACATCCCGATCTTAATCCCATTGAGAACTTGTGTCAATCAAAGCACTGGACAAACAAAGAAAACAGTAAATTGGTGACAAAATGCAAGCATTGATTGCACAATAATGGACGCTATCAGTCGGATTTGGTCCAGAAGTTGGACTGTATTAGCCTGCAGGGATAATTGCCAAGGTCCGGAAGAAAGAAGGGTCACACTGCAAATATTGACTTCCTGAGTAATTCTTCTGTCAATAAAAGCTTTTGATTCTAATCATGATTGTACTTGTATTTCTGTATGTGATAAAAACATCTGACAAAACACATAAAAACCAGAGGGCAACAATCATGTGAAAATATAAATTTGATGCATTCTCAAAACTTATGGCCATGACTGTAGTCTGAAGACACATAAGCATCATTATGGGAGGTTGAGCCGCCACACATAAAACTCAAATACATAACCAGTTCCCCTAGGCAAACCCCTTTGCTTTGTTGACCAAGGATTGAGGATTGGCCACCAGGTAATACTATTGGGGGTAGGTCTGGCTTAAATACATGCCAGAAATGATTCACATTAGAAACTGAGAAGAAACGGTACTCGGACACCCCGCTCCGGTCTTAGCCACAGGAGCAGGGAGAACCTCAAAGAAGGGTTCACGAGGAGCTTTTGTCACAGACTCACAGTAAGACAACTACTTGACTGTTGCTAAATTTTGGAAATTCAAATAACACTAATTCTGAGCACTGTTTTTGTACTCTCATACGTGGGAAAAATCAGAAAGTGTGCTTGCTTTCGTGATTGTCATATATTTTAGTGTTGTTTTTTACGTAAGTACAAGATGGAATGAACGATGAAGAAACTTCCGCTTGTGATGTAAAAAACTATAGTTTTCAAGCATTTTTTCAAATAATTTTGTGTTTTGTCACAAAGTTGAAATGACGGTGTAAGGCGTAAACTTTTAATCAAGACAAATGCAATGCCAGTTGTCTGCGTTCAAAAAATATATAGGTTTCAGGGTGGACTTTACTTTTATTTTAAATTATCTATTTAATCTATGTGCAGTTTGTGGACTGCCTTAAAATCTGCAAAGCAGTTTTTTGGTTATTTGCATTTTAGAGATATGGGGGATATTATTATCAGGACCTCGGCGCACCGCCAGTGGCCCGGCCCCCCCGGCGCAGAGGCCTGACATAATCGCAAATGCTAGCTGATGCTATGCTGTTGATTATTTTCCCATCCCCACCTTCACCACCAGTGGGCGTGAAGGGGGGGGCGCGGCCAGCCTGCGCACTCCGCTTCCCCGCGACTTTCAATACGTCGAAAATTCGCCGGTGTGTCTTTTTCTTAGCCAGGAGCCCGCCGCCATGGCGTAGGATAAACGCTGCGCGGCTGCAAAACAAAAAGCCGATCATGAATATGGAAGAAGCCTCTGTCATGTATCGGGCTGGCGAATTTGCAGCGGCGGGGGCAATCATACCATTGTGATGTTTTCATAAAATATTGACTAACTACGAGGCATCGTTAAAAAACTGTACACATTTTCACTCAGTTACATTTAAGTAGGAGTGACGCACTAATTATTTCTGTTTGGAGCAAATTTTTGCTATCAAAGTAAATTTTTGTTGCGCAAAAAAGTTTACACTTTTAAATAAACTTTAAGAAGTTGTCCTACAAGGAAATCGACCATTTGATTTTATGCATATGAACAACATACATTGAAATGCTGGTTGCTACACCTGAGCAGAAACATATCTGTTAAAAATCCCTGCAATGAAAGGTTTTTGCGTAATAAAAAAATTATAAAATATGCTAATTGTGGTCGCTATCCTAGTGGCAACTGCACCCCTAAAGAACAGGAGAGGAAGGGAAGAAGAGGAGAGGACGCAGCGAGTAAGAGACATGAGCGATTCTCTTACCCTGAATTATGCACTGGCTTCAGTGAATGCTGTATTCACTGTGTTGTCCACTTACAGGCAACAGTATAATCAATTGCTGCACGATCCCCCACCTGCGTGTGTATGAGTCATTCTTCTGACAGTTTCAGGAGTCGTGTTACTGTTTATGTAGGCAGCCGCATTTGCACCCAGCTTTCCCAAGGCCTGAAGATGTATAATTGGTTTTTTGATCAAACCACTCGATCAGGCATGAACAAGATATGTTCTGCATCAGTAGCTACAGCTTTCTCAAGGTATGTTTGGATCACAATGCATAAAAACACATGGTAGATTCCCTTTATATGTATGTTGAAAGTGAGGAAATGTCTGCTTTTAGAAATATATGGATTGTATGCTAAATACTAAAAATGTATGTTGAGGTTTGTATCCTTCTTTATGCTGTGAATTTGGTTTATTTGTACATGTCAAAACTGTAAAAATTGCTCTACCATACTACAACAAAATGTTCAGAAACGCCTGGTAGGAGAAAGGGGTAAAAGCTTACATTGGTTTTTTTCCCATGTTCAGAATTATAATCTTTCCCCCGTCATAAATCCACTTTTGCCATTCCCTTTACTGGAGTGAGATTGGGAAAATGTGTGGTACCTTTTGAAATGTCGGCTAAAAAGCTATTCCCACACAGACTTCACAAATCTTTTAGGATGTAATTAAACACTGTGAGTGATGGTAAAATCAAAAAAAGACGCTTCTTTCCAATGGAGCCCAAATATTGAAGTAGACTTCTGAAGTTGCAAGAATGATAAAAAACTCCTTATTTTTCTCTCCTCTAACTACTTGTAACCTCCTACTGTTGCGACAATTTTTGTGAGGTTGAGTGTGGTGTTACATAATATAACACACATAATCACTTTGGTCAAGATTAATACATGGTTCCTCATTTTCTGAGCTTGCCTGTTATGTAGACACAGGGTCAGCAACCAGACTATGTAGCATGCAGGTTCATGGAGTACAGGGGTGATTTGTACAGTATTATAATCTGTCCGGGCAGAACCTGAGAGAACAAAATAGAAGCATGCATTGTAAAACAAGATTTTTGGAACTAGGGAAAAAGGTTTTTCGCACATATGCAGTTTCCGATTTATCAGGCTCGTAGATCAAAAGACTTAACCTCACTAATAACAACGAAAAATGATTCACTGTTCTAGAAGCAGACCTTCCACCCACGTACAATTACGCAAAGCAAGGCGGTTGTGTAAAAAAAGAAGCTTGCTGTAAATGTCCATCTTCTAAAATCTATTATAGCTCTCTATACACGACAAAATAAATGGCAATGGGGGACATGTATCATACCCGACGTATATAATAAAGGCCACATGCGCCTCCTGATGTATACAGGGGCGGCTTGTGCTGGTACGATTCTACGCCATTTTGTTTTGGAATGTTCAGGACCTACCTGTTTGCAAGTCCTACGCGAGTACGCAGACAATGCCCACTTCACCAATAGGCACGGAGATGGCAAGAAGGGGGGATATAATCACAAATACTGGGCAGTTCACCAGTAGTAATTGCGTTTCTGGGCTTTAGAGCCATTAAACTGGTGTACAATCATACTGGGAATTCTCTGCCAAGTGTTGATGTTTCAAGGGCAACCTACACCACAAATCTACCTATAAAGGTACGATTGGGTGGTAGGGATCAATGGGGACGTGAGGATAGCCCTTTTAAGGGCTAATCCTCACGTCCCACATTTTTTGATACCTTTTATTAGATATATATCAATTTACTGTATGGGCTACGGGTGTGGAGTAGCCGATCTCGGAGTTCACGAGGCGGCTACTCCACGCCCAGCGGTGCCACTTTACCCTCCTACTCACCCATCTTCGGCGCCAGCTACGCGTCGGCGTCCTGCGTCGCGCATGTCGCAGAGAGCAAGCCGCGCTGCGCGGTCCTACTCTCCGCAACAAGCTCGGGCCTGCTCTTGCGCATGCGCAGACCAGGATCGCCGGACGCGTAGCGCTTCCCGCCGAAGTGGGTGAGTCAGCGTGGTAAAGTGTAAAGTGGCTGACCGGGCGTGAGTAGCCGCCCGGGTAACCTCAATGCGGCTACTCCACGCCCCAGGATAGCACGCACTAGTAATTTGATATATATCTAATAAAAGTTATCAAAAAAGTGTGGGACGTAGGATTAGCCCTTAAAAGGGCTATCCGCACGTCCCATTGATCCACCTAACCACCCCATCTACCCTTATAGGTGATTTGTGGTGGTAGTTGCCCTTTAAGTTATCCTAGACCAGGTTGGGGTTATTTCATAGGCCATCCACTCAGCAACTTTTCATACGTGACAGCCCATGCCCCCGCCGCCCCCCTTTCAGCGCTTCCACTCCCTGCGGAGAGGGATGGCGGATTGGGGGAAATATCGCAAGTGCTAGCATAAACTAGCATTTGCGATTATTCAGGGTTTCTACGCCAGTGTCTAGGCTCAGAAGCCTGATAAATACCCATTATAAGTAAACCTAGACAAAGTTTAGTTTTTTTATACTTCAACAAAAACTGGCGTAGAAGCCCTGAAGATAATTTAAATTACTGTGAAACAACAGTATTGCGATAACTTGCCCTTTGTGCCATCACATGCCAAGTGGGCATGGATGGAATTCCTGCCCAATGCTTATGCATAGCCTTTCAGCTAGCGTCTGCACCAGGAGACATAAGCCTCTTGATTATCCAAGTGGCACTGGAGGAGCAGGGCTTCCATGTACACCAGCATATGATAAAATCTCCCTGATATGTTGATTCTATATCTCACACATATAGGGTAATATAAGTCTTGTATATGTGATTAGAGATACAGACATTTATGACAGTACAGTATATTTTTGGGAATGTGGCAAAAAAGTGGAGATGTGTAACATTATATTATTGAACAAACCATGGAAAATGGTGGGTTTGGTGTGACATTGATATGAATGGTTGACTTCACAGACCATGGCCCCCTGCGCGAAAGAAACAATGAAAGAACCAGTGTTACCTGTTCAGAATGAAACCTGTTTTAATTCATGTTACTATAGTACCGTATTATCACATTTCTGGGAATGAGAAACTGGCACCTGGAATTAGCATTTCCATTGTCAGTTCATTATTTCACAGCTTGTCCTTACCACTGTAATAATTACCACAAAGTTAGGAAGATCTCTAAATAGGGTCTTGTTCACACAAGCAGTTTGGTGACTGGTTTGATGTAAAAAGGGCTTATTTGAACAAAGTTTGATTGTTATCTGAAATTTTCACAGATAGCAAACTAAACCTTTTTCCTATATGTTTCTAAAATGTCATTTTTTTCAATGACCATTGTCCTTTGAAAAAATTTTTTACATTAGCAGATCACGGACTCATGGAAAGTTTTTGGGTCGCAAAAAAAAATTTTGTGCAGCATTATTTTTCACTGATGATCCTGGAGACCAAATATTATCCTTCCAACTAATGTATCAGGTATTTCACAAGACATGAATAAAAGGAAAAACATATGACCAAAGATGCGAAAAAACATATGCGATAGAACCAGAAACCAATTGGATCCATTTTAACAGTTCAAAACAGATATGCTGTGTGAATGAGCTCAATCTGGAGAGGATCCATAAAGAAAAGAAAGATCAGGGTGTGCGATCAGGGTTTGGTCAGTGAAAAAGTGACATTTGCATAGAGTTCAATCAATTTTCATCAGAGTTGTTCAACGTTTCAGTTTTCACATGTTTTTCAAGCTATTGAATCGTTTCATGCGCAGATAAAGCATGAAAAGATCATGAGGCTATCTTTCTATGCAATTTTACGTGAAAAACGCATTGCACTGCATTGCTTTGCATGTGTTCAGAGTGCAAGCTTTTGATGCATACTCCATAGACTTGGTATGGTGCGTTTTCAAGTGTGTGTGACTTGCAAAAGTAGAGCAGCCGAGATTAAACGTGTGTTTAAAAAAACCCCGTGTGTGTGCGTGAAAAAAACAAGTCTGAAAAAGCCTGTGAAACTCTACGCCATTCATCCACAGCCGCACAGTGACGTAGTACTACGACAAGTGTTGGTAAGGTGTTAAATGGTGCCACTAGAAAAATACAATTTGTCTTGAAGAATATAAGCCTTCAATAGCTAGTGTAAATGAAAAAATAAAGATTTCGGCTTGTGAAAAACGGAAACGCAAAAAAAAGACCGAAAACCTGGCCTAAAGGAGTCTAAACAGCATTGGGCTTGGTATGTGCCAACATATATAAATTATTTTTTTTTACACAAAGTTGATGAACAGGATGCTCTGCACTTCTCTTCTAAGGATGGGGGTCTTTGTGGTTGACTGATCAGTGTAATTCTGGTAAAATTCCTCAACATTATGATGGGATTCTAAAACGTCTATTCTTCAGAGTACATTTTTTATTCCCATTTAGCACATACCCTTCTATAATATATCCATTATTATCATATCTACCTATCAAATCATCGTCTCGATCACTATTTTCCATCACCATTTAACGCATACCTCTATAATAACCATTTATTCATATCAAACTATCGATACATCAATATGACATTCTTTCTAGATCGGGCCCTTTCATTCTCTATCCATGGCTTGTTTCATATCACACTCATGTATTCATCAATATCACATTCCTCCTCTCATATATAAATATGTCTCTCTCATTTCCGTACTCTATATCTATAGGTTCGGAGTCAGCCTCAGTGTGGATAGTTGTGTTCATGAAGTAGTTGTAGCTTGTGATCATTCAGCTTTTCCTGAGAGTGCAAACTTTTAATAGCAGGGGTCATTGCCTAGGATTACAATGAGAGGGGAGGAAATGGAAAAAAACTACAGAAAAGTGTATTTTTCCTGTGAGGAAATGCTTTGTAGGTGGCAGGGCTGAACAGGGGCGCCTGCTCCACCATCTAGGTATCCGGTCGGAGGAAAAACCCCGTCTCAACAACTTGACTTTGATGCAGATGACAAGTGACTGTGACCATCAGGCGCCACATAGCTGCAGCGCAGTCTCAGAGGAGAGGACAGGCGACCCCTGAGCTCTTCCCTTTCTGCAGGTAAGTGTCAGTTCTACATCTTTCCAGAGGAGCCGCTCAGTGGAGGTGACTTTTGGACTGTGATGCTGTAGTAGGCAGCCAATCTCCCCGTCACTTATCTGCCCTGTGCTATAAAGCAGCAGGCTCTCTTCAGAGGCTCCCTTCCCCACTCTGTGGATCTTATTCAAGCTTGAGGGAGGAGTAAGGAGACTGTGTGGATTATATGACTGCTACTTCATAGCTGCATTCCAACATGAGAACTAAGACAGAAAAGTCGCCTCTAAAGGTAGGTTCTTTTACTTCATGTAGCATGAACAGAGCTGGGATAGCTACTTGGCATCTTGGATTGGGCATCGATGTAACGGAGTGCACTAGGATCTGGGGGACTACTCTAGTACACAAGTGAAAGTTGGGCTGGTGTTGTGCTGACCCTGCTGGAAGTCATATACATGTCCACCAACCTGTCTGATGTGCTAATCTTTTATTGGATTAGTATTGTCTGGGAGCCTTGAGCAACTTTCATGGTTAGGGAGGAGATGGAGACGGATTGATGGGACAGAACGCGATTAACACTGGGGAGACTACAATCTGCATATTGAGGATGTGTATTTACTGTGGCCAGCTCTTTACGACTGTGTAGAGAGGGCTCATATTCTAGTATGTAATAAACTGTATATTTCACATTGTATTAGTGTATGGTAAAGCCTAGTGATCTTTTCACTTGTTACAATGAATATCTGCAGGATTATGTAGATAACGTTTTACACTCAGGAATGTAAAATAATACTTTGTAACAAACCAAAAGTATGAAAGTGTAATAAAGCCCCCTGTGAGACTATGGAGAGCAGATGTGCGACTCCCGTCTCCCCCTAGAGGTCTGTGCTGCCTGTATTGCGGTTTAAATGAAAATAAACGAAGTCTTTTCATAGGGTCGATCTATATGCTGTAGTACCATATGGGGTGGACTTGATTCCTGTATGTTGTAGTATCAAATATATGGCCTGATACAGGACTGAGTTACATTGGGTCAGACTATATCCTGAATTATCACATAGGGCTGGGTTAGAGGCAAAGCTGTAGTAATTATTAGGACCGGATTGAGTCGTATAATCATATGTCGACAGATGCTGCAGTATCACTAGGCCGGGTTAGAGGACAATGCTGTATACACATAGGGTGGATATAGTTGTATTATCACATAGGGCCGGTTAGGGGACTTATGCTTATTACACATAGGTCGGACTATATGTTGTATATCACATATTGCCGGTTACAGGACTATGTGCTGTATTATCACATAGGGTGGACTATTGTTGTAGTATTACATAGGGCGGGTTAAAGACTATTCTGTATATCACTTTGTTGGTGACTATGTTGTATTACCAATAGGGCTGGTTAAGGACTATAGTTGTATTCATCCATAGTCCGGGTTACAGGACTATTGCTGATTATCCAAAAGTCGGACTATTATGTTCATTATCACATGGGCCGGGTTAAGACTATATGCTGTATTATATCACTTAGGGGACTATAGTGTGTATTACACATAGGCCGGGCTAGAGGACATATGCTGTATATCACATAGGGTGGACTATATGTTGTATTATTCACATAGGGCCGGGTGTGTAGAGGACTATATGCTGTTATATCACATAGGGCGGGTTAGAGGACTATATGCGTATTATCACATAGGGCCGGGTTAGAGGACTATAGGGTATTATCAACTTGGGTGGACTATATGTTGTATTATCACATAGGGGCGGGTTAGCAGGACTATTGCTGTATTATCACATAGGGTGGACTATGTTGTATTATACAATGGGCGGGTTAGAGGACTATGTGCTGTATTATCACGAGGGGTGGACAATATGTTGTATTATCACATAGGGCCGGGTCACAGGACTAATGCGGTATTATGGACAGGGCCGGGCTCGAGGGACTATATGCTGTATTATCACATAGGGTGGACTAATGTGTATATCACATGGCCGGTTAGAGAGAGGACTATATGCTGTATTATCCATAGGGTCGGACTATATGTTGCATTATCACATAGGGCGGGTGGAGAGGACTAATGCTCGGAGAAATTTTATGATATGCAAATAGCTTTTGGCTTGTCTCCGGGCTCTGACTCTTTCTCTCTCTGGACGCTGAGGATGAACCATGCCACATTATCCTCTCTAAAGCTTGAAACCAGTCACACTGAGTATGGTTAGACTGAATGTATCTTATCAGCAGACAACAAATATAGTGACAGTTTAGGAGCCTTTATCTCAAAATCGAGCGGTAATCCGCACAATTCTCAGCCTTGAACTCGGCATAGCAGTCATGGGCCATCTCCTATACTTTGCAAACTGAGTCTGAGGGTCAGGTTTGCCGAAACTGTCACTTTTTTGTTATGCTGGAATAAAGATTATTCGCACTTTAATTCATAATCAATGGACTGGATTACCATCTCTTATTGCTTATGGGATGGGTCCCTATCCAGAGCACCTGAATACAACAAAGCCACTGGTGTGCTGGTAGGACTCCTGGACAACAATTTTTCTCTCTGCCAGGCTATCTAATCTTTCAACTCATTGCTCTGCCTACTTGACTATGGGACATACAGTGATAAACCTCTATGTCCAATGGGAAATATTGTGTCCTCTTTTTTTTGGTTACATCCATGACACGTGATTTGTTGAGATCAATGCAGTTAATACAGCATTAGAATAATTAAAAATGTAACATTGTAGTGAGAACATGAATCACAGCAGCCTCCATAGAGATGAAGAGTAATATAAGTCCAATGGAAAAGCGTAGGACTACATGTGATAAATCCATGGTCAGGAGGTCATTTGCTCTTGTTATGATGCAAAAATACCCAAGATTATGTCAATCTGGTCACATGACTTGAACTGTGACCAGTTAGGAGGCATAAGGCATGGGGAGGACTAGATGTGCGCAGACGACTGAGTAGGACACGCCCCCCTAAGATGCAAGGTATTATAAGACAAAAGGTGATTTATGCGGATCTAAGTCAAACCTTTTTAAATTATAATTTATTTCCCTCTACATTATCTAAAGGCTTCTGCTGCTTATTGCAATGATACTGAAGAATATATGTTAGAAGAAGATATCGTTTTAGTCACTGATGAGGTAAAAAAAAGATATAATATTTTAAAATATTTATGTTCTTTAAAATGTAATCTTTTATTAATAGCAATGTACAAATCTACTTTAAAATAGGTTAGTCAACCAGAGTCATAAGAAGAAGAAGTAGAAAAGGGTGACGGAGAAGTACCGACTACAGACAGAATCCACAGTGCGGTAAGAAAACTGTTGCCTCAACCCTGCCGAATATGTATCCAAACTATCTCAGATGTCGAACATGCATCAATAAACTTCCTTTTCCTTGATGCATACAACAAAATAGACTGTACAGCGCATTTTTTAAAAAGTGGAAAGTCATGTTTGTGTGGCTGCCTATTGGTACACACCTAAATATAAATTTTAGTTTATGTTATATTCATATATTTCGTTGTAATGTTTTATTAGGAAATCCAGGAATTGATTGAAGACTTGCGTTCCTCCATCTGATCCCAATACAGTGCAAATGACTTCTGCTTCACAAATGACCCCCAATGGGCACCAGGTGAAGAGAGACCACAGGACGACATGGACATCGAAGGCCGTCTCCTCAACACTGACTGGTGTCAGTGTACGAATTGCTCCCGAATGAATTCTGTGCCAGAATCCATTTGCTGCAGAGAGCGTGATGAACTGAGATTGACTGCATCACTCACCATGTTATGTTTCACAAGCGATGTCTTTCACAAGAACAACTGATACATACCTTATACCTAATAGGTACTTTTACTGGAAGGGTTCAAAATGTGCATGTTTAATTTTATGTGTGTTGTAAAATTATTATGTTCTACAAAATCTATTTTCCTATTTAAATTTTTTTTGTATTCTTCTTAGGGTGTTAATTTTTTCATAACATAATATAAATATGTAAACACTGTATCTACTAAAATATATGGCAAGTTTTTGATAAAAAAAAGTGCTCACAAAGCGTAGCTCGGTTTATACAAGAGTAAATGGAAAAAAAGTCAACTCACCTTCCAACGCCCCCCATCCGGCAGGTCCTTTTTTATCCATCATTGTCCCTAAATCATCTCCATCTACTTGTCCGTCACAAACACCGTGAGATCATCCGTGCACTGACATTATAATGTGTGTGCATGATTATACTATAGTCAATAGCAGTTACAAACTGTATTTGTTAAAAACAGGCTTCTTGGCTTATACTCATGTGATCTTTTAGTCGAGTATACATGGTATATATATATTTATCATTCTAAAATGTATTTATTTCTGTCTTCCTAGATCCTTACGTTATGCTGCATACAGATCCTACACTGCATGGGTACATGGACACCTTGGCAAGCATTACAGAATTCCCATTCCCTCTTGTGTGGTTTCTAAAATTCGTAATTCCTACCCTGAACAATCCGGACAATACACAGGTTTCCGTTATTACATGGATATGTCAATCAGTAACACCGAAGCAGAAATGAATTTTTTTAAAAAGTTGTAATGTTTTCAAATTTGTTATTTATGTTTATAAATATATTCTATTGTTATTTATTTGTTTTATGACAGATTTAGAGTTTGTTTAACATTTTTACATCAAGTTTTATTTTTATAATCTAAATCTATGATCCTTTTGTACAATTGGTATTATTGTTCTGATTTATCAAGTTCGGCCTTATGCATCTAATCTGCATCTTTACCTAGCATTGTGTCTAGCCTACAGAATTTTTTATGTCGAATTTCTGTCCATAAAGCTTTCTTGTAATAAAACTGCTTGAAGATTTATCATTCTCTGGCTGTTGTAAATTTTATTAGCAATGATTCCTTTTTTCAATATTAGTGTTGTTCCCACGAGGATGTTTTTATACCTTTAATAATAGCAAACATTGGGGTGATGCGAGAAAGTAAAAAGCACAAAGATTTCCAAAAAGTGTATATAGATTTTTATTGGTTAATTTATCCGGATCAAACAAAAAAGCCACAATTGTGTTGTTAAAGCTTTATCACAAATCAAACTTTCTCACAAAAATATACGAACCTTTCTACTTAAAACATACAGGCAGAAAAAAAAAATTATAGGGATAATATTCAACTCAGCAATAACAACACATATCTTGACATCCTCAGTCGAGAAAGGCTCTTTTTTTTTTCTAACAATCTTAGAACTATGGGCTATCACTATTTTTATGAATTATTCTATAAACACATTTTTTTGAGGGGGAATTTTAATTAAAAACGACTAAGGAATTTTTCAATCAGTTCCTCTTTTGGGGGGCACGGTATTGGAGCAATATTTTTTGGTAGATTCACTGCTTCAGAATGCCATTCAAAATTTTTTTCACCGGCCAAGAACAATAGCACATCATTGTTGATAGCTCTCGCAAACTGACTTGATTTTGGCTCATAAAGTACCTTGACTACCCACGCCTTACGAGCCTTGGAATATTCAATGCAATGTCTTTGTCTGTGTTGTTCTTCCGCTGTTTCATTACCAAAACTGCCAGTCAGAGTCGCCTGCAATCTGCCAACATTTTCATTATGGTCTATAATGGCCAACTGCGTTCTTGCCACCATAGAATCATAAAAAAATGCACCCTTTTTGGTCTATATTTTAAAACACTGGCATGAAATACTTCTAGGGCTCCAGTGTGACAGAAATTTGAGAGATGTCGAATGTCCCTTAAAAGAAAACTATGTTCTATCACAGATTTAAATTTGACATGGGCTGCACTTTCTTCTTGTAGCCATTTAGTTGTATGGGGCAATGTAGGATGGCAACACTGATGGTATAGTTGGCCATCGGACCATTCATGTTTGTTTACCACATGTTTGCTTACTGATAGCCATTTTTCAACAAGTAGTTCTGGATTGCCCTCACAGTTTCTTGCACTCCACCACAAGTGATTTTTTACTGGGCCAATCCAGGCTGAAATTGATGAACATGATCTAACTTTAGAGGCAGCAAGCAAGATCCATGCATCATATATAGAGACACTATCCAATAGTCACATTAGCCCCCAAGGATCCATGCTTTTTACTCAGAACCAGTCCACAGTAAAAAAAAAATTCAACACAGGTGGGTGCCTCACAATTGCTATTTGCCACTCTATAAGGTTATGGAGGAATATTAGCGAATAGTCCTGCTAGAAAATAAATGCTGAGTTGACAGTCACCTTTGCCCACCTGCCCAGTAGTCATCACAATCTGTGATGACTATAAAATAGATTGTTATGGCTAACAGGAGAATAAAAGGTTGCTTACCTCTCGGGACAGAGAAGGAGATGCTGGTAATAAAGTTCTTCCAGCTGCTCTGGCAGACAGTGCGGCTGTGTACCCACCCTGTACGCACAACCGCCCTGAACCAGAAAACTCACATGTGCGGCTAGCGTGCACGCACACACGCTGGCGAGTGCGAGCAGCATGCACTGCAGAGAGAGCCTTCTACGCATGCGCGTCGGAAGATGCTGGTCGTTACCTTAGAGATCAGTAAGTGTAAACAGCTTTGGTTTGGCAAACTAACAATTACATTATCTTAGAAATAATGAATTATTCGTAATAACTGTAAATTGGTGATTGCCAAATCTTTCTTTATTGCACCTTGTGGCTAGCAATGTCCGTGGCCATACAACCCCTTTAATGTGAGAATTAACCAGCATAGGTACACCATTAGAAAGGGAAGAGTGGATTTACCAGTTTCATCTCACTTTAAAGAAGGGAAACACAAAGAGAGGGATTTGAGATTCATGTTAATAGACCATGTCCCACCCCTGAGGAGAGGAAGAGGCAGGGAAAAAAAAATTAAAACAAAAAGAGCTACAGTGGATTAAGAGATTGGGAACGCTCAAACCAGGTGGCCTAAATGTAGACTATTCATTGAAACCAGTCCTATAAGACCGTCATCTAACATTGATACCAAATGATGACATCATCCAGAAAGTATAGCCATGTGATAAATCTATGAAATTTGTATAAGACATATTTTTAAAAAAAAATTGAAAAAATTTAAATTGACACTCTCATTTTGTTTTTTACAGAAACCACCTGAAGAAAAGTTACATATGTATAGAGCACTTATGGGTTATTCACAAAGAAGAAACATGAATATCTCCAACGGCGCTATAGTTTCTTTTATTTATGTTATTTTAGATGGGGGCTATGTACTTTATCATCTATTCCATGAACCTTTAACAGTAAAGGATGTGTGCTGGTTGAGCAGGGGGTCACTTTTTCTTTCTTTTTACCGCCATAAGATATGAGGTACGCAGCAGTTTTACAGAGAGCACGGAGTGCTGTACGAAAGTATGACGCACTGTATGCAACTCTATATTGCATTGTAATGTTTGGCTATAAGCCGTGGAACTGATGGGCAAGTTGCCCTTAAACAAAATGGCGTTGGTAGGAATGATCATGTGATCATGACCCTAGGTAACTGCTTAGTGATGTTGAATGAGATAGAAAGTGAATGCGCCAGAATATGGTGTGTGCGCTAGAAGGGTATAGAAATGGGGTTATTACACAGGGTTATTTACTGATGTTTCTTGATATATCAATGGAAGCTGTTCACTGTGTCACATATATGAATGTTTTGAATTGTAATTTTGTTTTATAAATGCACCTGATATGATCACATGACTTATGATGTTGTCCATATACATGGAGTGTTGTATTTATCACATTGCTTGAAAAAGGATCCTGAACAGGGTCTGAAACGTTGCACTTTTACCTTGGAGTGCAGTCTCATTTTTTTCTTGTATATAATCGTCTGGTGTGTCAAGACCAGGATATTGGGGTTTGCACCCACAAAGTTATTTGGCAATCTTGGTGCTGCTGGATTTTTCAAATGTTGTCTATATATATATATATATGTATATATATATATATAATATTAACACACGACATGTCTAATATAAATAAATATTTCATACTACTAAGCATATATTGTAGCATATAACTATTTTATAACTATTTTATTTTATAACAAAATGTATTAGTTTGAAGGATGTACTTTTGAATAGGGGGGTAATCATAGGGGGATACTAATAATTTTATATTTCAAACTCTTTTTTTTTATTTTAAAGCTTTATTAGTTACAACAGATTTACAAGTAATATAAAATTCAAAAATCAGAACAATTTTCTTAAAACAGTGTAAAATACATGGTTGTAGTCCAAATTTACCAATAAAGCATATTATTCCCCCTACCCACCTCCTGGCCCCCACACACCTAAACAAGGAGACTCAACAACAGAAGGAAAAACAAAAAAGAAACCAGGAACCAAAGGGATTTTCTTACAATAATATAATTATTGCTACCCTGTACATAACTATAGACCACCTTAACCGATAAATCTTATTATATTTCCTATCCCACCCACCCTGTACCTCCACCCACCCCTTCCCTGAAAAAGGAGAAAAAAAATTGTTATCAGAAAAGTTCATAATGCTTGAACAGAGCCAACACATCATATCTTTTTCCATTTCTCCAAATACCTGCGCACTTCTGCCAAAAATTCTTCAAAGGGCGGTGCCACTGGGCTACTCCACTTACATGCTATAATCAACCTAGCTAAGAAAAGGATTTTATGGACAACAAACTTTTTTCCCCCATTCTCCTTTTCTCAGTTCATAAAGACTAAGTCTGAAGACAAAGTCTGATCAGGGTGCGAACAGAGTTTGGTCAGTGGAAAACTGACATTTTTCATCAGAGTTCAATCAGTTTTCAGTCAGAGTTTGTTCAGTGTCTCAGTTTTTCATGCGCGTTTTCAATGCATTTTCGATGCAATTTCAATGCGTTTTTCACACGCAGATAATGCGCGTAAAAAGGACTCAGGACCGAGCTCTATCTTTTCTAAGGCAATTGATGGGTGAAAAACGCATTGCACTTGCAAGTGTCTCAGAGTGCAATACATTTTTGATGCGTCTACATAGACTTGTATGGTGCATTTTTCATGCGCGTGACTTGCAAAAGTAGAGCATGCTGAGATTTAAACGCGCGTTAAAAAAAATGTGTGTGTGTGTGTGTGTGAAAAAAAAATGCAAGTCTGAAAAAGCCCCTTGATTACAATGGGTCAGAGTGCAATGCAAGTTCTGCACATCAAAAGCACGCGCAGAACACGCGCGTTAAAAAACGCAAGTGTGGAAGGGGCCTATCCAATACACACTATCTGAAATTGATCTAAATTCACCAAAGTAAAAGTTTTCCCATATTGGGGAGAACCAAAAGATACCCTGAATACCCCTCATTTTTTTATATGCCTCCCCAACTTCTTTCAAGCAAACCTGCCATGTGAATTTTCCTATAATTATTAAACCTTAATTCTCCACTTTCCAACAAAGAAAAAATAGAGTCCTTACCACCCTTACTTTTACAATTTCTCCTTGTAACTAAAAAAAGTAAGCTGTGCGGCCAAAAAGTAGCCAAAAAAATATGGAACCCCTAAGCCCCCTTCTTCAGGGGAGCAACAAAGACAAGAGATCCTAATCTTTACTCGTCTCTTCCCTTAGCATGTACTCAGCCTCTGGTAAGGAATGAACATGCACTCAGCCTCTGGTAAGTAGTTAGCGTGAACTCAGCCTCTGGTAAGTAATGAGTGTGCACTCAGCCTCTGGTATGTAATGAGTATGGCCTGTGTGTTATACACTGTACCCACAGCCTCTTTCTGGTGAAATGTGCGGGTATCTATGATCTGTATACATAGTGAAATAATGTAATAATGATGCAGAGCAGATGGATACCAGAATCTCTAAGTTCTGCTTCTATGTATGTTCTCCATAGTCTACATGAATGGCATTGGAGAGTGATCCTCTCATATCCAGGCAGCAGAACTCCTCATACAGTGATGTTGGCTGCATATGGCTTGTCTGTACACATCTTTACCTCATACTAATGTGTCCTTTGTGTTTTCACTAGACGTCCTCTCCTGAGCGGCTGTCACAGACCCCTATGAGAGGTGGAAAGAGGAGGAAAACTAGGCAGAGGTTATGTCCTCACCCATTGTCTATTGAGAATGAGTCTTATATCTATTCTCCTGTGTTACCCCAGGATACAGATCCAGAGATCCACACAGATCCCAGATCGAAGCCTTCCTATCATGGATAATCTCCTTTTCTTCTAGATCTCCAGACATCATCCTCTATTGCAGATTCTAGTTTATAGGAATATTACATCTCAGAGATTAAATCTGATGACCCAGATCAGATCTTCCTTCTGAGGAAGGAGAATGTAACCACCAGTGCAATCAACTAAAGATCCTGAAGGGAAACCACAGGGAAAGCATGATTCTACTTTCCAGTCACTGATGATGACGTCTTCCTTTCTCACCCAGTCCTGTCTATATATTTTCAGCATGGATGGGCCACACCTGATCACACGGCATTAGAGGTCCAGTGACCTATTGATCTAATCCTACAGTCTTTGCAACTACTGGCCATGTAATCTGTCACAATACCTATTTAATGCCTCTATTACCAGCATTAAGGATTCCTCTGAAGTCATGGTTGCTTTGGCAGTGGCAAAAAGAGCTGTATGAACAACCATAAATTATGCACGCTGTGTACCCAGGCGGGCTTGGCCCTATTGACCATGGCTGGCCCAGCCGCAATGCTAAGGGGACTCCCAGGCCTGTCCCTCTATGTCCCTGTTGATGTCCATCCCTAGGCCTGCCTCGCCTGGCCAATCCACCTCTGTGTCAGGCAGTGGGCCGTCCTATCTTCTTCCTGCATGAAGACATGTGACATCACATGACACATCCCGGACAGCGCTGAGTAGAGGTCCAGGGTGCCTCCTCACAAAGGATACATCTGGCTCCACTAAAAGCCGAGGTCCAGGAGAATCCTCAAACCAGCCTATCATGTTCATGCTTGATGGTCAAAATATCGTCCAGGAGGACTGCAGGGCTCCAAGCACTGTACTTCAAGGATCATGTTACTTTCCTGCCCACCCTTCATCCAACGATTTCTACAGTCTTCAGAACAATTCTTTCAAACTATTTAATTTCAGAGAACTTTAAAAAGGGGGCAAATTGTCCACATGGATCATTGATTCCATGAGATGCTGCTGAGTCTGTCCGGTCATGAAGCTTCAGACTAGCTGAGAGCCAACTCTACATCAGCTTCTTTAGCTGAGCTCTGTCATGTCTATCAGTTCTACAGACTCATCTATAAATCTCTGCAGGATGGACTTCTCTGTCTCCGAAGGTTTCAGCCTTACACAAGGTGGTGCTTCAGCAGGCGCCTAAGATCCCTCCCATAAGTACTGCTTGCTAAGTCCCATATGTGTGTCTGCCGAACGGACGAAAAGGAAGGAGGAAATTTGCTTACCGAAATATTCCATTTCCTTTAGTCCATGAGGCAGCACAATGCTATTGCTATATACCATACAAGGGTTGTGTGTATGCTCCGGCTTTATATAGGTAGAGTCAGCCAAGATATGAATTGTTTCATTGTCTACTACTGCTTCTTAACCTGTTTTCTTCTGAGTTGTACCTAGGGGAAGAATCCCATACGTGTGCTGCCTCATGGACTAAAGGAAATGGACATTTCGGCAAGCAAATTTCCTCCTTAATACATATACAGTATATAATGTGATCGTACTGACCTAAAGAATAAAGGGGACGTGTCATTTGGAACGCAGATATAACAACAAAGCTACCAAGAAAATGGTGCAACTGCTTTTCTATTTACCAATTCTACAACATTTGGATATTTTTCTTGCTTCCCAGTACACTGCACAGAATATTAAGTGATGCCACCAGAAAAATAAACGGAAAAATCATAAAGATGTGGCTTGTGAAAGGAGGAGAGTGAAAAATGGAAACTCAAAAACCAGGACTTGAAAGGGTTAGCAAGTTATTGATAGCTTTTTTTATTACCAAGTTTTCTTACTTTTCACTGCAGTACTAACATTTTCCTGAAGGTGTTGCTCTAACATAACAAAAAAAAACTAAGCCAGAATAAGTAGAATGTTTTTATTAATATTGTGTCAAAATACACAATACTTTAGCATACACGTACAGGTACACAGTAAAACAATAGAAATATATAATATCAAAGAAAACCTATTTCCAGTGCATACATTAAACATTAATCGTAAATCACTATGTCTGCTATACTTATGGTCTAGATGAATGGTATAGTTATAGTATCTAATTTGTGTGTGAAACTGGAGACGATGGGACACATTTACTAAGGGCCGTGCGCCAGTTTTCTGTTGGACTTTGCATGTTATTTTATGTGCAACCTGCACATTGTCTGCACCACATTTGTGTTACACGCAACCGTTTTGTGGCACGGCTGCACTATTCTTCACACGACACAAAGTTCTACACTGAAATGGCTTTCCGGTGTTCAGTTGGACCGTGTGCCAGATCTAACATGCAAAATCTGACAGAAATATGTTGCACGCCCCATGTTAATGGTTACACATTGAAGCTACTTTAACTATCCTGTTACCAGTGAATGTAATATTTGCCATTATTCTGTTGACACCAACATCTCAAGAATTTTGTAGAATCTGATAATCCCAAAAGTATGTATTTGGCTGTGATAAAATAATAAAATTTCCACACAAGACAGACAATAAAAGCATTACGTAATACCTATTAAGAAGAAATGTGTGGTAACACTACAGTACAGGGCATGGTCTTTGGAAAAAGTGCATGGCCTGGCAGAAAACAGTTTTTTTGGCGCAAAGACTATCTGGTGTGCAACATTGTAAAAGCATGTCTAAAAAAAACACGACAGTCTTACAGTCATGTATCTGGCGCAGCACCAAACTAGCCAAAACAAGCTCTACACTGTTTGGGCCGGCGACACTTTAATAAATTCCACCCGTTGTGCCAATGAGTTTCTCACTACTTGGACCAGGTACACAATAGTGACTATCACTCCATTCTATGATATGTTATAATGCTGATATCTGACAGTCCCACAGAAAATAATGGTTGCACACGACAGCTTCATTCACATTAAGGGACCTCAATTGATAAGATCCGTGGACCACACAATTCAAACAGGTTAGGGCACAAGTGTTAAACCATCACACCATGTCTGTTTACTGCACAATATTTTCTATAATATTAATCTCCTATAAATATGAATAATGCCTTACTATTCAGGCAGATTGGCACTATTTAGGTACATGCTGGTAGTATTTAACTTGGATCACTGTGCGGTTAAAATGTCTAAAATTGCAAATCTGTTTTTGCCAAATTGTTCCCAATTCAACCCTAACATATGCATGTGCTGCTCACATGCAATGGAATACCTCGCTCTAATAATATAGATATAATCTAAAGATGAATAGTAATGACCACATTCAATAGTATGTTGGGCATGTTGAGATTTATAAAATATAGAAAACAATAGCATCCGTTACATGGTCATCTGATAAATGGGAAATATGAATTATCTAAAGTTTAGAAGGTATGATGAAAAAATGGAAGTAGTAAATGGAAGCATTGACTCAATTTACTAAATAGACTGTTGTCATTGTAGGTTGAACAATTGTGTATACCGCATAATTTTACATGTATGGTTTGTAGTAACCTCACACAACCTGCAGATGTCACTGTTGTTAAAATAAACTGTAAACAGTGGTCCTTATTTATCAAAAACAGTACACACTAGTTTCCCTGTGTAGTGTGCAAAGTGTCTAGATCAGTGATGGCTAACCTTTAAGAGCCTGAGTGCCCAAACTTCAACCAAAAGCCACTTATTTATTGCAAAGTGCCAGCACAGCAATTTCATTGTTTATACGGTTGAAAAAAGACACTTGTCCATCAAGTTCAACCAAGGCAGTAATTTATTTCTCCTTGTTCTTTGGTGACTTTCAATCGTTCAGCCTCCTAAGAACACCAACACAGGTGAAAGGAGGAGGGCAAATTCGACTATCATTGTAGGAACATTCTGCAGAAACATTCTTTGAGTCCTGTCTGGTGAACTTTATTCTGGGGTGATGGCTTGGTTGCCCACAGAGAGGGCTCCGAGTGCCACCTCTGGCACCCGTGCCATAGGTTCGCCACCACTGGTCTAGATTCATGAATTGTGATGCACGTTCTTTATGAATCTGGCGCTGCACTGCTCCAACAGAGAGCACCAACATAGAGCATGATAATGCACACTGCAAGATAAATGTGGCACACTGTCTGAATGCAACCTTTCAGTGCAGAATTTTGTGTTGCATTGGGTATAGTGTATAATTACACGTGCAAGCAGTTTGCACTGAAAAGAATGTGCAAAATCAGACAGAAAACTGGTGCAGGGGCTTTAATAAATGAGAGCCAATGACCCAAATATAGGCCCAGATGTATTTTTCTGGCTGCCTCTGCACTGAAAAGAACATCTTTGGAGCTTGCATATGTATTTAAGACACTGTGGCCCACATTTATTAAATCCCCAACACCAGTTTTCTGGCGGATTTTCCAGATTATTTTTAGTGCAAACTGCTTGTACATGTATTTAAGAAGTGTCTACTAGACACATTGGTGTCCCACACCCCATGTTAAAGGTGCAGCAAAAAAAGAAAGTGATGCACTCAGTCAGAGCTGTGCAGGGAGCGCCAGAAATCCGGAATCTGGGACCCTCTGCACTATACACGTGCACCTAAAGGGTGCTTATTCGGAGTTTGCAACACATTTTATACAGCAACTCAACAGAATTGTGTCACATGCTGTATGTTAAAGTCTTTGAAAAAATGGTTGCCATTTTCCAAGCAGTGCAAGGTGCGCCACATAATACCAGTATTCAATAATCTAGCGCCCTCTCCGCACATTCGAAAGGCAAACTGCACTTAATGCAGATAGTTCTACTTTCTATAAATCTGAACCAATATGGCTGCCTGTTCAATGAGTGAATATGGACAAATTGAGTGAAACAATGTTTTCTATCTACTCTACTAAATGACCACACATACCATACACCACAGATACAATCTAGTTGATTTATCAGATTTATCCTTCCATGACAGTTCAATGTATGTGTAAGCACATAATATCCATAATGTTTCTGCAGGAACGGCAAAATTATCTCATAAACACCCTGGTGGATTTGTGTCCTCACATAAAGACTAATGAATCAATTGGGTTGTGGTTATTGCTTTAAAGTCATATTTCTGTTACATCGCACATACATAAGCATCACAATAAAAGTAATAACACGTCAAGGGGTGGGATAATATTGTGTCACAGTTGTAATACTGTCTCGAAGACTCCTATCTTAAAACACCTAAAAGAGGCATGGCAGTGTTGTGGGGCCTGTTAGTCACAGCAGGAGGCAAACCTGGTTGTCCAAAAAGAGAATTCTGCCAGGTTAACGGATACATTATTGATTTTCTTGCAACACAAACTGGGAGGATCTCTAGTTAGAAAATGCTTCTAAATGAAATACTGTGTAATACAGCAGGTATGAAAGTGCTCTGTGTATAACAAACTGCACAAGAGCATGAGAGTTATGAGCAAACTTGAGGTTATCTGTATGTACAGTTATCTTTTTCACAAAGTATTATGGTTCAGTGTACCCGATATAGTATTCTGAGGATAGGCTAGAATTATTAAATCAGCAGGGGCCCTCTTCATAGTTTACCACGCACAGATCAGGAGTGGTGGCTGCCATTACAGCTTTATATGCCTCAACCTTCTGGCCATGTGCAGTTCATCATTCGCATTGTATTTTTGGCTATTGCATGCAGTATACTTAGTGCATGGAGCATTACAACCATATCAGTTATGTTGGCTAAAGATACCATGCTTAAGTCTTCTGAAGACAAGAGTTTGTATTCATGGTTTAAATGCCTATGGCTGCAGCTTCTAGGGCAGTGATGGAGAACCTTTTAGGGACAGTGCCGAAACTATAAGCAAAAGCCACATATTTATGAAAGTGATAACCCCCTAACAGGCCGAATCACGGGTCCAGAGAAGGGTCTACAACCATAATCCAGCTCTGTCCTTACCTCCTCGCTGCTCCTGCACTTCAAGTCACTTAAAAATAATGCTGAATTTTGTGCTGGGTGATTACCTCGGTACACACAGAGGGGGATCCAAGTGCCACTTCTGGCACCCGTGCCATAGGTTCACCATCACTGTTCTAGGGCATGTTGATTACACCTTTACCAAGAAATTCTGTCTCATATCGACCTTAAAGCTTTATGGCCAGTTCCGTAGAAACAGGTGACTGCTGAAGTGTCACTAATCCAACAGCAATGTTGATATGCCGAAAGTTAATAGTCATGTCACAGATCTTTTGGGATTTAGCCCGTGTAAATATGCGGTATGGGATCCACGATCCCACTGGCTGCACACAGAGCACAGGAAGAGGCCCTGCATTATACAGAAATATAATGCAAGGACTTTCCCTCTGCCAGCTGAGCAGCATTAACTAATACAATTCCGGCCCAGTTGTACGGAAGTACCATCTTTGCATTAGATTTCTATATAAACGCAGGGCCTCCCATCCTCGTGGGATCGTGCCCGTGGGATCGTGCCACCATACGGCCTCAGACGGTCATGTGAAACAGCCCTTAGCCAGATATCCTAGCTAAAGAAAAGCCATAAAATGCAGTGCTGTGAAGATGACCAGATGCAGCAGCCACCCAAAGTCATATGCCAAAGCCTTCACAACACAAGGTTGTCATCTGCTCCTGGTTGTAATTTAACTAAAGCTTCATTTATTATTTGTAGCAGGGATTTAAACACATTTTACATAAATTGAGTGCATAATCCCTCTAAACCATCCACTATGAAGAGTTGTACTAGGAACATGATTGTAAACTTATATTTATTACTTCTGCCAATACACCAATCTTCATGGAAGTCATCACTGTACTAACCACTTTATTGCTAAAATACTATATTTGTCTGGATGTGTCATCTTTTTTAAGCAGATAGGAACAGTAGTGTTTTTTTAACTTTTATTGCAAACCCTTGGGTTTGGTCACAAAAAGGTACATTTCTCGTATTAATTACAGTACATTGGCATTATGGTTCATCTGTCAGTTTAAATATACAGCTCTTGTTTATATACAATATGCACAAAGATGGTCAGGAATGTCAAAAAATAAACATAAATAAATGTATATTAAAACCACATATTACAGCTTTGAACCACTAACTGTGGGGCATTTTGGTCCATAAAACCGTTTCTAAAAATAGAAATCTGAATAGCAGCAAATGCTTTACTTCAAGCATTTAAAACAATGATCATTGCAAGCCCATGGCAATACACTCCATTAGTTCTATCTAGACAAAAACAAGATTTACATTAAGTTTAGCTTCCACATATGGAAGAAACAAAGTACAATGCCCCAGAATTAGCGTCACATTAACGTGTGAAAAACCACAGTCATACTGTGATAAGCATCACACTCATACCATTGTTCACTTGTAAAACCAGAGTCGCCACTTAAGAACTTCCAGCTCATGTGAACAGTTCTCAAGCTACATGGGAGCTCTGAATCGAGAAAGGCACGTTGCAAAAAAATAAAAAAATGCTTCTTACAGATCCATCTCTTCATTTTCCTGTGTCTGCATTCACAAAGTCCTGGGCCTGCACTTGCATACAGGCTCTTAAGACGATGACTCTACACAACCAAAAGCCATGCCCTTAATAAAGTCACTGGTTTCTCTTCTGACTAAGCTCCACTGTGCGTTCTTCCAGAAAAACTGGTGGTGTCGAAATTAAGGCTGTGATGCCGTCATGAAGGATGTGCAATTTTCTTTTCCTTTTCTTCTTGTAAAGGGAAAATTAAAACTGAAGTGACTCAAGATAACCATAGTAAGAATGTCCCTCAAAGAAAAGACTCCATAGGTGGGGCATAGGAGAAGCCCATAAAAGCATCCGCCGCCTCTTTAATGCTTGCTGTGATGAGGATGCTGTCAGGTGACTGGCCGATGGAATTTGGAACCGGTTCTTCCGTGAATTCAGGATCAAAGTGTTGCAAATCACTTGGGCCACTCTGAAAAACAATGATGGAGATGAGGCAGGATTAGAACCATGGACAAGCAAATTAATCTGACAAAACAAGATCATAGTTGTTACTAGAAACTTGCCAGCCATTTATTACAAGAAACCCCGACTATGTGAACAAGTTCAGTAATGGAAATCTGCACAACTGAAGAATACATTTGCATTTTCCAATATACACGCTATGTATTGTATCATTTATTTTTGCCTGCATCTGTACGGTAATTTGTAAAGTGCTGGCCCAGAGATGAAATCACAAACTATACACAATGGGAAGTAAATTATGATGCACTTTATGTTGCAGATACAATGGCACCTAAAAACAAATTCTCCTATGTAAAAAGAAATATACTCACCACATTTGGGTTAAAAGGAGGAGTAATCTTCTTATTGATGAGATCATCCCAGTTAATTGGAGAGAAAAAGATGTGGGTCTTAATCTCCATCTGTTGGAGAAGGAGGAATTGGATTAGTCCAATCAGGAGTAATTAGACATGTGTCAGTGGCATGAGAATTTATATTTGGAATCTACTTACAAAGTCATTCTTGGCACCGAGTCTCTTAGTCCGATCCTTCTGCAGAAGGCCCTCCAGGAGGTTTCTGGCTGAATTGGTTATGTTTGGTTTCAGCTGTAGTGGCTTGTTCAAGATGTTATCATACATCTCAGCAGTGTTTCTGCTGTAGAATGGTGGCTATGGAGGGGGGAAAAAAAAAATTACTTAGGTTGGTACATTATAAAGAACCAAGTCAACTTAAAACTAGTTATCAACCATATTATTGCTAATGTGGATGTTCTACTCACCAAGCCATACAACATCTCATATAGTACAGCTCCTAGGCACCACCAGTCAACTGTCCTATCATAAGGCTGTTTGTGTAGAACTTCAGGTGCAAGGTACTGTAAAGGAAGGAGTAACAATTAAGTAACATTGTATCAGACATGTCAGGGGTACAACTTCAAACAATGCACATGATAAGGAATAATCACAATACATACCTCAGGAGTACCACAGAAAGTAGAAGTTGTGCCATTGGGTTCTATATTCTCCTTGCAAAGTCCAAAATCAGTAAGTACAATGTGACCCTGTGAATCTAGTAATATGTTTTCAGGCTTCAAGTCTCTGCAAAAGACAGAAAAAAAAAAATGTACATGTATAAGATAAATGTTTTACACTGGTTAAAGTGACTGGACTAGCAGCGAGAAGTTATAAAAGGCAATTTTCTAAGATAGAAAGCATAGATTACCTGTAGACAATGTTCAGAGAATGCAAGTATCCCAGTGCACTGGCTATCTCAGCAGCATAAAAGCGAGCCCGGGGCTCCAGGAAGCAACGTTCCCTCTGGAGATGGTAGAATAGCTGCAAGAGAAACATAAGCAACAATTAAACTCAGGCAAGCAGCTGCACATACAACAATAGCTGGAAATCACTGGTTTGCCAACGACAGCTCGGACCTTGGCAGCCTTCAAGGAAGTCTAAATGTAGTAACTTTCCAGGACTATATTCTCTATCAGAAGAAAAGTGTATAATGAGCATGCTCCTTGTGACCTGCACTTACCTCTCCACCATTGATGTAGTCCAGAACAAAGTATAATCTGCTGGCCGTCTGGAAGGAGAAGTGCAGCCCGACCAAGAACGGGTGTTTCACATTCTTCAGCAGCACATTACGCTCCGACATTATATGTTTCTCCTGAAAGTAAAGGGAGGAATAAGGTTACCATTTCCAGACCAGATGCATTTCCAAAATAACTACAGCAAGTCACGGCATACAAGTAGAATTACCTCTTTTTTCTTTAAGATTGCTTTTTTCTGTAGGACTTTGACTGCATAAAACTTCTCATCAACATTGTGTCTTGCCAGTAGCACTTTTCCGAAGCTACCCTTCCCAATGATCTTCAGGAACTGGAAGTCAGATGGCTTGGCATGAGGATTGGATGAAGGTCCAAGGTTGATTTGTTGAGATGGACTGGGCTGCAAGAATGAAACACGCCGGTAACTACGGGTTCACAGCCAGACAGCAGTAAAGAATGTCGAAACTATAATATTTGCAAAATAATATTATAAATAAAGTGATAACATTTATCATTACTTACCGGAGGGGAGGAATTGCCATTTAGTAGTTCTGGCTCCTGTGGCTGTGAAATACTTAAGATATTTGGAACCTCAGGACTGGAGAAAGATAAAATCCCACCATTAGTAATAGCAGGCAGTGACCAGTAGGGGGCAGATAAGTATTGCACAATATTACAGCTACAGCATTACTTTGAATGGAGAAAAACTTTGCCTCTTTCTTTGCATAGCTACAAGGTAGCCGATAATCTAATACTATATCTACATTACATAAGTGCAGCATCTACTGTAAAGAATCAGTACTTACTGCTTGCAGGCATAGGAGTTGGTGGAGATCTTCTGAATGAAGTCATTCAGTCCCATTCTTCTCTGTTTCATGAAGGCTGAAAGATACAAAGAAAGAAGCTTTCAGTACAGCAGACACAGCTCCATCTCCAGAATATCCTCCATAGCAGAAGCAGCCAGTGCACGGAGTGCAGTCCCCTCCACTCACCGATCAGTATTGCCACCATGCCCCTCATTTTAGAGTAAGTTAAAGTATTAGCCGGTGCGGTGTCAGACTGTACAGTCATAGCTGCTAGACTCCCTTCTCCTAGGATGGCTGACACTTTCTAGAGCTCTCTGAGCAGAGCGGGGCTTTATATAAGGGATGAGCTGCTGGGCGGGGCTAAGCACAATGAAAGAAACTTGGCACAGGTTCAAAGCGCCCAGATCCAGCCCGGGTCAGTCAGCCGGCGCCTGGTCATAGCCCCGCCCCTCGTGCGGGCATTGACGTCACACAGGCAGGGGGGTGCGGCGTTCTCTCTCCAGAGGGGACGCGGGACTCTGTGTACGGCCTGTGCCGGGAAGATAAAGGGCGCTAGTACTCTGCCTGCATAGTGCAAGGAGTAGCTACAGCCCCAGTACCGTACACAACACATTGTACTACAGCACAACATTACATTGGACGTGACTGGCAGAGTGTACCCCGCATTTAAGCTATGACAAGCACAGGGCCCACGCTTCATGTCTACTCATTCCATGGCTGCCCCCACACAGTGCGGGTGGGAGGTAATGGCAGCTGCTACAGCCCACTCTCCCGGCTCATGTACGCAGCAGCCTCCTCCACACATGACACAGCGAGGATTCCCTGCTGGAGGAGGAACAGCTGTGCGCGGGAACACATCGCCCGGGGCTGCGCCTCAGGCACAATGTACAGCAAATGGTTATTTTTGTTTTTTTGTAGTTTTTTTGGTTTTTTTCTTTTGTTTTTTTCCCCCCCTCTTAAAAACTTGCAATCATATTAGCCTCCTGAGGACCCGCAACAGAGTAGACAAGAAGGAGGGAAATTTTGGCATCATTTAACATCTTTCCAGTTTCCCTCGGTTCCACAGAGAATCATTAGGGCCAGCAGGAGGTCCTCCAAAGATAATGCGTGCCCTGTCTACACAATTTCCCTCTTGCCTACAGCCAATAGCCAATTAGTATCAAAATATGACTGAAAGAGCATTTGCCTGTCCAAGGTTGGGGAACGGGGCAGCAGAATGGCTTTGAGTCCTACTGCGGTGCTGGAGAGGGATGGCTGGGTGCCAAAGAAAGCTTGGGATTGCCGCCTCTGGCACCCGTGCCATAGGTTCGCCACACTGCCTAATGCCATGGCTAGAAGGGACGGTAGTTGCACTTTCCTAATTTGTGATCAAAGCTAAATAAAGGGCAGCCGACCAACAGTACACAGGACGTGGACTAAAAAAGCTAGCAATCTATGAGAATACATGCAGATTCTTGATAGAAGATGAACTTTTGCGGCTATTGGATGAGATGGTACGATGAGCACAAGTTGCTCACCATCGTTGCAATGCGCGATTGCCGTTTATGGGGGTGTAATGTACATACGTCCCCCTCACGGTTGAGTGAAGGTCCTGATTACTGCCACACTAATCAGGTGGTTGAAAACACATTTTCATTATCAAACTGCTTTAGCCCTATATGCAAAAAGGACTTTTTGCATCTTAAGGCATTTACCCCTGATTATAAAAGCCTATTGAACTGGAAATTGAGGTTTACAGACCACAACACTAATTACCTTGATTAATATTTTCATGCATAAAAGAATTTGCTCACCTCAGATGATACCATGCACAGGTGGGACAATAACAAAATAATCTGTTAAAGCCAAGCGCTCAGTGCACACAGATTAATGTAAACACCTGAAGAACTCGGCCATAAACACATGCATGAGAATCTTTATTGTTGTATGAAGCCATAGCTCTACATAGAATAATTTCTGGTAATCTTTTATAATCACTTGGAAACACTGGACAATTATGACCGTAATTCAAAAATGTCTTGCTGTCATTTACCAACCCTCTTATTTATTGACTAGGAAACACTGGGCAAAGTTGCAAAATTTGTGTTTGTACTGAAATACTAATTAAAAAAGTTAGGTCAATGCAACTATCCTAGGCCGCTATGAGACAGTGAACTCCACGGACAGAAGAGGAACCACTCTGATTGTTACTGGATTTGCAGTGAGGTTGTAACAACACGATGTCCCTGAAGCCAGTCACCCTGGTGCCACAGTTTACACTTGGATGACTGTATCATGTGCAATTGCAAACTGAACTGGTCCTAAATGTAGCTAGGTCAATGGTATCTTATCAGCATACCTCCTATATAAGATAGTGCATGATTTTAATGCACCCTACACATTTTTTAATTGCAGTTTTCCTCTCATTCCATTATTCTTCCACTTCACCTATAGATCACCCAAGTCGGTTATAATTTTTCTACGTGTAGTACAATAAATTGCTGTTGTCTTTCCTTTTTAAAAAACACAACATTATACGTCATGGCCGAAAGTTTTGAGAAGATACGAATGTTAATTTTTTACAAAGCTACGCATCGTTTATAAATGGCATTTGCATTATACTCCAAATGAGTGTCACTTATAAACAGCAATTAATTGCAAAAGTCACATATTTGCGTAAAAATGAACTTTTTCCCCTAAAACACATTTCAACTTCATTGCAGGCTTGCCTTAAAAGGAGCAGCGAACAGTTTCATTCAGTGATTGCTCTATTAAACAGCGTTGGGGGTGTTGATGAGGAGAGGGCTGGAGATCAATTCTGTCTGATAAGTAAGATCAACACCATGGGACACTTTTGGGAGGTGGTGTCTTGGCATCATTGTTTCTCTTCCCGTAACCATGGGTATCTCTAAAGAACCACTTGCAGTCCCATCATTTGCACGCAACGAAACTGGCCTACAGGGAAGAGTATGGCAGCCATAAAGATTGCACCTCAGTCAACAATCTTTGTCATCATCAGGAATTCAATGAGAAGAGGTTTTTGATTGTTGACCAAAAGCTCCAGGGCCGCCCAAAAAGGGAGACCAGAAAGCGCCAGGACCGTCTCTTAAAAGTGTTTTTAGCTTCGGCGCTACAGCAGTGCAGAGCTGCTCAGGATTAATGGAGCAGGCAGGTGTGAGGCATCTGCACACACTGTGAGGCGGAGACTCGTTGAGCAAAGGCCTTGGTGTATGGAGGGCAGCAAGAAGCACACTTCTCTCCAAAAAAATCATCGGACAGACGATATTCTGGCAAAAGGTTACGGGGTGGATGTGAGTGACTGAGGTAAGTACATTTTCTCTGATAATCCCTTTCCAATTGTTTTGGAAATCTGAAACAGCTTGTAGGAGCAGAGAAGGTGAGCGATACCACCGCTTGATCTCATGACCAAACTGTAAAGCTCCTGCAACCATTCATGTGTGGGGCGGTTCAAGCCAAGGGACATCCAGACTCTCTCACCAGTCTTGCCTAAACACATCTAATACAAGAATGGGACCAGGAAGTCCGCCAACGACACTTCTCCCCAAACCGTCAAGAACGTTTGGTGAACAACAATGACCTTTCCAGCACCATAAAGCAAGGGTATAAATGGCCTCGGGAACAACTAAGGAGTTTTGGGCCAGGCTGGAAACATCCCGATCTTCAATCCCATTGAGAACTTTGTGTCATCAAGTAGACGGGTGGACAAACAAAAAAACAGTAAATTGTGACAAAATGCAAGCATTGATTGCACAATAATGGACCTATCAGTCGGATTTGGTCCAGAAGTTGACTTAGTAGCTGCCAGGGATAATTGCCAAGGTTCCGGAAGAAAGAAGGGTCACACTGCAAATATTGACTTCCTGAGTAAATTCTTCTGTCAATAAAAGCTTTTGTTTCAGATAATGATTGTAACTTGTATTTCTGTATGTGATAAAAACATCTGACAAAAACACATAAAAACCAGAGGGCAACCAGATCATGTGAAAATTAATATTTATGTGTCATTCTCAAAACTGTATGGCCATGACGTGTAGTCTGAACACATAACGCATACATTATGGAGAGGTTGAGCCGCCACCATAAAACGTCAAACAGTACATAACAGTTCCCCTAGGCAAACCCCTTGCTTGTTGACCAAGGATTGAGGATTGGCCACCAGGTAATACTATTGGGGTAGGTCTGGCCTTAAATACATGCCAGAACAGATTCACATAGAAACTGAGAAGGAAACGGTACCTCGGACACCCCGCTCCGGTCTCTTAGCCACAGGAGGCAGGGAGAACCTCAAAGAAGGGTTCATCAGAGGAGCTTTGTCACAGACTCACAGTAAAGCAATACTTGACTGTTGCTAAATTTTGGAATTCAAATAACCTAATTCTGAGCACCTGTTTTTGTACTCTCATACGTGGGAAAAATCAGAAGTGTGCTGCTTTGCGTGATTGTTCATATATTTAGTGTTTGTTTTTTACGTAAGTAACAAGAGATGAACAATGAAGAAAACTTCCGCTTGTGATGTAAAAAACTATAGTGTTTCAAGCATTTTTTCAAATAATTTTGTGTTTGGTCAACAAAGGGAATGACGGTGTACAGGCTGTAAACTTTTAATCAAGACAAATGCAATTGCCAGTTGTCTGCGTTCAAAAAATATATAGGTTTCAGGGTTGACTTTACTTTATATTTTAATTATCTTTTAATCTATGTTCAGGTGTGGACTGCCTTAAAATCTGACAAAGAGTTTTTTGGTTATTGCCATTGTTAAGATATTGGGGGTGTTATATCAGACCTCTGCGCACCGCCAGCTGGCGCCGCCCTCCGGGCAAGCCTGAATAATCGCAAATGCTAGCTGATGCTAGCTTGTTTGATTATTTTCCCATCCGCCACCTTCACCACCAGTGGGCGGTGAAGGGGGGGGCGCGGCAGCCTGCGCACGATCCGCTTCTCGCCGCGACTTGTTCAATACGTGAAAATTCGCCGATGGCTCTTTTTTTAGCCAGGGCCCTGCCGCCTGGCGTAGGATAAACGCTGCGCGGCTGGCAACAAAAAAACCGATCATGAATATGGCAGAAGCCTCTGCATGTATCGGGCTGGCGAATTTGCAGCGGCGGGGGCTATCATACACCATTGTGATGGTTTTCATGTAAACATATTGAACTAGAGGCATCGTTAAAAAACTGTACCATTTTCACTCATAATTTAAGTAGGAGTGACCCAGCTAATTATTTCTGTTTGGACAATTTTTGCATCAAAGTAAATTTTTTGCAAAAAAGTTTACACTTTTAAATCAAAATTTAAGAAGTGTCCTACAAGGAAATCGACCATTGGATTTATTGCCATTATGAACAACATACAGTTGAATGGCTGGTTGCTACAAAACCTGATGCAGAAACAATCTTGTTGAAACCCTGAATGAAAGGTTTTTGGTAATAAAAAAAATTATAAAATTATCGACTAATTGTGGTCGCAAATCCTGTGGCAACTCGCCTCCCTGAGGACAGAGAGAGGAGAAAAAGGAGAGAGAGCAAGGACGATAGAGGACGGAACGTGCCACATCTCTTACCCTAATTATGCACGCTTATGAATGCTGTATTCACTGTGTTGTGACTTACAGGCAACAGAATAATCAATTGCTGCACGATCCCCCACCTGCGTGTGTATGAGTCATCTTCTGTGACAGTTTCAGGAATGTCGTGTTACGTGTTTATGTAGGCAGCTCGCTTGCAACCCAGCTTTCCCAAGGCCTGAAGATCGTATAATTGGTTTTTTGATCAAACCACTCGATCAGGCATTGAACAGATGATGTTCTGCCATCAGAGACTACAGCTTCTCAAGGTATGTTTGGATCCACAATGCTAAAAACAAATGGTAGATTCCCTTTAAATGCTATTGTTAAAGTGAGGAAATGTTGCTTTTAGAAATATATGCGATTGTATGTAAATACTAAACTGTTATGTTGAGGTTTGTATCCTTCTTTATCTGTGAATTTTGGTTTATATTGTACATGTCAAAACTGTAAAAATTGCTCTACCAATACTACAACAAAATGCTTCAGAAACGCCTGGTAGGGAAGGGTAAAGCTGTACAGTTTGGTTTTTTTTCCCATGTTCGAATTATAATCTTTCCCGTACTCATAATCCACTTTGCATTCCCTTTACTGGAGTGAGATTGGGAAAATGTGTGTACCTTTTGAAATGTCTGGCTAAAAAGCTATTCCACACCGACTTCCACAAATCTTTTTAGGATGTAATTAAACACTGTGAGTGATGGTAAAATCAAAAAAAAGACAGCTTCTGTTCCAAGTGGAGCCCAAATATTGAAGCTAGCTCTGAAGTGCAACGAATGATAAAAAACTCCTTATTTCTCTCTCTCAACTATTTAACCTACCTACTTGTTGCGACAATTTTTGGAGTGAGTGATGGTGGTTACATAACTATAACACACATTAATCACTTGTGGTCAAGATTATAATACAAGGTTCCTCATTTTCTGAGCTTGCCTGTTATGTAACAGGGCAGCAACCAGAGACATGTAGCAGTGCAGGTTCATGGAGTACAGGTGATTTGTACAGTATTAGATATATCTTCCGGTTCACAGAAACCAGAGAACAAAAGTAGAAGCATGCATTGTAAATGACAAGATTTTGTGGAACCTAGGGAAAAAGGTTTTTCGCACATATGCAGTTTCTTATCACGGCTCGTAGATCAAAAGACTTTAAGCCTCACTAATAACAAGAAAAAAGATTCACTGGTTTCTAGCAAGCACACTCTTCCACCCAACGTACAATTAAGGCAAAGCAATGAGTCGGTTGTGTGAAAAAAAGTAAGCTTGGCTAAATGTCCATCTTCTAAAATCTATTATAGCTCTCTATACACGACAAAATAAGTGGCAATGGGGGAAGTATCATACCCCGTATATAATAAAGGCCACTGCGCCTCCTGATGTACTACAGGGGCGGCTTGTGCTGGATAACGATTCTACGCCATTTTCTGTTTTGGAATGTTCAGACCTACTGGTTTGCAATCCTACAGCGAGTACGCAGACAATGCCCACTTCACCAATAGGCACGGAGATGGCATAGCAAGGGGGGATATAATCACAATACTGGGCAGTTCACCGTACAGTAATTGGTTTCAGGGCTTGTAGATGCCATAAACTGGTGTACAATACATGCTGGAGAAATCTCTGCCAAGTGTTGATGTTTCAAGGGCAACCTACACCACAAATCTACCTAAAAGGTCGATTGGGTGGTAGGGGGATCAATAGGGGAGTGAGGATAGCCCTTTTAAGGGCTATCCTCACGTCCCCAACTTTTTTGATACTTTATTAGATATAATTCAAATTTACTTATGAGGCTACTGGGTGTGGAGTAGCCGCATCTGAGTACACGAGGCGGCTACTCCACGCCCCGGTGCCACTTTACCACCTCCTACTCACCCATCTTCGGCGCGCAGCTACGCGTCGGCGATCCTGCGTCTGCGCATTGCAGAGAGCACCCGCGCTTGCGCGGATCACTACTACTCCGACAACAAGCCGGGCCTGCTCTTGCGCATGCGCAGACGCAGGATCGCGGAGCGATGCTTGCGCCGCCGAAGTGGGTGAGTCGAGGTGTTAGTGTAAAGTGGCTACCGGGGCGTGAGTAGCCGCCCCGTGGTAACCTCAGATGCGGCTACTCCACGCCCCGAAGCCCGCATACGTAATTTGAATATATATCTAATAAAAGTTACAAAAAAGTGTGGGACGTAGGATTAGCCCTTAAACGGGCTCTATCCCACTCCCACTGATCCACCTACCACCCCAATCTCCTCTTATAGTGAATTTGTGGTGGTAGTTGCCCTTTAAGTTATCCTAGACCAGGTTGGGGTTATTTTCATAGGCCATCCACTCAGCAACTTTTCATACGTGACAGCCCATGCCCCCGCCGCCCCCCTTTCAGGCTTCCACTCCCTGCGGAGAGGGATGGCGGATTGGGGGAAATATCGCAAGTGCTAGCATAAACTAGCATTTGCGATTATTCAGGGTTTCTACGCCAGTGTCTAGGCTCAGAAGCCTGATAAATACCCATTATAAGTAAACCTAGAAAAGTTTAGTTTTTTTATACTTCAACAAAAACTGGCGTAGAAGCCCTGAAGATAATTTAAATTACTGTGAAACAACAGTATTGCGATAACTTGCCCTTTGTGCCATCACATGCCAAGTGGGCATGGATGGAATTCCTGCCCAATGCTTATGCATAGCCTTTCAGCTAGCGTCTGCACCAGGAGACATAAGCCTCTTGATTATCCAAGTGGCACTGGAGGAGCAGGGCTTCCATGTACACCAGCATATGATAAAATCTCCCTGATATGTTGATTCTATATCTCACACATATAGGGTAATATAAGTCTTGTATATGTGATTAGAGATACAGACATTTATGACAGTACAGTATATTTTTGGGAATGTGGCAAAAAAGTGGAGATGTGTAACATTATATTATTGAACAAACCATGGAAAATGGTGGGTTTGGTGTGACATTGATATGAATGGTTGACTTCACAGACCATGGCCCCCTGCGCGAAAGAAACAATGAAAGAACCAGTGTTACCTGTTCAGAATGAAACCTGTTTTAATTCATGTTACTATAGTACCGTATTATCACATTTCTGGGAATGAGAAACTGGCACCTGGAATTAGCATTTCCATTGTCAGTTCATTATTTCACAGCTTGTCCTTACACCTGTAATAATTACCACAAAGTTAGGAAGATCTCTAAATAGGGTCTTGTTCACACAAGCAGTTTGGTGACTGGTTTGATGTAAAAAGGGCTTATTTGAACAAAGTTTGATTATTATCTGAAATTTTCACAGATAGCAAACTAAACCTTTTTCCTATATGTTTCTAAAATGTCATTTTTTTCAATGACCATTGTCCTTTGAAAAAATTTTTTACATTAGCAGATCACGGACTCATGGAAAGTTTTTGGGTCGCAAAAAAAAATTTTGTGCAGCATTATTTTTCACTGATGATCCTGGAGACCAAATATTATCCTTCCAACTAATGTATCAGGTATTTCACAAGACATGAATAAAAGGAAAAACATATGACCAAAGATGCGAAAAAACATATGCGATAGAACCAGAAACCAATTGGATCCATTTTAACAGTTCAAAACAGATATGCTGTGTGAATGAGCTCTAATCTGGAGAGGATCCATAAAGAAAAGAAAGATCAGGGTGTGCGATCAGGGTTTGGTCAGTGAAAAATGACATTTTGCATCAGGTTCAATCATTTTCATCAGAGTTGTTCAACGTTTCAGTTTTCACATGGTTTTCAACATTAATCGTTTTTTCATGCGCAGATAAAGATGAAAAGGACTCGTGAGGCTTCTTTCTAGCAATTATGTGAAAAACCATTGCACTTGATTGCTTGCATGTGTCTCAGATGCAAGCATTTTGATGCATTCCATAGACTTGGTATGGTGCGTTTTCAAGGTTGTGGACTTGCAAAAGTAGAGCAGCCGAGATTAAACGTGTGTTAAAAAAACCCCGTGTGTGTGCGTGAAAAAAAACAAGTCTGAAAAAGCCTGTGAAACTCTCCGCCATTCATCCACAGCGCACAGTGACGTAGTACTACGTCAAGTGTTGGTAAGGTGTTAAATGGTGCCACTAGAAAAATACAATTTGTCTTGAAGAATATAAGCCTTCAATAGCTAGTGTAAATGAAAAAATAAAGATTTCGGCTTGTGAAAAACGGAAACGCAAAAAAAAGACCGAAAACCTGGCCTAAAGGAGTCTAAACAGCATTGGGCTTGGTATGTGCCAACATATATAAATTATTTTTTTTTACACAAAGTTGATGAACAGGATGCTCTGCACTTCTCTTCTAAGGATGGGGGTCTTTGTGGTTGACTGATCAGTGTAATTCTGGTAAATCCTCAACTTATGATGGGATTCTAAAACGTCTATTCTTCCAGAGTACATTTTTTATTCCCTTTACACATACCCTTCTATAATATATCCATTATTTCATATCTACCTATCAAATCATCGTCTCGATCACTATTTTCCATCACCATTAACGCATACCTTCTATAATAAACCATTTATTCATATCAAACTATCGATACATCAATATGACATTCTTTCTAGATCGGGCCTCTTTCATTCTCTATCCATGGCTTGTTTCATATCACTCATGTATTCATCAATATCACATTCCTCCTCTCATATATAAATATGTCTCTCTCATTTCCGTACTCTATATCTATAGGTTCCGGAGTCAGCTCAGTGTGGTTAGTTGTGTTCATGAAGTAGTTGTAGCTTGGATCATTCAGCTTTTCCTGAGAGTGTCAAACTTTTAATAGCAGGGGTCATTGCCTAGGATTACATGAGAGGGGAGGAAATGGAAAAAAACTACAGAAAAGTGTATTTTCCTGTGAGGAAATGCTTTTGTAGGTGGCAGGGCTGAACAGGGGGCGCCTGCTCCACCATCTAGGTATCCGGTCGGGAGGAAAAACCCCGTCTCAACAACTTGACTTTGATGCAGATGACAAGTGACTGTGACCATCAGGCGCCACATAGCTGCAGCGCAGTCTCAGAGGAGAGGACAGGCGACCCCTGAGCTCTTCCCTTTCCTGCAGTGTAAGTGTCAGTTCTACATCTTTCCAGAGGAGCCGCTCAGTGGAGGTGACTTTTGGACTGTGATGCTGTAGTAGGCAGCCAATCTCCCCGTACACTTATCTTGCCCTGTGCTATAAAGCAGCAGGCTGCTCTTCAGAGGTCCCTTCCCCACTCTGTGGATCTTATCAGAGGCTTGAGGGAGGAGTAAGGAGACTGTGTGGATTATATGACTGCTACTTCATAGCTGCATTCCAACATGAGAACTAAGACAGAAAAGTCGCCTCGTAAAGGTAGGTTCTTTTACTTCATGTAGCATGAACAGAGCTGGGATAGCTACTTGGCATCTTGGATGTGGGCATCGAGTGTAACGGAGTGCAGCTAGGATCTGGGGGACTACTCTAGTACACAAGTGAAAGTTGGGCTGGTGTTGTGCTGACCCTGCTGGAAGTCATAACATGTCCACCAACTGTCTGATGTGCTAATCTTTTATTGGATTAGTATGTCTGGGAGCCTTGAGCAACTTCATGGTTACGGGAGGAGATGGAGACGGATTGATGGGACAGAACGCGTTAACACTGGGGAGACTACATCTGCATATTGAGGAGTGTGTATTTACTGTGGCCAGCTCTTTACGACTGTGTAGAGAGGGCTCATATTCTAGAATGTAATAAACTGTATATTTCACATTGTATTAGATGTATGGTAAAGCCTAGTGATATCTTTTCACTTGTACAATGAATATCTGCGGATCTATGTAGAGTAACGTTTTACACTCAGGAATGTAAAATAATACTTTGTAACAACCAAAGTATGAAAGTGTAATAAAGCCTCCCTGTGAGACTAGGAGAGCAGAATGTGCGACTCCCGTCTCCCCCTAGAGGTCTGTGCTCGCCTGTATTGCGGTTTAAATGAAAATAAAGAAGTTCTTTTCATAGGGTCGATCTATATGCTGTAGTACCATATCGGTGGTGGACTTGATTCCTGTATGTTGTAGTATCAAATATATGGCCTGATTACAGGACTGAGTTACATTGGGTCAGACTATATCCTGAATTATCACATAGGGCTGGGTTAGAGGACTAATAGCTGTAGTATATCCTATGTATGAGGACCGGATTGGAGTCTGTATAATCAATATTGTCTGACAAGATGCTGCAGTATCACATGGGCCGGGTTAGAGGACGACATGCTGTAGTATCAACAAGGGGGAATATGTTGTATTACACATGGGCCGTGTTAGGGGACTACTGGCTTATTATGCACTAGGTCGGACTATATGTTGTATATCACATATGCCTGTTTACAGGACGAGGTGCTGTAATATCACATAGGGTGGACTATATGTTGTATATTACATAGGGCAGGGTTAACAGGACTATATCTGTATATCACATGGTTGGGTGACTATGTTGTATTACCAACAGAGGCTGGTTAAGGACTATCATGTTGTATTCATCACATAGTCCGGGTTACAGGACTATGTGCTGATTACACAAAAGGTCTCGGACTATATGTTCATATCACATCGGGCCGGTTAAGACTATTGCTGTATTATACACTTAGGTGGACTATAGGTGTTTGTATTATCACATGAGGCGGGCTTGAAGGACATCTGCTGTATATACATAGGTGACTATGATGTTGATTATCACATAGGGCCGGGTTTAGAGGACTATGACTGTTAATCACATAGGAGCCGGGTTAGAGGACATATGCGTATTCATCACATAGGGCCGGGTTTAAGGAACTATATGGATGTATTATCAACTTAGGGGTGGACTATATGTTGTATTATCACATGGGCGCGGTTGAGCGGCTATATGCTGTATTATCACATAGGGTGACTATAGTTGGTTATAACATAGGGCGGGTTAGAGGACTATGTTCTGTATTATCACGAGAGGGGGACTATATGGTTGATTATCCACATATGGCCGGGTCACAGGACTAATGACGGTAATTATGACATGGGCCGAGGCCTGAGGGACTAATATGCTGTATGATCACATAGGTGACTATATGTGGTATATCACACTAGGGCCGGTTAGAGGAGGACTATATGCGTATTATCATAGGGTGTTCGACTATAGTTGCATTATCACATAGGGCGGTGAGAGGACCTATATGCTGTATTATCACATAGGGTCGGACCAATGTTGCATTATCACATAGGGCTGGTTAGAGGACTAATTGCTGTTTACACATAGGACCCGAGTTGTATGTTGTAGTATGGATAGGTGGAGGATTTGCGTGACTATGCACGCCTTCACTGTATTTGATGTATTTAACTAAAGTTCATTTGAATTATTTGTAGCAGGGATTAAACACATTTTACATAAATGAGTGCATAATCCCTCTAACCCATCCACTATGAAAGTTGTACTAGGAAACATATTTGTAAACTTATATTTATTACTTCTTGCCAATACACCACATCTTCATGGATAGTCACACTGTACTAACCACTTTATTGCTAAAATATGATTTGTCTGGATGTGTCATCTTTTTTAAGCAGATAGGACAGTAGTGTTTTTACTTTTTTGCAAACCCTTGGTTTGGCACAAAAGGTACATTCCTCTTTTATCAGTACATTGGCATTATGGTTCTCTGTCAGTTTAAATATACAGCTCTTGTTTATATACATATGCACAAAGATGTCAGGATGTCAAAAATAAACATAATAATGTATATTAAAACCACATTTACAAGCTTTGAACACTAACTGTGGGGCATTTGGTCCATAAAACCGTTTCTAAAAATGAAAATCTAATAGCAGCAAAATGCTTTACTCAAGCATTTAAAACAATGCATTGCAACCATGGCAAAACACTCCATTAGTTCTATCTAGACAAAAACAAGATTTACATTATTTAGCTTCCCCATATGGAAGAAACAAAGTACCATGCCCCAGAATTAGCGTCACATTAACGTGTGAAAAACCAACAGTCATACTGTGATAACATCACACTCATACCATTGTTCACTTGTAAAACCAGAGTCGCCACTAAGAACTTCCAGCTCATGTGACAGTTCTCAAGCTACATGGGAGCTCTGAATCGAGAAAGGCACGTTGCAAAAAAATAAAAATGCTTCTTACAGACCATCTCTTCATTTTTCTTGTGTCTGCATTCACAAATTCCTGCCTGCACTTGCTACAGGCTCTTAAGCGATGACTCTACACAACCAAAGCCATGCCCTTAAAAGTCACTGGTTTCTCTCTGACTAAGCTCCACTGTGCGTCTTCAGAAAACACGTGGTGTCGAAATTAAGCTGTGATGCCGTCATGAAGGATGTGCATTTCTTTTCCTTTTCTTCTTGTAAAGGGAAAATTAAAACTGAAGTGACTCAGATACCCTAGTAAGAATGTCCCTCAAAGAAAGACTCCATGGTGGGGCATAGGAGAAGCCCATAAAGCATCCGCCGCCTCTTTAATGCTTGCTGTGATGAGGATGCTGTCAGGTAGTGGCCGATGGAATTTGGAACCGGTTTCTCCGTGAATTCAGGATCAAAGTGTTTGCAAATCACGTTGGACCACTCTGAAAAACAATGGAGAGGAGGCAGATTAGAACCATGGACAGCAAATTAATCTGACAAACAAGATCATAGTTGTTACCGAAACTTCCAGCCATTTATTACAAGAAACCCCGACTATGTCACAAGTTCAGTAATGGAAATCCGCACAATGAGAATACATTTGCATTCTCCAATATACACGCTATGTATTGTATCTTTTTTGCCTGCATCTGTACGGTAATTGTAAAGTGCTGGCCCCGAGATGAAATCAAAACTATACACAATGGGAAGTAAATTATGCATCACTTTATGTTGCAGATAAATGGCACCTAAAACAAATTCTCCTATGAAAAAGAAATATACTCACCACATTTGGGTTAAAAGAGAGTAATCTTCTTATTGATGAGATCATCCCAGTTAATTGAGAGAAAAAGAGGTGGTCTTAATCTCCATCTGTTGGAGAAGGAGGAATTGGATTAGTCCACTCAGAGTAATTAGACATGTGTCATGGCATGAGAATTTATATTTGGAATTCACTTACAAGTCATTCTTGGCACCGTCCTCTTAGTCCGATCCTTCTGCAGAAGGCCCTCCAGGAGGTTTCTTGGCTGAATTGGTTATGTTTGGTTTCAGCTGTGTATGGCTTGTTCAAGATGTTATCATACATCTCAGCAGTGTTTTGCTGTAGAATGGTGGCTATGGAGGGGGAAAAAAAAAATTACTTAGGTTGGAATTATAAGAAACCAAGTCAACTTAAAACTAGTTATCAACCAATTATTGCTAATGTGGATGTCTACTCACCAAGCCATACAACATCTCATATAGTACGCTCCTAGGGCACCACCAGTCAACTGTCCTATCATAAGGCTGTTTGTTGTAGAACTTCAGGTGCAAGTTACTGTAAAGGAAGGAGTAACCAATTAAGTAACATTGTATCAGACAGTTCAGGGTACAACTTCAAACAATGCACAGATAAGGAATAATCACAATACATACCCTAGGAGTACCACAGAAAGTAGAAGTTGTGCCATTGGGTTCTATATCTCCTGCAAAGTCCAAAATCAGTAATACAATGTGACCCTGTAATCTAGTAATTGTTTTCGGCTTCAAGTCTCTGCAAAGACAGAAAAAAAAAATGTACATGTATAATAAATGTTTTACACTGGTTAAAGTGACTGGACTACACCGAAAATTTATAAAGCATTTTCTAAGATAGAAGCATAGATTACCTGTAGACAATGTCAGAAATGCAATATTCCCAGTGCACTGGCTTCTCGCAGCATAAAAGCGAGCCCGGGGCTCACGGAAGCAACGTTTCCCTCTGGAGATGGTAGAATAGCTGCAAGAGAAACATAAGCAACAATTAACTCAGCAAGCAGCTGCACATACAACAATAGCTGAATCACTGGTTTGCCACCACGCTCGGACCTTGGCAGCCTTCAAGGAAGCAAATGTAGTAACTTTCCAGGACTTATTCTCAATCAGAAGAAAGTGTATAATGAGCATCTCCTTGTGACCTGCACTTACCTCTCCACCATTGATGTAGTCCAGAACAAAGTATAATCTGCTGGCCGTCTGGAGGGAGAGTGCAGCCCAACCAAGAACGGGTGTTTCACATTCTTCAGCAGGCACATTACGTTCCGACATTATTGTTTTCTCTGAAAGTAAAGGGAGAATAAGGTTACCATTTCCAACCAATGCATTTCCACAAAATACTACAGCAAGTCACGCATACAGTAGAATACCTCTTTTTCTTTAAGATTGCTTTTTTCTGTAGGACTTTGACTGCATAAACTTCTCATCAACATTGTGTCTTGCCATAGCACTTTTCCGAAGCTACCCTTCCAATGATCTTCAGGAACTGAAGTCAGATGGCTTGGCATGAGATTGGATGAAGGTCCAAGGTTGATTTGTTGAGATGGACTGGGCTGCAAAATAACACGCCGTAACTACGTTTCACAGCCAGACACAGTAAAGAATGTCGAAACTATATATTTGCAAAAATATTAAATAAAGTGATAACATTTATCATTACTTACCGGAGGGGAGAATTGCCCATTTAGTAGTTCTGCTCCTGTGGCTGTGAAATACTTAAGATATTTGGAACCTCAGGACTGGAGAAAGATAAAATCCCACCATTAGTATAGCAGGCGTGACCACTAGGGGGCAGATAGTTTGCACAATATTACAGCTACAGCATTACTTGAATGGAAAAAACTTGCCTCTTTCTTTGCATAGCTACAAGGTAGCGATAATCTAATACTATATCTACATTACATAAGTGCAGCATCTACTGTAAGAATCAGTACTTACTGCTTGCAGGCATGAGTTGGTTGGAGATCTTCTGAATGAAGTCATCAGTCCATTCTTCTTCTGTTTCATGAAGGCTGAAAGATACAAAGAAAGAAGCTTTCAGTACAGCAGCCCAGTCCATCTCCAGAATATCCTCCATAGCAGAAGCAGCCAGTGCACGGAGTGCAGTCCCTCCACTCACCGATCAGTATTGCCACCATGCCCCTCGTTTTTAGAGTAAGTTAAAAAGTATTAGCCGGTGCGGTGTCAGACTGTACAGTCAATGCTGCTAGACTCCCTTCTCCTAGGATGGCTGACCTTTTCTAGAGCTCTCTGAGCAGAGCGGGGCTTTAATAAGGGATGAGCTGCTGGGCGGGGCTAAGCACAATGAAAGAAACTTGGCACAGGTTCAAAGCGCCCAGATCCAGCCCGTCAGTCAGCCGGCGCCTGGTCATGCCCCGCCCCTCGTGCGGGCATTGACGTCACACAGGCAGGGGGGGTGCGGCGTTCTCTCCTCCGAGGGGACGCGGGACTCTGTGTACGGCCTGTGCCGGAAGATAAAGGGCCAAGTACTCTGCCTGCATAGTGCAAGGAGTAGCTACAGCCCCAGTACCGTACAACACATTGTACTACAGCACACATTACATTGGACGTGACTGGCAGAGTGTACCCCGCATTATAGCTATGACAAGCACAGGGCCCACGCTTCATTCTACTCATTCCATGGCTGCCCCACACAGTGCGGGTGGGAGGTAATGGCAGCTGTCTACAGCCCACTCTCCCGGCTCATGTACCAGCAGCCCCTCCACACATGACACACAGGCGGGATTCCCTGCTGGAGGAGGAAACAGCTGTGCGCGGGAACACATCGCCGGGGCTGCGCCTCAGCACAATGTACAACAAATACAGTGAAGACGTGCATAGTCACTGCAGGAATCCTCCACCTATTCTATACTACAACATACAACTCGGTCCTATGTTAATACAGCATATAGTCCTCTAACCCAGCCCTATGTGATAATGCAACATATAGTCCGACCCTATGTGATAATACAGCATATAGTCCTCTAACCCGGCCCTATGTGATAATGCAACATATAGTCCGACCCTATGTGATAATACAGCATATAGTCCTCTCTCTAACCGGCCTATGTGATATACACATTAGTCCACCCTATGTGATAATACAGCATATAGTCCCTCGAGCCCGGCCCTGTCCATAATACCGCATTAGTCCTGTGACCCGGCCCTATGTGATAATACAACATATTGTCCACCCCTCGTGATAATACAGCACATAGTCCTCTAACCCGGCCCTATGTGATAATACAACATATAGTCCACCCTATGTGATAATACAGCATATAGTCCTCTAACCCGGCCCTATGTGATAATACAACATATAGTCCACCCAATGTGATAATACAGCATATAGTCCTCTAACCCGGCCCTATGTGATAATACAGCATATAGTCCTCTAACCCGGCCCTATGTGATAATACAGCATATAGTCCTCTAACCCGGCCCTATGTGATAATACAACATATAGTCCACCCTATGTATATACAGCATATGTCCTTCTAGCCCGGCCTCATGTGATAATACAACATATAGTCCACCCTAAGTGATAATACAGCATATAGTCCTCTAACCCGGCCCTATGTGATAATGCAACATATAGTCCGACCTTTTGTGATAATACAGCACATAGTCCTGTAACCCGGCACTATGTGATAATACAACATATAGTCCTCTAACCCAGCCCTATGTGGTAATACAACATATAGTCCACCCAATGTGATAATACAGCATATAGTCCTGTAACCCGGCCCTATGTAATACTACAACATATAGTCCACCCTATGTGATAATACAGCACATAGTCCTGTAACCCGACACTATGTGATAATACAACATATAGTCCGACCCTATGTGATAATAAGCATATAGTCCCCTAACACGGCCCTATGTGATAATACAACATATAGTCCACCCTATGTGATACTACAGCATATAGTCCTCTAACCCGGCCCTATGTGATACTGCAGCATCTTGTCCGACAATATGTGATTATACAGACTCCAATCCGGTCCTAATATATATGATACTACAGCATTTAGTCCTCTAACCCAGCCCTATGTGATAATTCAGGATATAGTCTGACCCAATGTAGCATACAGTCCTGTAATCAGGCCATATTTGATACTACAACATACAGGAATCAAGTCCACCCCTATATGGTACTACAGCATATAGATCGACCCTATGAAGAACTCGTTTATTTTCATTTAAACCGCAATACAGGCAGCAAGCAGACCTCTAGGGGGAGACAGGGAGTCGCACATTCTGCTCTCCATAGTCTCCAGGGAGGCTTTAGTTACACTTTCATACTTTTGGTTTGTTACAAAGTATTATTTTACATTCCTGAGTGTAACAACGTTACTCTACATAGATCCTTCAGATATTCATTGTAACAAGTGAAAAGAGATCACTAGGCTTTACCATACCATCTAATACAATGTGAAATATACAGTTTATTACATTACTAGAATATGAACCCTCTTCTACACAGTCAGTAAAGAGCTGGCCACAGTAAATAACACATCCTCAATATGCAGATTGTAGTCTCCCCAGGTGTTAATCGCTTCTGTCCCATCAATCCGTCTCCATCTCCTCCCCTAGACCATGAAAGTTTGCTCAAGGCTCCCAGACAATACTAATCCAATAAAAGGATTAGCACATCAGACAGGTGGTGGATAGGTATATGACTTCCAGCAGGGTCAGCACAACACCAGCCCAACTTTCACTTGTGTACTAGAGTAGTCCCCCAGATCCTAGCTGCACTCCGTTACATCGATGCCCACATCCAAGATGCCAAGTAGCTATCCACAAGCTCTGTTCATGCTACATGAAGGAAAAGAACCTACCTTTAAGAGGCGACTTTTCTGTCTTAGTTCTCATGTTGGAATGCAGCTATGAAGTAGCAGTCATATAATCCACACAGTCTCCTTACTCCTCCCCTCAAGCCTCTGAATAAGATCCACAGAGTGGGGAAAGGGAGCCTCTGAAGAGCAGCCTGCTGCTTTATAGCACAGGGCAGATAAGTGTACAGGGAGAGATTGGCTGCCTACTACAGCATCACAGTCCAAAAGTCACCTCCACTGAGCGGCTCCTCTGGAAAGATGTAGGAACTGACACTTACACTGCAGGAAGAGGGAAGAGCTCAGGGGTCGCCTGTCCTCTCCTCTGGAGACTGCGCTGCAGCTATGTGGCGCCTGATGGTCACAGTCACTTGTGTCATCTGCATCAAAGTCAAGTTGTTGAGACTGGTTTTTCCTCCCGACCGGATACCTAGAGGGTGGAGCAGGCGCCCCCTGTTCAGCCCTGCCACCTACTAAGCATTTCCTCACAGGAAAAATACACTTTTCTGTAGTTTTTTTCTCATTTCCTTCCTCTCAGTGTAATCCTAGGCAATAACCCCTGCTATTAAAAGTTTGACACTCTCAGGAAAAGCTGAATGAATACAAAGCTACAACTACTTCATGAACACAACTACCACACTGAGCTGACTCCTGAACCTATAGATATAGAGTACGGAAGAAAATGAGAAGAGACATATTTATATATGAGAGGAGGAATGTGATATTGATGAATACATGAGGTGATATGAAACAAAGCCATGGATAGAGAAATGAAAGAGGCCCGATCTAGAAAGAATGTCATATTGATGTATCGATAGTTTGATATGAAATAAATGGTTATATTATAGAAAGGTATGCGTTAAATGGGTGATGGAAAAATAGTGATCGAGAACGATGGATTGATAGGTAGATATGAAATAAATGGATATATTATAGAAGGGTATGTGCTAAATGGGAAATAAAAAAATAGTACTCTGGAAAGATGAATAGACGTTTTAGAATCCCAATCATAATGTTGAGGAATTTTACCAGAAATTACACTGATCAGTCAACCACAAGACCCCCATCCTTAGAAGAGAAGTGCAGAGCATCCTGTTCATCTAAACTTTTGTGTAAAAAAAAAATAATTTATATATGTTGGCACAATACCAAGCCCAATGCTGTTTAACTCCTTTAGGCCAGGTTTTTCGGTCTTTTTGCGTTTCCGTTTTTTCACTAGCCGTAAATCTTTATTTTTTCATTTACATAGCTATATGAAGGCTTTATATCTGCAAGACAAATTGTATTTTCTAGTGGCACCATTTAACACCTTACCAACATGTGTCGTAGTACTACGTCACGTGTCGGCTGTGGATGAATGGCGAGAGTTCACAGGCTTTTTCAGACTTGTATTTTTTTCACGCACACACACGGGGTTTTTTTAAACACACGTTTAAATCTCGGCATGCTCTACTTTTGCAAGTCACACACGTGAAAAACGCACCATACAAGTCTATGGAGATGCATCAAAAATGCATTGCACTCTGAGACACATGCAAATCAAATGCAAGTGCAATGCGTTTTTCACGTATAAATTGCCATAGAAAAGATAGACCTCAGTCCTGAGTCCTTTTCATGCTTGTTATCTGCGCATGAAAAACGCATTCAAATAGCATTGAAAACACATGTGAAAAACTGAAACGTTGAACAAACTCTGACTGAAAATTGATTGAACTCTGATGCAAAATGTCACTTTTTCACTGACCAAACCCTGATCGCACCCTGATCTTTTCTTTTCTTTATGGGATCCTCTCCAGATTTAGAGCTCATTCACACAGACATATCTGTTTTGAACCGGTTAAAAATGGATCCAATTGGTTCTGGTTCTATCTGCATATGTTTTTTCGCATCTATTTGTCATATGTTTTTCCTTTTATTCATGTCTGTGAAATACCTGATACATTAGTTGGAAGGTATAATATTTGGTCTCCCAGGATCATCAGTGAAAAATAATGGCTGCACATAAATTTTTTTTGCGGACCCAAAAACTTCCATTGTAGTCCGTGATCTGCTAATGAAAAAAATTTTTTTCAAAGGACAATGGATCAGTTGAAAAAAAATGACATTTTAGAAAACATATAGGAAAAAAGGTTTAGTTTGCTATCTGTGAAAATTTCAGATAAATCAAACTTATGTACAAATAAGCCCTTATTTACATCAAACCAGCACCAAAACTGCTATGTGTGAACAAGCCCTATTTAAGAGATCTTCCTCACTTTGTGGTAATTATTACAAGTGATAAGGAACAAAGCTGTGAAAATAATGAACATGACAATGGAAATGCTAATATCCAGGTGCCAGTTTCTCATTCCCAGAAATGTGATAAATACTGTACTATAGTAACATGAAGTAAAACAGGTTTCATTCTGAACATCAGGTAACACTGTTTCTTTCATTGTTTCTTTGCTGCAGGGGGGGCATGTGTCTGTGAAGTCAACCATTCATATCAATGTCACCCAAACCCACCAGTTTCCATGGGTTTGTTCAATAATATAATGTTACACATCTCCACTTTTTTTGCCATAATCCCAAAAATATACTGCACTGTCATAAATGTCTGTATCTCTAATCACATATACAAGACTTATATTACCCTATATGTGTGAGATATAGAAGTCAGACATATCAGGGAGATTTATCATATGCTGCTCCTCCAGTGCCGTTGGATAAATCAAGACGCTTATGTCTCCTGCATGCAGACGCTAGCTGAAAGGCTATTGCATAAGCATTGGGCAGGAATTCCGTCCATGCGCACTTGGCATGGTGATGGCACAAAGGGCAAAGTTATCGCAATTACTGTTGTTTCACCAGTAATTTAAATTACTTCAGGGCTTCTACGCCAGTTTTATGTGTGAATTACTATAAAAAACAAAACTTTTCTAGGTTGTACTTATAGATGGGTATTTATCAGGGCTTCTGAGCCTAGACACTGGCGTAGAAACCCTGAAATAATCGCAAATGCTAGTTTAATGCTAGCACTTGCGATAATTTCCCCCAATCCGCCATCCCTCTCGCAGCAGGGAGTGGAAGGGCCTGAAAGGGGGGCCGGCTGGCGGGGCATGGGCTGTCACGTATGAAAAGTTGCATGAGTGATGGCCTATGATAAATAACCCCCAAACACTGGTCTAGGATAACTTAAAGATCAACACATTGGCAGAGATTCATCAGAGATTTATTGTACACCAGTTTTATGGCATACAAGCCCTGAAACGCAATTACTTACTGGTGAACTGCCAGTATTTGTGATTATATCCCCCCTTTATGCCATCTCCGTGCCTATTGGTGAAGTGGGCACTTGTCTGCGCACTCGCTGTAGCTTGCATACATTTAGGTCTGAACATTCCAAAGCAGAATGGCGTAGAATTGTACACCAGCACAAGCCGCCCCTGTATGCATCAGGAGGCCGCAGTGGGGCCTTTATTATATACGCTGGTATGATACATTCCCCCATTGCCCTTCTTTTTGTCGTGTATAGAGAGACTATAAATAGATTTTAAGAAATGGACATTTCAGCCAAGCTTACCTTTTTTTACACAACCGCTCATTGCCTTTGCCTGTAATTGTACTGTGGGTGGAAGTGCTGCTTAGAACCAGTGAATCATTTTTCTTGTTATTTAGTGAGGCTTAAGTCTTTTGATCACGAGCCTTGATAACTTAAAACTGCATATGTGAAAAACCTTTTTCCCTAGGTTCCACAAAATCTTGTAATTTACAATGCATACTTCTACTTGTGTTCTCTAGGTTCTGCAGGAAGATTATATTATACTGTACAAATCACCTTGTACTCCATGAACTCTGCACTGCTACATAGCTCTGGTTGCTGACCCTTGGTCTACATAACAGCAAGCTCAGAAAATGAGGAACCATTGTATTATTAATCTTGACCACAGTGATTAATGTGTGTTATTATTTATGTAACACCAATCCACTCACCTCACAAAAATGTGCAACAAGTGAGTTAAAGAGGAGAAGAAAATGAAGGAGTTTTTTATCATTCTTGCACTTCAGAATTCTAGCTTCAATAATTTGGGCTCACTTGGACAAGAATGCTGTCTTTTTTTGATTTTACATCACTCACAGTTTTAATTACATCTAAAAAGATTTGTGGAAGTCGGTGTGGATAGCCTTTTTAGCCAGACATTTCAAAAGGTCACACACATTTTCCCAATCTCACTCCAGTAAAGGGAATGCAAAAGCTGGATATAGACGGGAAAGCATTATAATTCTGAACATGGGAAAAAACTGTCAAGCTTTTAACCCTTTCCCTACCAGGCGTTTCTGATCATTTTGTTGTATTATTGGTCAGAGCAATTTTTACAGTTTTGACATGTACAAATAAAACCAAAATTACAGCATAAAGAATGATACTAAACCTCAACATACATTTTTATAGTTTACATACAATCATATATTTTCTAAAAAGCAGACACTTTCCTCACTTTCAAAATAGCATTAAAGGGAATCTACCATTTGTTTTTATGCATTGTGATCCAAACATACCTTGAGAAAGCTGTAGCTACTGATGCAGAAACATATCTTGTTCAATGCCTGATCTGAGTGGTTTTGATCAAAAAACAATTATACTATTCAGGACCTTGGGAAAGCTGGGTTGCATGCAGGCTGCCTACATAAACACTGTACACAGACATTCCTGAACTGTCCAGAAGGATGACTCATACACAGCAGGTGGGGGATCGTGCAGCAATTGATTACTTCTGCCTGTAAGGGACAACACAGTGAATACAGCATTCACTGAAGCAGTGCATAATTAGGGTAAGAGGAGTAGTGCGAGGGCTGCCACAGGAGCGACCACATTATCATAATTTTATAATTTTTTTTACAGCAAAACCTTTCATTTCAGGGATTAAACAAGATATGTTTCTGCATCAGTGTAGCAACAGCATTCTCAATGTATGTTTGGTTCATAATGCATAAAATCAAATGGTAGATTTCCTTGTAGGCACCTTCTTAAAATTTTGATTTAAAGTGTAAACTTTTTTGCAAAAAAATTTACTTTGATAGCAAAAATTTGCTCCAAACAGAAAATAATTAGCTTCACTCCTACTTAATGTAATGAGTGAAAATGTGTACAGTTTAAAGATGCCTCGTAGTCATATGTTTACATGAATAAACCATCACAATGGTATGATAGCCCCGCCGCTGCAAATTCGCAGCCCGATACATGAAGAGGCTTCTGCCTATTCATGTATCGGGCTGCCAGCCGCGCAGCGTTTATCCTACGCCAGGCAGGGCCTGGCGTAGAAAAAAGCACATCCGGCGAATTTTCACGTATGAAAAGTCGCCGGGAGCAGCGAGTGCGCAGGCGGCCGCGCCCCCCCTTCACGCCCCACTGGTGTGAAGGTGGCGGATTGGGGAAAATAATCACAAAAGCTAGCAATAAGCTAGCATTTGCGATTATTTCAGGGCACAGGGCCTCGGCGCAGCTGCGGTGCGCGAGAGGTCCTGAATAATATCCCCATATCTCTAAAATGAAATACACCAAAAAACTGCTTTTCAGATTTAAGGCAGTCACAACCTGCAAATAGATTAAATAGATTAATTAAACAGTAAAAAGTAAAGTCACCCCTGAAACCTATATATTTTTTGAACGCAGACAACCTGGCAATTGCATTTGTCTTGATTAAAAGTTTACAGCCTGTACCACCGTCATTCCCTTTGTGACAAACACAAATTATTTGAAAAAATGCTTGAAAACATATATTTTTTACATCAAAGCGGAAGTTTTCTCTTCATGTTCATCCTCTTGTTACTTTACGTAAAAAAACAAATCACTAAATATATGACAATCAGAAGCAGCACACTTCTGATTTTTCCCACGTATGAGAGTATCAAAAAACGTGCATCAGATTATGTTATTTAATTCCAAAATTTAGCAACAGTCAATATTGCTTTATCTGTGAGCTGTGACAAAGCTCCTCTGTGAACCCTTCTTTAGGTTCTCCCTGCCTCCTGCTGGCTAAGAACCGGAGCGGGTGTCCGAGGTACCGTTTCCTTCTCCAGTTTCTAATTGTGAATCATGTTCTGGCATGTATTTAAGCCAGACCTACCCCCAATAGTATTACCTGGATGGCCAATCCTCAATCCTTGGTCAACAGAAAGGGGTTTGCCTAGGGGAACTGTTATTAATTTTGAAGTTTATGGTGGCGGCTCAACCTCCCATAATGATGCTTATGTGATTCAGACTACAGTCATGGCCATAGTTTTGAGAATGACACAAATATTATATTTTCACATGATTGTTGCCCTCTGGTTTTTATGTGTTTTTGTCAGATGTTTTTATCACATACAGAAATACAAGTACAATCATATTAGAAGTACAAAAGCTTTTATGACAGAAGAATTACTCCAGGAAGTCAATATTTGCAGTGTTGACCCTTCTTCTTCCGGACCTTTGGCATTATCCCTGGCAGCTATCTCATCAACTTCTGGACCAAATCCTGACTGATAGCGTCCATTATTGTGCAATCAATGCTTGCATTTTGTCACAATTTATGTTGTTTTGTTTGTCCACCCGTCTCTTGATTGACGCAAGTTTCAATGGGATAAGATCTGGGAGTTTCCAGCCTGGACCCAAACTCCTTGTTGTTCCCTGAGCCATTTAATATCACCTTTGCTTTATGGTGCTGGAAAGGCATGTTGTTCACCAAACTGTTCTTGGACGGTTTGGGAGAAGTGTCGTTGGCGGACATTCTGGTCCCATTCGTATTCAGGATGTGTTTTGGCAAGACTGTGAGAGAGTCGATTCCCTTGGCTGAAGCCGCCCCACACATGAATGGTTGCAGGATGCTTTACGTTGGCATGAGACAAGGACTGGTGGTATCGCTCACCTTCTCTGCTCCACAAGCTGTTTCCAGAGTGTTCCAAACAATTGGGAAAGGGTATTCATCAGAGAAAATGACTTTACCCCAGTCCTCAGCAGTCCACTCCCTGTACCTTTTGCAGAATATCAGTCTGTCCCTGATGTTTTTTCTGGAGAGAAGTGGCTTCTTTGCTGCTCTGCTTGACCCCAGGCCTTGCTCCAAGAGTCTCCGCCTCACAGTGCGTGCAGAAGCACTCACACATGCCTGCTGCCATTCCTGAGTAAGCTCTGCACTGCTGGTAGCCCGAAGCTAAAACACTTTTAAGAGACGGTACTGGCGCTTGCTGGTCCTTCTTGGGCGCCCTGGAGCCTTTTTGGCAACAATGAACCTCTCTCCTTGAATTCCTTGATGATGCAATAGATTGTGAACTGAGGTGCAATCTTTCTAGCTGTGATACTCTTCCCTGTTAGGCCAGTTTTGTGCAGTGCAATGATGACTGCATGTGTTTCTTTAGAGATAACCATGGTTAACAGAAGAGAAACAATTATGCCAAGCACCAGCCTTCTTTTAAAGTGTCCAGTGGTGTGATTCTTACTTAATCATGACAGATTGATCTCCAGCCCTGTCCTCATCAACACTCACACCTGTGTTAATGGAGCAATCACTGAAACAATGTTAGCTGCTGCTTTTAAGGCAAGCCTGCAATGAAGTTGAAATGTGTTTTAGGGGAAAAAGTTCATTTTCTAGGCAAATATTGACTTTGCAATTAATTGCTGTTAAGCTGATCACTCATTTTGGAGTATATGCAAATTGCCATTATAAAACCTGATGCAGTAGACTTTGTAAAAATTAACATTCGTATCATTCTCAAAACTTTTCGGCCATGACTGTATATGTGTGTGTGTTTTAAAAAGGAAGATACAACAGGCCAATTTTAATTTACTACACGTAGAAAAATTATAACCGATTGGGTGATACTATGGTTGAATGGTTGAGAAATAAATGGAATGAAGAAGAAAACTGCAATAAAAAATGTGTAGTGTTGCATTAAAATCACTGACTCTCTTATATAGGGGTATGTATCTGAGTAAGATACATTTACCTAGCTAATATTTAGGACCAGTTCATGTTTGCAATTGCACATTGATACAGTTCATCCAGTGTATAACTGTTGCCAACAGGGGTGACTGACTTAAGGGACATTGTGTTATAGCAACTGCAAATCCAGCTAACAACAGAGTGGTTCCTTTCTGTCCTGGAGTTCACTGTCTGATAGCGGCCTATGGATAGGTTCATTGACCTAACTTTTTTAAGTATTTTCAGTACAAACAAATTTTGCACTTTTTGCCCAGTGTTTCCTAGTAATTGAAATAAGATGGTTAAATGACAGCAAGACATTTTTAATTACGGTAATAATTGTCCAGTAGTTTCCAAGTGAGTTATAAAGATTTACCAAAATATATTCTATGTAGAGCTATGGCTTCATAAACAATAAAGATTCTCATGGCATGTTTTATGGCCAGAGTTCTTCATGTGTTACATTAATCTGTGTGCACTGAGCGCTTGGCTTTAACAGATTATTGTATTTTATTGTCCACATTGCATGGATAGTCATCTGAGGTGAGCAAAATTCTTTATGCATGAAATTATATCAATGGTAATTTAGTGTGTGGTCTAGTAAACCTCAATTTTCCAGTTCAATAGGCTTTTAAATACAGGTAGATGCCTTAAGATCCATTTTTCAATAGGCCTAAGCAGCAGTTTAGATAATGAAAATGTGTTTTCACCACCTGATTAGTGTGCAGTAATAGGCTACATTCACTCAACCTTGAGGGGGACGTATGTACATACATCCCCCATAAACGGCAAGAGCCGCATGGAACGATCTGGTGAGCACAACTTGTGCTCATCGTACCATTCCATAGCCGCAAAAAGTTTCACTCTTCTTCAGTCTGCATGTATTCTCATAGATTGCAAACTTTTTAGTCACGTTCAGTGTCACTGTTTGGTCTGTAGCCCTTTATTTAGCTCTTGATCACAAATCTAGGAAATATGCAAATACGTCTTCTAGCATGGCATTAGGCAGTGGTGGCGAACCTATGGCACGGGTGCCAGAGGCGGCAATCCAAGCCTTTCTGTGGGCACCCAGCCCATCACTCCAGCACACCAGATAGGACTCAAAGAATCTTGCTGCAGTTCCAAGCAACTTGGAAGCAAAGATGCTGCTTTCAGTCATATTTTGATACTAACTTGGCTACTTGGGACTGTAGGAAGAGGGAAAATGTGTAGACAGGGACGAATTATCTTTGGAGGACCTCCTGCTGGCCCTATGATTCTCTGTGTACAGAGGGAAACTGGAAAGATGTTAAAATGATGCAAAATTTCCCTCCTTCTTGCTACTCTGTTGCTGTCCTCAGGAGGCTAATATGATTGAAAGTTTTTAAGAACAGGGAGCAATAAGTTACTGCTTTAATTTTTGGTTGGCACCTTGCGATAAATCGAGGGTTTGGGGTTGCAGTTTGGGCACTCGGTCGCTAAAAGGTTTGCCATCGCTGGCATAAGGAAAACAATTCCTCTTTTAATTACCTTGTAAAGTAGCCACCTTACTCTCCCCAATGGAGCATCAATGACTGTGAGTATCCACAGGAGACCTAATTGGTAAAGCCTTTGTAAGGATAGCTCTTATTTCCTGACAATGATAACAAATTTAAAATGACATACCTTTTGATTAAGGTTTATAATGGTTGCTTGTAAAAATTCCCAGTCGTTTTTGTGTGTACATAGGGGCAGATTTATCAAGCTGTCCGAAAGTCAGAATATTCTTAGTTGCCCAGGTCAACCAATCACAGATCCCCTTTAAAATATTCATGAACACTGGTAAAATGAAAGCTGAGCTGTAATTGGTTGCCATGGGCAAATATGAATATTCTGACTTGATAAATCTGCCCCATAGTCTTTATTCTTTTATTCAGAATAAATTATGTAATTATCATAGATTTCTTAAACTGGACAAATACGTTACATAAATGTTAGGGGTGGGACCAGTATCTAATGTTTTTGGGGATTAACAGCCTTCTCTCTGATGAAAAAGGTTGGTCATGTTGGCAGTCTCTCTTTACCTCTCCCCATTGAGAAAACAACAGAGGTTACTTTATACTGGAGGGTCAGGAACATTTATAGGGTTAATAGTTATGTCAGTTGCATATCCATCCTTACTTGTGGGATCATAGAAATTTCAATCTCTTAAAAGGGGTTGTGTGAGGGGGGGCTGCTTAAAACGATAAACATGTGCTTACTGCCTTGGCCCCACCCAGTGTCCAGCACCATGGTCTCCCAGACAGCTTCCGGTCAGCCCAACCCCTGTTCCAGAACTGTAACAGGTGGAAATTGGCTGAGGCATGGAGAAGCTGCGGCGTGGGACATCGGAAGGGACCGATGAAGTCAATACATGTTTTATTTTCAAGCATTAAGGCCACATTGCTGTTTTGTTATCTCTCTCGGACAACCCCTTTAATCATTGACAATTACTTCTCTATATTACAGTTTGTGAGTAATGTACAATACAATGAGATATATTGACCATTAAAGCTTTCCGACAAGGGGCATCAGCATGCAAATTGGAATATTTTACTGCCATGCTATTGTCATTTCCACCCGTTCTTCCTGACCAAGACACAACAAATGATTGTTTGCAAAGTTCCGATCTGAACGGATAACAGCACATAAAGAACACAATGCATTGATGAGCAGCCTACACCCGTAGAGAACAATAAATTTAATTGTACTGAGAACATTTTCCTACATTTAAACAATGGTGTTTTATCTGTGTGGTAAATCATTCAATACTAAGGGACATGAAGTACTGGACACAGAACATTTCTGAAACGGAAATTCACATTTTTTTATGTTATCCAGATAATTTAGTAAAATAAACATGCTTAAAATGTTTGGAAGCTATTACATTTTTTTTAATAACAAAATAACAGTAACTGGTTAAGGATTGTACATTTTCTCTGCAGACTAACAGGAGCTGAACGGCTATATGTTCCCCACCCTATAACTGTAGTTCTTATAATGACACCCACTGAATTTCATACACAGTTATTGTCAATATTTTATAATTTTATTATAACAAAAATAAGTGATAAAATTCTAAACAAGATAGAAAAGTATAAACTGTCCACTCTGACTGAAATTGCACCCATAACCAACCAAATTACCCAAGACTTTATATCTGTATCAAGTCACTGAAGCAAACTGAAGAGTCAACTTTATCTTCATCTGAATTTCCAATTTCTAATTAAAATTTACTTTTGTTTAACCCTTTCGCGATGACCTGTGACGTAACAACATGTCACGGGTCAGCCGCGGGTGCATGGAGAGGGCTCACGGGCTGAGCCCTCTCCATAGCTGCTAAGTCTTTTGCATATCGCAAATGCGTTTTTTCACCAATTTCACTGTATTTTGAATTTTTTTCCCGCTTCCCAGTACACGGCCTGGAATAATAAATACCGTCACTATGAAGTGCAATTTGTTACGCAGAAAACAAGCTGTCACAGAGCTCTTTACGTGTAAAAAAAAAAAGTTATAGATTTTCGAATGTGGCGAGTGAAAAATGGAAATGAAAAAACAAAAAAGGGTGAGGTCCTTAAAGGGTTAACATATTTTGGTTGTTGGACAAATAAATACAATGGGCAGCTAAAATAGCACATAATGACATTTGCTAATACAGTCTAGTCGTTTTGAACATTCTTGTTCATATTTAAAAACAACAAATCCGGTATCTTAACCCCTTAAGGACACAGCCTGTTTGTACTTCAAGGCTCATCCTGTTTTTTTTGTTTTTTGTTTTTTTTTTAAATCTGACCAGTGTCTCTTCGTGTAGTAATAACTTATTAACGCTTTAAAGGGAACCTGTCACTAGGGACCTCATTTTCACTAAAGAGAGATTGTAAAAGCCCATGTCACCTGCAGTGCAAACATGCCTTTCTGCCTTCTCTAAGCATTTGCATTACAGTATAATTGTGTGCTATAACTTACTCTTGCATCCTGACAAAATCCTGGGGTAGTCACAGGGGCTGGGCTTTGGTCCGGATGCATTTCAAAAAACAACATGCATGCCAGTACCCGGGGCTGCGTGATCCTCCTCCGGCTGTAACACACTAAGCATTCAAAAATCAAGAATTTTTCCAAATTTTCACCAAATATCTGATTTTCTCATAAATAAATGCAAAACATACCACCAAAATTTTTCAACTAACATGAAGTACAAAGTGTCAAGAGAAAACAATTTTAAAATCACTTGGATATGTTAAAGCGTTTCAAAGTTATAACCATTTAAAGTGGCAGATTTGAAAAAATGGGCCGTGTCAGGAAGGTGAAAAGTGGCTTCGGCGTTAAGGGTGGTCATATTCAGGACAACATGGGACTACATTTATAGAACATTTTCTTCAGCGCAAATAGAAAGTTGTCAGAGGGGTTTGGGTGCTTGCAGTTTGTGCTGTCCCATCGAGACGCAATGAAACGCAGGTCAAAACGCAACATGTGAACGCCGTCCCTCGACAATATGGAATATTCACTTTATGGCCTCGGTCACAACGTACCGCTATAACGCCGTCAAACGCGGCTCGAGCGCACAGGGGGAGGTCGCTAAAAGGTTGCCATCGCTGGCATAAGGAAAACAATTCCTCTTTTAATTACCTTGTAAAGTAGCCACCTTACTCTCCCAAATGGAGCATCAATGACTGTGAGTATCCACAGGAACCTAATGGTAAAGCCTTGTAAGGATAGCTCTTATTTCCTGACATTGATAACAAATTTAAAATGACATACCTTTTGATAAGGTTTATAATGGTTGCTTTTAAAAATTCCCAGTCGTTTTTGTGTGTACTAGGCGTTTATCAAGCTGTCCAAAGTCAGAATATTCTTAGTTGCCAGTCAACCAATCACAGATCCCCTTTAAAATATTCATGAACACTGGTAAAATGAAAGCTGACTGTAATTGGTTGCCATGCAAATATGAATATTCTGACTTGATAATCTGCCCCATAGTCTTTATTCTTTTATTCAGAATAAATTATGTAATTATCTAGATTTCTTAAACTGGACAAATACGTTACATAAATGTTAGGGGTGGGACCAATACTAATGTTTTTGGGGATTAACAGCCTTCTCTCTGATGAAAAAGTTGGTCATGTTGGCAGTCTCTCTTTACCTCTCCCCATTGAGAAAACACAGAGGTTACTTATACTGGAGGGTCAGGAACATTATAGGGTTAATAGTTATGTCAGTTGCATATCCATCCTTACTGGTGGGATCATAGAAATTTCAATCTCTAAAGGGGTTTGTAGGGGGGGCTGCTTAAAACGATAAACACTTCGCTTACTGCCTTGGCCCCACCCAGTTTCAGCCCACCAGGTCTCCCAGACAGCTTCCGGTCAGCCCAACCCCTTTCCAGAACTGTAACAGGTGGAATTGGCTGAGGCATGGAGAAGCTGCGGGTGGGACATCGGAAGGGGACCGATGAAGTCAATACATGTTATTTTTCAACGCTTAAGGCCACATTGCTGTTTTGTTATCTCTCTCGGACAACCCCTTTAATCATTGACTTTACTTCTCTATATTACAGTTTGTGAGTAATGTACAATACAATGAGATATATTGACCATTGCTTTCCGACAAGGGGCATCAGCAGGCAAATTGGAATATTTACTCCATGCTATGTCATTTCCACCCTTCTTCCTGACCAAGACACAACAAATGATTGTTTGCAAAGTTCCGATCTGAACGATACAGCAATAAGGAACACAATGCATTGATGAGCAGCCAACACCGTAGAGAACAATAAATTTAATTGTACTGAAACATTTTTCCTACATTTAAACAATGGTGTTTATCTGTGTGGTAAATCATTCAATTAAGGACATGAAGTACTGGACACAGAACATTTGTCTGAACGGAAATTCACTTTTTTATTATCCAGATAATTAGTAAAATAACATGCTAAAATGTTTGGAAGCTATTACATTTTTTTTAATAACAAATAACATTAACTGGTTAAGGATTGTACATTTTCTCTGCAGACTACAGAGCTGAACGGCTATATGTTCCCCACCCTATAATGTGTTCTATAAATGACACCCACTGAATTTCATACACAGTTATTGTCAATATTTTATAATTTTATTATAACAAAAATAGTGATAAAATTCTAAACAAGATAGAAAAGTATAAACTGTCCACTCTGACTGAAATTGCACCCATAACCAACCCAAGACTTTATATCTGTATCATCACTGAAGCAAACTGAAGAGTCAACTTTATCTTCATCTGAATTTCCAATTTCTATAAAATTTACTTTTGTTTAACCCTTTCGCGATGACCTTGTGACGTAACAACACGTCCGGGTCAGCCGCGGGTGCATGGAGAGGGCTCAGGGTGAGCCCTCTCCATAGCTGCTAAGTCTTTTGCTATCGCAAATGCGTTTTTTTCCACCATTTCACTGTATTTTAATTTTTTTCCCGCTTCCCAGAACACGGCTGGAATAATAAATACCTTCACTATGAAGTGCAATTGTTAGCGCAAAAACAAGCTGTCACAGAGCTCTTTACTGAAAAAAAAAGTTATAGATTTTCGAATGTGGGGCGTGAAAAATGGAAATGAAAACACAAAAGGGTGAGGTCCTTAAAGGGTTAACATATTTTGTGTTGGACAATAAATACAATGGGCAGCTAAAATAGCACATAATGACATTTGCTAATACATCTAGTCTTTTTGACATCTTGTTCATATTTAAAAACACAAATCCGGTTCTTAACCCCTTAGGACCACGACTGTTTGTACTTAAGCTCATCCGTTTTTTTTTTTTTTTTTAAATCTGACCAGTGTCTCTTCGTGTAGTAATACTATTAACGCTTTAAAGGGAACCTGTCACTAGGGACCTCATTTTCACTGTAAAAGCCATGCACCTGCATTGCAAACATGCCTTTCTGCCTTCTTAAGCTTTGCATTACAGTATAATTGTGCTATAACTTACTCTTGCATCCTGACAAATCCTGGGGTAGTCACAGGCTGGGCTTTGTCGGATGCATTTCAAAAAACAACATGCACAGTCCCGGGCGCTGCGGACTCCTCCGGCTGTAACCACTAGCATTCAAAACTCAAAGATTTTTTTCCAAATTTTCACCAAATATCTGATTTTCTCATAAATAAATGCAAAACATACCACCAAAATTTTTCAACTAACATGAAGTACAAAGTGTCAAGAGAAAACAATTTTAAAATCACTTGGATATGTTAAAGCGTTTCAAAGTTATAACCATTTAAAGTGGCAGATTTGAAAAAATGGGCCGTGTCAGGAAGGTGAAAAGTGGCTTCGGCGTTAAGGGTGGTCATATTCAGGACAACATGGGACTACATTTATAGAACATTTTCTTCACACAAGAACATTTTTTAATTATGATTAAAGAAATGTATATATATATATGGCAAATTATGCAATGCCCAGATAATAATGTCTACTGAAAATGTTCATACAGACTTCAAGAGACATTGACATGAGCCATTGACCTACTGTATCAGTTTAAAACTGAATAGGTTTTATTTATTATGGGAATATAGATTTCAGTCTGACTGCTGTTTATCTGACTGCTCTAGACAGATGCTCGACTCCAAAAACATGCAATGTAAACTTTAACTTAACTTATCAACTGACAATGTGTTTTTCTCACTGTATTAATTAGTCCATCCTCCCATACAGATTTATAACCCAAAACCAAACAAGGCCAAAGATTGCATCTTCTTTGTGCACAGTTACTTTTTTTGGGAAACGTGAAATCAGCAATCAAACATTCTTCCTCTCGTTCCCTAGAGTCTGGGTTATGCTCGCATTCCGAATCTGAAACACTAACTTGCAGCTCTCATGACTTTTATGGCATGCAATGTTTGTGGGGTTAATCCAGATAAATAGAACATTTTGATTACAATTGTAGACTAAAAAAAGTCACAGTAGGACACAAGATGATACTGTTAAGTATTGTAGCCAAAATGAAGACGCTAATGGAATTACTGAAATCCTGAGATTTATTTCTAGTTTATTATTCATTTTATGTTTCGTGATCCATCTGCTGCTTGTGTTTGCCATCAACCATACATGGCAGAATAATTGTTTTTCTTTCAGCTAAATATAAATTGTGACACACAAGCAAAGGGTATACTTCAGTTTAAAAACTACTTTCTAACTGCTGTACGACTATACTGCTCTGTGAGACGCTGTTACCTGTGACGGTCAGTATATAGTCAGCATCAAAGTGGCCTCTGCGCAAATTAACCATGTGATAGCTAGCCAATAGAAAAAAAGGCCTTCACAATCCATCATCTGCAACAGTTGTTCTAGGCCTTGGGCTGAGCTGAACTAGCAAAAAAATTATACAAATAGTATTGATATACACAGTGCAGGTATAGTGGGTATAGTTCCAAAAACTAGCACAGCTTCTGTGCCCTGTAAACAGGGGCATGGACCAGTGAAGTGGTGACAGAGGACATCAGAAGGGACAGCGGAGGTAAGTACAAGTTTATTTTTTTAAGCAGCCGTCAAAATTCATAAAGGTGCTATACGGGTACAACAATCAATTTAAAAGGACCTTAAATGGAACCTGTCAGCAGAAATTGACCTAATGAACCACTACCGATATGTTGTCATGCAGCTGAACACCTCCCAGGTCATGTTTCTTTAATGACTCAGTGTGGTGGCATCATCAAGAATATCTGCTTTGAAGTGGGATGTAAATTTATTGCTTAAAGTCAAGGAGGCAGAAATTTTAACACTGAAGTCAAGCTCCCTCTTCCTCTGGAAGCCCCCTTGATGGTCTTGAATCAAGAGACATCCCTAACCAGATCTCCAGAAGTCAGGTGCACTTCAGTGGTGTACTCCCCATCTCCTTGACTTTACACAGCCAATTTACAGCTCACTTCAAAGTTGATTTTCAGGATGATGCCACCACACAGTACCGTGAAAGAAACTAGAAGGTGTTACGATGCTTGACAATACTCTGCTAGAGGTTTATTAGACCAATTGCTGACAGGTTGACTTTAAGTTAAAATGTAACTAAACATTTTAAGCAAATTTATGTAAATTCAGAAATAGTGCTGGCAAAAATAGTAAACAATATACCATAATTCAGTAAATCACCTCTCTTGAACACACATAAAAAAGTTAAATCACAAACATATTAGGTATTTCCACATCCAAAAATGTCTCATATATTAACCCCTTACCGGCATGTGACATAATAGTACGTTACCTGCTGGGTGCTGAGCCCTCTCCATTGCTCTTTACTGTGTTAGGGATTTTTATGCAGGGCCCCAACAGCCCTCTTGACTTTTGTAAGGTGAGTCCTAATTAACCCTTTCATGATTGAACATAGAGACCAAGACATGTCAATCTCTTAGTCAGGATCTTCTCTCCCGTTTAATAATCCAAATGCATAATATATATCAGACAGAAGAGTCATCAAAGGGGTGTGAATAGTATACAGCAAAGCTATTGGACATCAGCATATTTTGGGAAAAAAGTGAATTAATTGTGTTCAGTTCTCAGAGACCTTGTACACAGATATTGTTTATACTAATTTCCTCTGCCAGAAGGTGATAAGTGGCTCCAGAATCCTAATATCATGCAGCTTCGAGGACAGACTGGCTTCTCATTAAATGTCAAAGGGTATTAGCTGACAGGCAGCAAACAGGTTACATAAAATGAAGTTTGAATCATGACATTAACTTGACAATGGTCAGGGAACATGGCCGCTGTATCTAAGATGGCGGACAGTAGTCAAGATGGCGTCCGAAACCAGTGCGACCTCCTTAACAACTGCATACTGCAGCAAAGGCTTACCAGTAACACCCGCGGTCGGTGCTGACACTGATCGCAGGTGTTAACCCACTGATTGCCGCCTGCAAAGCTGCCGGCGGCTTAAAAAAAAATCTTGCAGAGGATCGTTGCTCCTCATTTCAACCCTTTGAGGAGGAAAATCCCAATATACTGCCATACTGTAGTATATCAGTATATGATAGGATCTTTCAGACTACCCTAGGGAGTCTGAAAAATAATCAAAATAAATAAAAAAAAAATTATAATAAAAACCCCCCTAAAAATTAAATCACCCCCATTTCCCTAGAACTGATATAAATATAAATAAACAGTAAAAATCACACATTATGTATCGCCATGTCCGGAGATGCCCAATCTATCAAAATATAATAACGGTTTTTGAATGTGTTTAAGCCTGTAACACAAAATAGCGACCAAAGACGAAAATGGCACTTTTTTGCCATTTTAAAAAATATTTAAAATTCAATAAAAAGTGATCAAAAGGTCATACATTCCTAAAAATGATAGCATTGAAAACATCATCAAAAGTCGCAAAAAAAGACACCACCCACAGCTCTGTACATCATAGTTATTAGCGTTAGAAGATGGCAAAACAATTTTTTTTTTGTACAGGAGGTTTACATTTTTGTAAATGTATGAAAACATTATAAAACCTATACAAATAATTTGAAAAATGTTTTTTCGGCCAAAACACCTCTGTTCCTTGCCAATATAAGACCTGCCTTCAATTTGCATAACAACACCTGTCTAAAGGTATGTTTGCATTATACGCAATCTATGCAGATCGCATGCGCATAGCGGTCCCTGATGGAGCCAAGGAAGTGGAATCGGGGAGGCAGAAACAGCAGAGGTTACTGGGGCATGGAGTAGCCTTAGCTCCCGCTCACTGGAGAGGATACTCCAAGCCCATTTAGCCAGAAATGAGCATATTGGTTAGATAAACTAGTTTACTTTAGATAGTATACTAGGATGAGCGAAAGATAGATTAGGTTTAGAATGTAAGTGGGAACCTATCATCAGATCTACCTTAATAGATACCTTGGTAGTTTTCTGATGGTAGGTTTCCTCTAGTATGAACCTGAAGTGTTTCTTTAGGGAGTGAAGATTAGTTTGGATCTATACATGAAGTTAATGAACTTGAGAACTGGCTGAGATCACTTTCTCTTATCTAGCGAGGTAAATTAATTATCCCTTTATAAAACACACCTCTTCAACCTTGTACCAATCTGACCAGGTTAACCTGCACTGACAATTATATATGTGATATTTATCGCTGTGACTCTTCAAATTACTCACATTTCAAATTCTTTACATGCATCCATAAAAGTTTTGTCATCAAATGAATATAGCCTTACACTTCCCAGCATTATTTCACTTCCTGTTGAGGCTTAGTATTAAAATATCAATGAATCACAAATGTTCTGCTTTTATGTTGTCGTATTCAGAGGTCGCATTAACGCCTCACCACGCGTCATAGACGCGTGATAAGGCAACATTACCCCCCAAAATAATTGCCATGCGCGGTTTAGCGCGCGCTGCAAATGAGGTAAATGTCAGTAGCGCGATTACAGCGTGCGCCGAACAGCTCAGCAGGACATGTGACACAGTGATCAGTGTCAGGGGTGCGCCGGAGAGACCCCGAGTGAGAGCGCAGGCCCCGGGGGAGACATGTGGGCCCGAAGCTGCTGCTCCCCGTCCTGCTCCATCTCTACCTGCCCGCAGCTGCCTGCGTTTGTGATCGGCAGGACCTAAGAGCAGTGCTGTGTGAGTGTTCTGTGAGTGTAGCGTGTGCAGTGCTCTGTGAGTGTAGCGTGTGCAGTGTTCTGTGAGTGTAGCGTGTGCTGCGTGGTGAGCGTGTGCTGCGTGGTGAGCGTGTGCTGCGTGGTGAGCGTGTGCAGAGTGTGCTGTGTTGTGAGCGTGTGCAGTGTGTGCTGTGTTGTGAGCGGTGAGCGTGTGCAGTGTGTGCTGTGTTGTGCGCGGTGAGCGTTTGCAGTGTGTGCAGTGTTGTGAGCGTGTGCAGTGTGTGCTGTGAGCGGTGAGCGTGTGCAGTGTGTGCTGTGAGCGTGTGCAGTGTGTGCTGTGTTGTGAGCGGTGAGTGTGTAGAGTGTGCTGTTTTGTGAGCGTGTGTAGTGTGTGCCGTGTTGTGGGCGTGTTCAGTGTGTACTGCCATCATGCACTGCAACCAACCGACTACAGCCAAACATAGTGGCGATCACATGACCTGCCCAAGCAGGTGCTGGCCATCTGATGTGGACATGTGACCAGTGGCAACCTTCTGTCGTACCGATTAAAGGGCCAGTACCATATTAATTCTCCATTACAGTCTATGTCAACAGCATTTTCTGCTAAGGCAGGGGTCAGGAACCTTTTTGGCTGAGAGAGCCATAAGCGCCACATATTTTAAAATATAATTCTGCGAGAGCCGTACAATGGGGCTTATTTACTGAGGGTCCCGCGGCCGCATTTTTGTCGGGTATCACGCCACCCGCCGCAGAACATTATAATACACACGCCACCCCCCGCAGAACATTATAATACACACGCCACCCCCCGCAGAACATTATAATACACACGCCACCCCCCGCAGAACATTATAATACACACGCCACCCCCCGCAGAACATTATAATACACACGCCACCCCCCGCAGAACATTATAATACACACGCCACCCCCCGCAGAACATTATAATACACACGCCAGCAGTGTGTGCTGTGTTGTGAGCGGTGAGCGTGTGCAGTGTGTGCTGTGTTGTGAGCGGTGAGTGTGTGCTGTGTTGTGAGCGTGTGCAGTGTGTGCTGTGTTATGAGCAGTGAGCGTGTGCAGTGTGTGCTGTGTTGTGAGCGGTGAGCGTGTGTGCTGTGTTGTGAGCGTTGAGCTGTGCAGTGTGCGCTGTGTTGTGAGCGGTGAGCGTGTGCAGTGTGTGCTGTGTTGTGAGCATGTGCAGTGTGTGCTGTGTTGTGAGCGGTGAGTGTGTGCTGTGTTGTGAGCGTGTGCAGTGTGTGCTGTGTTGTGAGCGGTGAGTGTGTGCTGTGTTGTGAGCGTGTGCAGTGTGTGCTGTGTTGTGAGTGGTGAGCGTGTGCAGTGTGTGCTGTGTTGTGAGCAGTGAGCGTGTGCAGTGTGTGCTGTGTTGTGAGCATGTGCTGTGTTGTGAGCGGTGAGTGTGTGCTGTGTTGTGAGCGTGTGCAGTGTGTGCTGTGTTGTGAGCGGTGAGTGTGTGCAGTGTGTGCTGTGTTGTGAGCGGTGAGTGTGTGCAGTGTGTGCCGTGTTGTGAGCGGCGAGCGTGTGCAGTGTGTGAATTATATCAATTTAATTTAGTGTGTGGTCAGTAACCTCAATTCAGTTCAATAGCTTTTAAATAAGGTAGATTCCTTAAGAATCCATTTTTCATAGCTAAGCAGCAGTTTAGATATGAAATGTGTTTTCACCACCTGATTAGTGTGCAGTAATAGCTCCCTTCCTCAACCTTGAGGGTACGTATGTCCTACATCCCCCATAAACGGCAATAGCCGCATGGAACGATCTGGTGGAGCACAACTTGTGCTCATCGTACATTCATAGCCGCAAAAGTTTCAGTCTTCTTCCGTCTGCTGTATCTCATAGATTGCAACTTTTTAGTCACGTTCAGTGTCACTGTTTTTTGTGGTCTGTAACCCTTTATTTAGCTCTTGATCACAAATCTAGGAATATGCAAATACGTCTTCGATCATGGCTTAGAAGTGGGTGGCTACCATGGCCGGGGTGCAGGAGGCGGCAATCAATCCTTTCTGTGGGCATCCAGCCCATCCTCCAGCACACCAGATAGGACTCAAGAATCTTGCGGTCGTTCCAATCAACTTGGAGCAAGTATGCCTGCTTTCAGTCATATTTGGATACTAACTTGTCTCCTTGGGACTGTGGAAGAGGGAAAGGTGTATACAGGGAAATTACTTTGGAGGACCTCCTGCTGGCCCTATGATCTCTTGTACATAGGGAAGACACTTGAAAATGTTAAATGATGCAATTTCCCCTCCTTCTGCTACTTGTTGCTGCTCCTCAGGAGGCTATATGATGAAAGTTTTTTCAGAACATGGGGCAATAAGTTCTGCTTTAATTTATTGGTTTGCACCTCGCGATAAATCGAGGTTTGGGGTGCAGTTGGGCACTCGGGTCGTCAAAAGGTTTGCCATCGCTGGCATGAAAACAATTCCTCTTTTAAGTACCTTGTACAGTATCACTTACTCTCCCCCGCATGGAGCATCTCATGACTTGTGGTATCCACAGGAGACCTAATGGTAAAGACCTTTGTAGGATATCTCTTATTTCCTGACATGATAACAAATTTCAAAGACATCCTTTTGAGTTAGGTTTATTATAATGGTTGCTTGTAAAAATTCCGCCCTTTTGTGGTCATAGGGCATATTTGTCACTGTCCGAAAGTCAAATATATCCTTAGTTGCCTCAGGTACCATCACGATCGCCCTTTAAATATTCATGAACACTGGTAAAATGAATCTGAGCTTAATTGGTTTGTCCATGCAAATATGATATTCTGACTTGATAAATCTGCCCCATAGTCTTTATTCTTTTTTCAAATAAATTTTAATATCATAGATTCCCTTAACTGGACAAATACGTTACATAATGTTAGGGTGGGACACGTATCTAAGGTGTTTGGATTAACAGCCTTCTCTCTGAGAAAAAGGTTTGGTCATGTTGCAGTCCTCTCTTTCCTCCCCAAAAAAAAAGAGAAAAAAACCAAAAACCCCCCCCACACCCGAACCCCCCCCCCCCCAAAACCCCTCCCCATTGAAACACAGAGGTTACGTTATACTGGAGGGTCAGAACATTATAGGGGTCATAGTTATGTCAGTTCATATCCACCTTACTTGGGGATCATAGAAATTTCAATCCTTTTCTAAAAGGGGTTGTGTGGGGGGGCTGCTTAAAACGATAAAACACTTACGCTTATCCTTGGCCCGCACCCATGTCCTTCAGCACCAGTTCCCCAGCAGCTTCCGTCAGCCGCACCCCTGTTCCAGAAACATTAACAGTTGGAAATTGGCTGAGGCATGGAGAAGCTGCGCGTGGGACATCAGAAGGGACCGATGGAAGTCAATACATGTTTTAATTTTCAAAGCATTAAGCCCATTGCTGTTTTGTTATCTCTCTCGGAAACCCCTTTATCATTGACAATTACTTCTCTAGATACAGTTTGTGAGTATGTACAATCAATGAGATATATGACCATTAAACTTTCCGCAAGGGGATCAGCATGCAAATTGGACTATTTTTACTTCATGCTCTGTCCTTTCCACCCCTTCTTCCTGACCAAGACACAACAATGATGTTGCAAAGTTCCGATCTGAACAGATAACAGCAATAAGGACACAGCCTTGATGAGCAGCCTACACCAGTAAACAATAAATTTTAATTGTACTGAGAACATGTTTTTCTACATTAAACATGGTGTTTTATATGTGTGGTAAAATCTTCAATACTAAGGACATGGAGTACTGGACACCGACATTCTGAAATCGGAATTTCACATTTTTTATGTTATCCAGATAATTAGTAAAATAAACATGCTTAAAATGTTTGGAAGGCTATTACATTTTTTTATAACAAATACAGTAACTGTTAAGGTTGCTTTTCTCTGCATACGAACAGCGCTGAACGGCTATATGTTTCCCCACCCTATAACTGTAGTTCTTATAATGACACCCACTGAATTTCATACACAGTTTTGTCAATATTTTTATAATTTTATTATACAAATAAGTGATCAAATTCTAAACACGATAGAAGTATAAACTGTCCACTCTGACTGAAATTGCACCATACCCAACCCCAGACTTTATATCTGTAATCAGTCACTGAAGCACTGAAGAGTCACCTTATCTTCAATCTGAATTTCCATTCTAATTAACATTTACTTTTGTTTAACCCTTTGCGCGTGACCTTTGACTAACAACACGTCACGGTTCAGCCGCGGGTGCATGGATAGGGGCTCAAGGGTTGAGCCCTCTCATAAGCTGCAAGTCCCTTTGCTGTAAAACAGATCGCAAATGCGATTTTTTTCGCCAATTTCACTGTTAATTTTAAATTTTTTTTCCCCTTCCCAGTACCCGGCATGGAATAATAAATACGTCACTATGAAGTGCATTTGTTTAAGCAGAAACCAAGCTGTCACAGAGCTCTTTACGGGTAAAAAATAAAAGTTATAGATTTCGAATGTGGCGAGTGAAAATGGAAATGAAATAAACAAAAAAGGGTGAGGTCCTTAAAGGGTTAACATATTTTGGTTGTTGGACAAATAACTACATGGGCAGCTAAAATCGCACATAATGACCTTTGCTAATACAGTCTAGTTCATTTTTTGAACATTCTTGTGCTATTTTAAAACACAAACCGGTATCTAACCCTTAAGGAACAGACTGTTTTGGTCCTGTAGGCTCATCCCGTTTTTTTTTTTTTTTAAATCTGAACCATTGGTCTCTTCGTGTCGTAATAACTTATTAACGCTTAAGGGAACCTGTCACTATGGTACCTCAATTTTCACTGTAAAGGCATGACCCTGCAGTGCAAACATGCCTTTCTGCCTTCTATAAGCTTTTGCAATTACATTATAATTGGTGCTATACTTCTCTTCTCCTTACAAATCCTGGGGTGTCACAGGGCTGGCTTTAGTTCGGATGCATTGCAAAAAACAACATGCCAGTTCCCGGGGCCCGCGCGACCTCCTCCGCTTTAACACACTAAGCTTCGAAAATCCAGAATTTTTCCAAATTTTCACCAAATATCTGATTTTCCCCTCATAAATAAATGCAAAACATCCACCAAAATTTTTCACTACATGAAGTACAAAGTGTCAAGAGAAACCACTTTTAAAATCACTTGGATATTTAAAGCTGTTCCAAGTTATAACCATTTAAGTGGCATATTGGGGGGGGGGGGGGGGGTAAAAATGGGCCCGTGTCAGGAAGGTGAAGTGCTCGGCGTTAAGGGTGGTCATATTCAGGAAACATTGGACTAACATTTATAGAACATTGTCTTCATCAGACCATTTTTAATTATATTAACGAAAGTATATATATATGGTCCAAATTATGCAATGCCATATATCTGTCTACTGAAAATGTTCATACAGACTTCAATAGACAATTGACTGGAGCTTGACCTACTTATCAGTTTAAAACTGAATAGGTTTTATTTATATGGGAATATAGATTTCATTCTGACTGCTGTTTATCGACTGCTCTAGACAGATGCCGCTCCAAAAACATGCATGTAACTTTACCTTAACTTAGCAACTGACAATGTGTTTTTCTCACTGATTAATTAGTCCATCCTCCCATACAGATTTAAAACCCAAAACCAAACAAGGCCCAATTGCATCTTCTTTGTGCACAGTTCTTTTTTTGGAAACGTGAAAATCACATCAAACATTCTTCCTCTCGTTCCTAGAGTCTGGTTATGCTTTGCATTCCGATCTGAAACACTAACATTGCAGCTCTCATGACTTTTTGGCCTGCATGTTTGTGGGGTAATCCAGATAAATAAACATTTTGATTACAAATAGTAGACTCCAAAAAGTCACCGTAGGACCAGATGATCTGTTAATATTATAGCCACAATGAAGACGCTATGGATTACTGAAATCCTGAGATTTATTTCTAGTTTTATTATTTATTTTATGTTCGTGATCCATCTGCTGCTTGTGTTTGCATCAACCATACATGGCAGAGTGATGTTTTTCTTTCAGCTAAATATAAATTGTGACACCAAGCAAAGGGTATACTCATTTAAAAACTACTTTCCAACTGCTGTACACTATACTGCCGTGAGACGCTGTTCCTGTGACTGTCAGTATCTATTCAGCATCAAGGGCTCTGCGCAATTAACCATGTGATAGCTACCAATAGAAAAGGCTTCACAATCCATCATCTGCAACAGTTTGTTCTAGGCCTTGGGCTGAGCTGAACTAGCAAAAAGATGATCCCAATATTATTGGATATACACCGGCTGTATCGTGGGTATAGTTTCAAATCATCACAGCTTCTGTGCCCTGTAACAGTGGCATGGACTAGTGAAGTGGTGACGATGACATCAGAGGGACAGCGAGGTAAGTACAAGTTTTATTTGTTTTAAGCAGCCGTCAAAATTTCATAAATGTTCTATACGTGTACAACAATCATTGACAAAAGGACCTTAACTGGAACCTGTCAGCAAAATTGACCTAATGAACCACTACCGATATTTGTCATGCAGCTGACCCTCCCAGGTCATGTTCTTAATGACGCTGTGGGTTGCATCATCAGATATCGAGCTTTGAAGTGGGTTTAATTTATTGCTTAAAGTCAAGGAGGCAGAACTTTTTTTTTATTTTAACACTGAATTCAAGCTCCCTCTTCGCTGAAGCCCGCCTTGATGTCGTAATCAAGAGACATCCCTAACCAGATCTCATAATCAGTGCACTTCAGTGGGTACTCCCCATCTCCTTGACTTTACACAGGCCAATTTCAGCTCACGTCAAAGTTGATTTTCTGGATGATGCCACCACACAGTACCATGAAAGAACGAAGGTGTTACGAGCTTGACAATACTCTGGGCTAGAGTTTATTAGACAATTGCGACATTTTTACTTTAGTTAAAATGGAACTAAACTTTACGCCAATTAATGTAAATTCAGAATAGTGCTAGCAAGAATATAAACATATACCATAATTCAGTAATCCCCTCTCTTGAACAACACATAAAAAAGTAAATCCCAAATAGAGGTATTTCCACATCCAAACATGTCTCATATATTAACCCTTACCGGCATTTGACATAATATGTACGTTGCCTGCCGGTGCGGGTGCATGGAGAGAGCTTATAATAAACCCCCCTAAAATGAAATCACCCATTTCCTTAGAACTGATATCATATAATAAACAGTAAAAATCATAAACCAATTATGTATCGCCATGTCCGGAGTGCCCAATCTACAAATATAATAACGGTTTTTGAATGTGTTTAAGCCTTACCACAAATAGCGACCAAAGACTAAAATGGGCACTTTTTTGCCATTTTAAAAAATATTTAAATTCAATAACGTGATCAAAAGGTCATACATTCCTAAAATTATAGCATTGAAACATCATCAAAAGTCACAAAAAATGCACCACCCACAGCTCTGTACACCAAAGTTATTTAGCTCGAAGATAGAACAATATTTTTTTTGTACAGGAGTTTCATTTTTGTAAATGTACAAAAACATTATAAAACCTATACACTAATTTGAAATGTTTTTTCGGCCAAACACCTCTTTCCTTGCCATTAAACCTTCCTTCCATTTGCATAACAACACCTGTCTAAAGGTATGTGCATTATACGCATCCTATGCGATCGCATGCGCATAGCGTTCCCCTGATGGAGTCCAAGGAATTGATCAGGGAGGCAAACAGCAGAGGTTACTGGGCATGGAGTAGCTTTAGCTCCCGCTCACTGGAGAGGATACGCCAAGCCATTTAGCCAAAATGAGCCTATTGTTAGATAAACTAGTTTACTTTGATATTATAACTAGGATGAGCGAAAGATAGATAGGTTAGAATGTAAGTGGAACCTATCATCAATCTACCTTATAGATACCTTGGAGTTTGCTGATTGTTAGGTTTTCCTCTAGTATACCTGAAGTGTTTTTCTTTAGGGGTGAAGATTAGTTTGGATCTATACCTGAAGTTCATGAACTTGAGCTGGCTGATAATCACTGCTCTTCTCTAGCGAGTACATTATTATCCCTTTATAAAACACACCTCTTCAACCTGTACCAATCTGCAGGTTTAACCTGCACTGACCATTATAATATGTATATTTTCGCTGTGACTCTTCAAATTACACATGTCAATTCTTTACATCATCCCTAAAAGTTTTGTCCTCCAAATGAAATATAGCCTTACACTTCCCACATTATTTGGACTCCTGTTGAGGCTTAGTATTAAAATATCATTGAATCACAAGTTCTGCTTTTATGTTGTCGTATTAGAGGTCGCATTAACGCCTCACACCGTCATAGACTCTGATACGGCAACATTTACCCCCCCAAAATAATTGCCTGCGCGGTTTAGCGCGCTGCTGCAAGATGTAACATGTCAGTAGCGCGATTACAGCGTGCGCCGACATCTCACAGGACATTTGACACAGTGATCAGTGCAGGGGTGCGTCGGAGAGACCCCGAGGAGAGCGCAGGCCCCGGGGAGACATGTGGCCCGAAGCTGCTGCTCCCGTCCTGCTCATCTCTACCTGCCCTCAGCTGCCTGCGTTTGTGCTCGCAGGACATAAAGCAGTGCTGTTGATTTTCTGTGATTGTAGCGTGTGCAGTGCTCTGTTAGGTAGCCGTGTGCAGTGTTCTGTGAGTGTGCGTGTGCTGCGTGGTGGCTTTGCGGCGTGGTGAAGCGTGTGCTGCGTGTGAGCGTGTGCGAGTGGTGCTGTGTTGTGACGTGTGCAGTGTGTGCTGTGTTTGTGATCGGTGAGCGTGTGCAGTGTGTGCTTGTTGTGCGCGGGTGAGCGTTTGCATGTGTGGGCCGTGTTGTGAGCGTGTGCAGTGTGTTCTAGGGGGGAGGGGGAGCGCCGGTGAGCGTGTGCAGTGTGTGCTGTGGTTGAGCGGTGAGCATTGCAGATGTCTGTGTTGTGAGCGTGTGTCAGTGTGTGCTGTTTTTGTGAGCTGTGCAGGTGTCGGTTGTGAGCGGTGACGTGTGCTGTGGTGCCGTTTGTGGGCGTGTTTCAGTGTGGTGCTGTTTCTGAGCGTGTGCAGTGTGTGCTGTGTTGTGAGGCAGGGTGCTGTTGTGTGCTGTGTTTGAGCGGTGCGCGTGTGCAGTGTGTCCGTGTTGTGAGCGGTGAGTGTGTGCATTGGTGCTTTGTTGTGGACGGTGAGTGTGTGCAGTGTGTGCTGTGTTTGTGACGGTGAGTGTGTGCTGGGTTGTGAGCGTGTGCGTGTGCCTGTGTTGTGAGTGTGTGCAGTGTGTGCCTTGTTGTGAGCGGCGAGCGTGTGCAGTGTGTGCCGTGTTGTGAGCGTGTGCAGTGTGCGCTGTGTTGTGAGTGTGTGCAGTGTTGTGAGCGGTGAGTGTGTGCAGTGTGTGCAGTGTGAGCTGTATTACTGAAATTTTCATCCTCCTTGGGTAAAAATACTCCTCAAAAATGGTGAGAGGAGTATTTTTACCCTTCTGGAAAAACGTTAGTGCCACATTGATGTAAAATATATTCATTACATGTGTGTATTTTATCAGTGAGCAGTTGCTAAGAAATTTACTCAACAATACAAATCTCAAAAAGTGCCCCAAAAATCTATTTTTCCAAAACTGTGCCCACCCTCCCCTAAACAAAATACATTAAATGCTGTTCGTCCAGATACATTATAGAATTATAATTTAATCAGCTCCATCTCCTTGACTTACCACATATATAGAATTATAATTTAATCAGCTCCATCTCCTTGACTTACCACATATATTGCCCCCTTAAATTATGTATAATTGGTCAGTAGATAAATATAGCACCTGAACCAAGATCAGTACATAAATACAGTATCAGAACATAGTTTAGTATATAAATACAGTACCATAAGCTGTCAAATAAATAGGTAGAAGGAGCAGCACTGTGGATAACCGGATTAAATCCAATGTGGGTGCAGGCTTCAAGGAACTCACTCAGGATCTCATATGCATACAAACTCCAAGGAAGGAAGCAGCACTCCAAGATAACCTCCTCTGTCCTCTTGTAAACACGTCCCCTTCCTCCTCTGTTCTCTTTTAAACACGTCCCCTTCCTCCTCTGTCCTCTTGTAAACATGTCCCCTTCCACCTCTGTCCTCTTGTAAACACGTCCCCTTCCTCCTCTGTTCTCTTGTAAACACATCCCCTTCCTCCTCTGTTCTCTTGTAAACACGTCCCCTTCCTCCTCTGTTCTCTTGTAAACACATCCCCTTCCTCCTCTGTTCTCTTGTAAACACGTCCGTTCCCTCCTCTGTCCTCTTGTAAACACGCCCCTTCCTCCTCTGTCCAATTGTAAACACATAAAATATAACACACAAAATATTGCCTTAATTAACCTCCTCTATACTGCCCATAAATTATATATGCTTCAGTCATAACTCTGAAAGGACATCCCTGTGTGTCGTGCAGGGTTAAGAATCTCCTCCTCTATGTAGAGATAGTGGGGAGCACAGATCAGTGTGGTCTCCGAATGTGACATTGTAGTGACAGTCTGTGACTGCAGCATTTAAGGGCCGCCTTTTTCCGCCTGCTCCGACTCTTCTCCGAAAAGGGGCGTGGCTTTGGCGGAAAAAGGCATTTTTTCTGGCGCCGCCAGCTAATAAATAGGTCTGAGAGCAGAACATGTGGTGAGAGCGCCACAAAACTGGCGGAAACGCCATAGTAAATGTCCCCCATTGTACTTCAAATTAGTTTGAAATTTTGGATGATATCTTTTGTGTTTAGTTTTGAAAAAAATGAAATTTGGCAAAAATTTCTAAAACTTCTTTATTGTCAAAGTTCTAAATTCTCTACTCTTGATACAGATAGTCATAGCACCCAAATAAATTCATAACTTGCATTTCCTAAATGTCTGCTTTATGTTGGCATGGTTTTTTAAGATTCCACATATTTTACTAAAATGTTATGAACCTCTACATGTGTCGGACATTAAGGCTCAGGGTGCGTTCACGCGTTCCGCTATCGTCGCGTTCATAACGCGACGCTAGCGCACAGTGGGCGGGGCTCGGGGCGATCGCATATGCGTTTCCCGGTAAACGCATGCGATTAGTAACTCCGCCCCCTGTGCGCTAGCGTCACGTTATGATCGCGGCGCTAACGGAACATGTGAACGCGCCCTTAATTCACATCATGTGTGAACTGCGTTTTAAAACACAGTTAAAAGGCTGCAGGGAGGGGCATGGTCGGATCACAGATGAGTCTCCTCTGAAATCAGGGACAGGTACCACGTGTTTTGCATGTAAACAATGCAATTCAAATGCTGCATGTAAAGGCACCCTAAGGCCGCGGTCACACGTACCGCTAGGCGTCCGTCATAACGTGACGCTAGCGCACAGGGTGAGGTCCTCGAACGCACATGCGTTTCCAGGGAAACGCATGCAGTGTAGATTCACCGAAAATATGCAGAAAGGAACGTTTAAATCCAAAGGGAACACAAACTGTGTGAGCGTCACACAGATATATCATTGTATGTTCCCTTACACAATAGTAACCCAAATAATAACTGATATCTCATAGCTAATGAGATAATAAAAGTAACGTAATTGTGGCGCCAATGCTTCATTCATTAATCAGTCAATTTTTGCAAAAAAAAAAAAAATCCCGAAAGAAAAGGCCAATAAGATTTCTTGGATGTGAACAGGTGTTTTAAGTAGTTCTGCATAGAGAGAATGACTACAAAAAATGAAATTAGTGATATTATTCCTTCTCAACAATGTGGTAACATATAGGACCGCGGTCACACAATGCTCAGGCGTCCGTTCAAAGCGGAGGCTAGGGCACAGGGGGAGGTCATCGGCTCGAATGAACATGCGGTTTCCAAGAAACGCCATGCGATTGGTCTTATCAACGCATGCGTTCCCTGGAAACGCATTGGGCATTAGGCCGAGGACTCCCCTGGTGCGACTAGCGCCGCGTATGACAGGAAGTCTAGCTGGACGTTGTGACCGCGCATAAAAAGTGAATATTTCCATGTATTGTGAGGTGCAGCATCTCTGGTTGTGCAAGCAAATTGCTCCTGCAGCCTTCTAGATATAATAATCTTGCAGAGGGGTACACTTCAGGGGGTTATATCTCTGGCTCTGTGACTAAAGAACCTAACTTCTTTTTTCCTATGAAAGAAGAGAGTCTCCTATATGAATTGCATACGAATCTTTATATGAATTAAAGCTATGTTTCTAAGTGTCAGGAAAACAGAGATTATGTAACTATTATGGTAAACTGCCGTTGGGAGGATATATACAAATGTCACTGTATTCTCACTTAAACTGGATATCTTGAATCCATGGCAACTAGAAACAAGAAGGAGATCTCCTCTTGCCCACAATAGCGCCGGCCTGGGGGGAGAGGATAATGTGCGCAACCTTAACAAAGTTAATGATATCAGGGGAGGTCTAATGAACTAATCAGAAGCAAGTTATTGGGCCCAAAATGCCTACAAACCAAAAGTTACGGTGGGGAGGGCTGAAGCGACAATAGCCTTGTGGCACCACACGTGATGCAATGCAGATATTGGAATTTTAAACAAAGTGCAAATGGGTGAGGATGTTTGGTGACCTTGCTTACAGATGGCAGAGGTTGATATATGTTGATCAGTTGTATTGTTAAGATGAATGGATGTATGGTTGTGTTATACTACAGTATTAAAAAAAAACATGTTAGGAATCTACAGGAAGAAGCAAGTTTCTTTTTGACACCCAAAAACCGGTTACAGTTTGTAAACGTCTGTGCCTAAACGTCGCCTCTATCCGAGATGGCGGTTATTGTGTGCTGAATCTGTGGCTTTAGCGCACAGTGGGCGGGGCTCGGGCCGATCGCATATGCGTTTCCCGGGAAACGCATGCGATTAATAACCCGATCGCATGCGTTTCTCTGGAAACGAATATGCGATCGCCCCAAACTCCGCCCCCTGTGCGATAGCATCACGTTATGATTGCGGCGCTAGCGGAACGTGTGAACACGCCCTTAATTCACATCATGTGTGAACTGCGTTTTAAAACACAGTTAAAAGGCTGCAGGGAGGGGCATGGTCGGATCACAGATGAGTCTCCTCTGAAATCAGGGACAGGTACCACGTGTTTTGCATGTAAACAATGCAATTCAAATGCTGCATGTAAAGGCACCCTAAAAGATAGTTCTCTGTCTACTAAGAATAAAAAAGAAGGACATAGATAACAAATATAAGTAGATTACCACAGTCACTGTGTCTGGATCTGTGAGCAAGTCTCCCTGGTTTATCATGCTGGATTTCTATGGTAGATTTCCCTTCATTTTGCTGGATTTCAGCTTGCATTACATGAGTGATTTTTCACTGTATATGCATGAATACAGGGTCTTTTTAATATTTCCCATGGGAGAATAGAATAAATCATGTAAGTTCTGTAGCTTGGAATTTCAGAGCTTCTTAAGGTCTGTTTATGTTCAAAAATATGTAGTTTCAAATCCACAGATTAAAGATCATCGTAGCAAAACTTTCCTTTACGGAGCTGCACAAAATGTGATATGAGTAGTAGGAAAACACAACTTTCTGTGAACAGGGAATATGTCAGGGGCTATTTTACTGTAGTGCAGTTGCTCTTGCCGGATGAGTCGAGGCGGACTCCTGCAATGATCAAATCAGGCCATATGCTTACCATTGTAATCCTGTGAATTGAGTATCCAGGTGTGCGTGAGCTGTCCTGAGTCAGGCTGGCCAGCACCACCTTCCTCCCTGTCCTATTGTAAACACGCCCCACTTCCACTTCTGATCTATGTAAACACGCCACCTTCCTCCTCTGTCTCTTGAAACACACCCACCTTCTCCTCTGGTCCTTTGTAAACAAGCCACCTTCTCATCGGTCTCTGTAACCAACAAACGCCCACCTCCTCCTCTGTTATCTTGTAAAAAACTGTCCCCTTCCTCCTCGGTCCTCTTGTAAACATTTCCTTCCAACTATGTCCTCTTTGTCAAAAACGCTCCCCTTCCTCCTTGTTCTCTTGTAAATAGTCCCCAGCACTCATCTGTCCTGTAAAACACGTCCCCTTCTCCTTTTTCTCTTTGTAAAACATGTCCCTTCCCCTCTTGATCTCTTTGTAAACACGTCCCCTTCATCCTCTGTCCTCTTGGAAAACACACCCCCTTCCTCCTCGGTCCTCTTGTTAAACAGTCCCCTTTCTCTCTGTTCTCTTGTGTAAACACGTCCCCTTCTCCTCTGTCCTATTGTAAACATGTCCCCTTCAACCTCTGTCCTCTTGTAAACACGTCCCTTCCAACTCTGTCTCTTGTAACACCCATTCCAATTCTGCTCTTGTAAAACACGCCCCTTCACCTCTGTCCTCTATGTAAACACGCTCACCTTCCTCCGATGTCCTTGTAAAAAAAGCCCCTTCATCCTATGTCTCTTGTAACAAGTTTCCATTCCTCTCTGTCCTCTTGTCACACAAACAACATTCTGTCTGACAAACCCCTCCGTAACGTCCTTCTCTCTGTCATCTTGTAAACACCGCCCCTTCCACTCGAGTCCTCATTGTAAACACGTCCCTTCCTCCTCATGTCTATTGTAAAACACGCCCCATTCCTCTTTCTTGTAAATCCCTCCTCTTTCTGTGGTGTAGACGCACCCACTTCCTCTCTAAACCTCGGCTGTACGCCCCCTTCTTCTCCTCTGTCTACTCTTGTAAACAGCCTATCCTGCCTCTGAACACTTCCTGCTGTCCATCTTGTAAAACACGTACACCTTCCTCCTAGTCTCTTTTAACACGTCCCTCATCCTGTCTCGTAACGTCCCCTCATTGTCCTCTTGTAAACAGTCGTCCGCCTCTTCTCGTAACACTCCTTCCTAGCTTTTGTAACAACCCCTTCCCATGTCCCGACTTGAACTAACTCCTAGTGTTTTGGTAAACACCGATCGTCCCTTCCTCCTGTTCTTGTAACACGTCCCCTTCCTCCTATGTTCGTGGAAACACATCCCTTCCCCGCTCCATCTGGCCTTCCTTCTACCTCCGTCCGTACTGCCCTCCTCGTACTCTTGTAACCCCCGTCTCCTCCTCGTCCATTGCAACACATAAAATATCACCAAAGACCTTAACACCTCCCTGTCGTATCTGCCAGGTTATCACTCAGGCTTCAGTATACTCTAATGGCCTCCTCTGTCGTCGCTCGGGGAGCAGCTCGCTCCTCGTATGGCGGCTCGTGACACATAGAAACAGCTGGGCCATAGAAATCTGCGTACATTAGTGACAGTCTAGTCGACCGAGCCATCGTAACGGGACTATGCCCCGAAGCAACGGTCTTCCTAGTGTAAGAAAACCCTTTGTAGGACTCTGGATTATTTAACAAGCTTTTGTTCATCATTTCTGCGGAAAAGTCCACGGATCTGCTAAACTATAACAGGATCTGCGTAAGAGCCTGGAGGTAATTAAGAAATAAAAAAGTCCATACTTGATATCTACTATTGGTCCATACTTCATATCTCCTATTGCTGGCAATAATTCTTATTCAAAATTGTGCATGTAACTATTTCTCCACTTTTGTGGCTTTGATCTAATGTTTTGTGTGGATAATTCACCTAACAAATGTCACAAATTTTGAACTTCCGCTTTCATCTTATCAGTTTTCCGATTAACCAAACAGGTTTACAGAAATGAATATTCTGCACTAGCATTAAGTATTTAGGTGTCATGGTCAGTTATACTGACTTATAGTGAGAGTTGCTCTTTAAACTAATAGAAAAGCAGGACCCCTTTTTACAGGATGATGGCTCTATTCCCTAACAAAAGGTATATCACAAGTTGTTTTCTGGAAGAAAAAAAAATATTTACTCTCTAGTTTAGGTCCTTAACCCCTTGGGGACTAAGCCTATTTTGGCCTCTAGGACGGGCCATTTTTCACAAATCTGCCTGTGGTATAGCTTGAACGGAGGATAGTAGTAGATAGAACTATATCCAGGGATTTTTTGAGATGGTTTTCTTGTGACACATGTGTATTCAAATAGTTGAAATTTGGATGAAATCTTTTTGTGTTAGTGTTTGAAAAAAATGAAATTTGGCAAACAATTTCTAAAATTCTTATTGTCAAAGTTCTAAATTCTCTACTCTTGATACAGTAGTCAAGCACCAAAAATATAACTTACTTCCTAAAGTCTGCTTTATGTTGTGCATGGTTTTTTAAGATTCAACATATTTACTAAAGTGTTGAACTCTACATGTGTGGACATAAGGCTCAGGGCGTTTCACGCGTTCGCTATCGTCGCGTTCTCATAACGCGACCGCTATGCGCACAGTGGGGGGCTGGGGCCGATGCATCTGCGTTTCGGGGAAACGCTATGCGATTAATAACCCGATCGCATGCGTTTCTACTGGAAACGAATATGCGATAGCCCAAACCTCCGCCCCCTGGCGATAGCAATCCGTGTATGATTGTTACGGCGTGTAGCGGAACGTGTGAACCCGCCCTTAATTCACAGTCTGTGTGAACTGCGTTTGAAAAACACAGTTAAAGGCTTCAGGGCAGGGAGGGGTCTGGTAGGATCACAGCATGAGTCTCCTCTGAAATCAGGGGAAGGGTACCCACGTGTTTTGCATGTTCAAACATGCAATTCAAAATGCTGCAGTAAAGGACACCCTAAACATATAGTTCTCGTCTACTAAGAATAAAAAAGAAGGAAATCAGAGAACAAAATATCAAGTAGATACCACAGTCACTTGTCTGGCATTGTGTGAGCAAGTCTCCCTGTTTATCACTGCTGGATTTCTAGCGATCCCCATTTGCCGGGATTTCAAGCTTTGCAGCTTGCATTACATGAGTGATTTTTCACTGTATATGCATGAATACAGGGTCCCATAACTGCCTCCAACACAGATGTGATTTCAGCCTTATTTTGATGTCATGCACAACTTCTAGTGGAGTCTACATTTATGCATAACATATACACATAAATTAATGAACATTAAAAAGAATAAGCACTAAAAAAAATATTTTTTGGAAGCAAATAATCACATTTAATACTAATAATGGGCTATGTAGGTACAGGTGCTAAAAGCTATACTATTCGTAACTGTGAATAAACCCATGCCCGGTCCTACAGGGATCAGCTGGATTTGGTATCTAATGCTTCTAGGGATGGAAAAACCAACATGCCACATCCTTTACTATCACATTTCAAAGGTATCCGTCATCCCCTAAGTATTTACTAATGTTACACTGTGTAAAACATGTGATGTAAAATGTTTTACACCCTAATGCCTAATGTGCAAATGAGTGCAGCAGCTTGATTATGATTCATAGGATGGCAAGAGAAGATGCCATATGTTGCATTTAACACAGCAATAATACACTATAAAGTAGGGGTGCAATTGTTTTCTGTGGCCGTTTGAGCTTTATATTTTTAATTTTTTGGCACAAAAGTCATAGACTCTCTAAAATGAAAAGATTGTTGTTACCATTGCATTCTTTATACTGATATCTCCATGAATTAAAGAGCATAGAAGATTGGAGCTAAAGCATGGACAGCTCAATTACAGGCATACGTATATAAAATTCCTTTCTTTCTGCTATACCAAAACAGGTAGAATAAAAATAAGGATGGAATATTATTTTATCATGCACAGCCGCCTGTGACCACCCTGAAAGAAAGCTTTATAAACAAAGTAACAACAGTTAGTTTGTATTGGTGCTAGAATGGTATCACAGGTCAGGGAAGTAGATAGAACCATGGATATTATCTATAAGTTAAAATGCTATGCTTTGATAATAAGCCAAACCAAGGCCATAACTTTGGAATGTCGACTGCTTGCTTCACATCTTGTTTTGCGCTATGTTACAATGACATGGTGAGGGATTCCCAAGTGTCCTTCAACAGGGCAAAGACGTATAAGAGGGATATGTTCTCCTGTGAACAGTGGCAGCAGGAGTATAGAGTAATAGGCAATTACCAATGTTAGGGTGTCTCCGAGCTGATGTCATTGTCAATATGAGGGGAAGTATACTGCTGCATTTGTCCCATAGACTAAATGGCTCCGCTGAGTGTACATGTCGCTTGGTGCCTTCTGCTTCTATGGGTGACACAGTGTTACACCGGAGGCACGGCCGGTTCTAGATTAAAGTGGGGCCCTGGGAAAAACTAAAAGTGTGGCCCAAATAAAAGTTTTATGACCAGTCACAGTCAGAAAGAGGCTCCCTTCGTATGGTAAAACAAACTGTAATATGGGCGTGCATTTATAGGAGAGAGATGATGGGAGAGATTGTGGGCAGCATCCATTTGTAAATATGTACAAAATCCAGAATACAGAATTACTCTAGAGAAAACATACTTTCTAAAACAGTAAGATGTGAGGAGATCATACAGACCCCACAGTGTAGATTCACCAAAATATGCAGAAAGGGAACGTTAAATCCAAAGGGAACACAAAATGTGTGAGCGTCACACAGATATATCATTGTATGTTCCCTTACACAATAGTAACCCAAATAAAACTATATCCATAGCTAATGAGATAATAAATAGTAACGTTAATTGTGCGCCAATGTTCATCATTCAGTCAATTTTTGCAAAAAAAAAAAAAATCCCGAAAATAAAAGGCAAATAAGATTGAGAAGCGTGTTTTAAGTAGTCTGCAATAGAGAATGACTAAAACATGAAATTAGTGATATTATTCCTTCTCAAATGTGGTAAAATATAGGCGCGGTCACACATATGCTGGCGTCCGTTCTAAACGGGGCTAGCGGCACAGGGGGAGGTCATCGGCCGAATGCAACATGCGGTTCCAGAGAACGCATGCGATTGGTCTGATCGAACGCATGCGTTTCCTGGAAACGCATGTGGCATTCGGGCCGAGGACCTCCCCTGTGCGCTAGCGCCGCGTTATGAAGGAACGTCTAGCGGACGTTTGACCGCGTACAAAGTGAATATTTCCATCATTCTGTGAGGTGCAGCATCCTGTGTGCAGCAAATTCTCCTGCAGCCTTCTAGAATAATAATCTGCAGAGGGGTTACACTTCAGGGGGGTATATCTCTGGCTCTGTGAACATAAAGAACCTACACTTCTTTTTTCCTATGAAAGAAGAGATGTCTCCTATATGAATTGCATACGAATCTTTATAGCAATTAAACTATGTTTCTAAGTGTCAGGAAAACAGAGATTATTAACTGTTAAACTGCCGTTGGGAGAATATTACAAATGTCACCTGTATTCTCACTTAAACTGGGATATCTCTGAATCCATGGCACTAGAAACAAGAAGGAGATTCTCCTCTTTTGCCCACAATGCGCCGGCCTGGGGGGAGGATAATTGCGCACCTAACCAAAGTTTAATGATATCAGGGGAGGTCTAAATGAATAATCAAGAAGCAAGTCATATTGGGCCCAAAATGCCTACAAACCAAAGTTAGTGTTGGGAGGCGGCAAACATAGCCTTGTGGCCACCAACAGTTGATGCAATGCAGATATTGGAATTTTAAACAAAGTGCAAATGGGTGAGGATGTTTGGTGACTTGCTTACAGCTGGCAGAGGTGGAATATGTTATCAGTTGTATTGTTTAAGATGAATGGATGATGGTTTGTGTATACTCAGTATTAAAAAAACATGTTAGGAATTACAGGAAGAAGCAACGTTTCTTTTTTGAACCAAAACGGTTCCATTGTAAACGTCTGTGCCTAAACGGCGCCCTATCCGGAGATGGCGGTTATTGTGTGTGAACTGTGGCTTAGGCCCGTCAACGGACCGCTAGGAGTGTTCAACATGACGCTAGCGCACAGGGAGAGGTCTGGACCGAAAGCACATGCGTTTCAGAGAAACGCATGCGACGCTTCTTAAACAATCGCATTGTGTTTCACTGGAAACGCATGTGCGTTCGGCCGAAGACCCCCCTGGCGCTAGCATCAGCAGTTAGTGCTTGTGTGTGGATTAACTGAGCACACCCTGCTCTTGCATATTCTGTCCTGCCAGCAAGGGTTACTAGCCTGATGGACAGTTTCCCCAGTGTGCTGCTGAGGCGTGTCGGAAACGGCCTTCTATACTGCCTATTCCCATCCAGACCGTGCTGGTTATTTTTAGTCTTGTCTTATCTGTGTATCTAGTTCAAGTCTTACCTGTGTATCTAGTGCTCTTGCTATCTTGTTTGGGTGTTTGTATCCGATTCTGTCCTTTGCAGCCATTTGGTTTTGACCCGGTGTTTGTCTCCGCTTGTCTCCTGTATCTGAACCAGACCTTTATATACAATGCTTGTCTTGACTGACCTATGTATAATGTGTTTGTCTCTCAGTATCGTTACCACCTAGTGTTACCCGCTCCTCCGTCGCAGACCTGTGTAGCATTCTGTGCAGTGTGAACACTGGTCTATTCCTGTTACGTTACCTGTCTGCTCACCATCCAGAAGCTGCCAGATGAAGTAAGATTTTTGTCATCTTGTAGGGTCACTTTGGGAAATCAGTTAGGTTATGAAGTGGGTTGCGCCACTAGGGGGGTTATCTGCTTTAGGCAGGGCCTCAGCCCGCAGGCGTCGCAGGGTGAGTCCACTACACCTACCTAGTCTTACAGATTGTGCCAAGCTTGGTTGTGTTGCGCAGTTGCACAAAGTACACTATAAGTGCATCTGTCTAACATCTGTTTGGATCGGCTCTTCTATAAACATGAATAAATAGCCCACAAACTCACGTTGTGAATTTTGTAAGTGAATGGTAGCCAATACTAATTTTTGGTCCTTTTTAAGTCATCTATGTGTCAGATCATATGATTGCACTGTACCATATGATCCTATTGTGGGTGTAAGATTTCTCACTTGGGTGCTAGGTCCTTTCCCTTGAAGCTTGTGTTCTAAACGCCCTGAATTTCTAAAACACTCAGAATTACCATGGTTGACTGTACCGTGGGGCTTAAAATTTAGAGCTATATGCTGTATGGTAATTGGCCAGGGCATACAACCATGGTGAATCCATCAATCATAGACCAGGCATTACCCAGATTTTTAGGACCACAGTGAACTTTGTGTTGCAGGACTAGTTCACAAATTTGTTATTGCATCAGTTTTTTGATCAGTTACTGTGGCACATTGATTAAACTCTGCAACACAAAATCTGCCACCTAAAATGGCGTTTCAGTGCTGATTCACCAATGCGCTGCATTTTGTGGAAAACTTTAAGCACAATCGGTGCCTGCAAGGTGCGTAAAGTATTAAAGACAATGCACCAGTCTTTAAAAATCTGGGCACTCTGCACATTATTTGAGGCAAACTGGCAGTCCACAATAAATAAATTGGGCCATGTGAGGCAAAAACCCGATGTGGGACACAAAGAGGAGGTGCACATCTTCCATTTTACCTTACTTTATGTAGGCTTCCATTCAGAGAGATTATGTCTTATTGTGTCTACAGCCTCATGTATCCACCACCAAAAAAATTGACACTCAAAAAAACACCCAAACAATTGAGCCATATCTTAAAAATGTAAAAAACTATATTTAACCAGATCATTCTCATGTTGTTGGTTGTTTCTTTTTGTTAAAATATTGAGGGTGCAGGCTGTTCTAGACACGTGACGAGAGCTATCTTGGGGATGACCACGCGTTTATCAAATTTATTCAGAAATGAAACAATCAGGTAATTGTAAATGACTCATTATATTTCAATTGATCCATTGTAAAGAGTTGGCTGCCAGTGAATATGATTATGAAGTGGAACTGCAAAAAAAACGTGAACAAATGACAATTTTTATGATTGTTAGAATTCATTTCTCATAGCTCTGATATTAAAAACAGTAAATATTCATAAGCAGCTTCTTCATTACTGCAATTAATTGTTAACCATAATATACGTAAATAATAAAAATATATATAAAAAACTCTGTGTATGTGAATGTATGCGTGAAAAAAAATCTATAATGTATATAAGCAGGGGGACAATGTTCTTCTGTACATCAGTGCCTTACACAAGTCACCACATGATAACTTATTTCCAACCTCAAGCAGGTCGTTGTCTCGTGTGTATTATTTGTAGTTACCAAATCCTGCTACGTGGGCTTGCATCTAATGAGAAGGGAGCAACAACAGGGCCTGTTCACTGAGGAAAGATAAACGGTACAGTAGAGCTTTTAGGGCTTGTGGGTGAGTGGTGTATCATACCGGAGGTTGTGGACAAAAATCTATCTCAATCCTGTGCTTCCGGAACCCTTGCTATGAAAACAATAACTAATTGACTCGTCCTTAGGGAGTCTGAATGTCACAGTTATCACATTTCCATATAGTAATTCTGTGTTTCATATATCACATAAAAGACAAATGTTTTTAGTAGACACAGGCAATTCATTCATACCGATAGAACAAAGTTTCTTTCTTGTTTAACAAGCACACATAAAGGACTAGCCCAACTATTATCGACGTGATGACAGAAAACCTGCAATACCATTACAAGACATAGGCAGGCAACAACACGTTTGTCCCCGACCTGCAGCTAAGTCATGCAGTTTCATTACCTTGCAAACTCATAAACCCTAGGGAAGCAAATCGTGTGTGTAGTCATGAATAGCTGAGCTTAACTATCTTAAAGGGGTAAAAGTTACCAGAAAAGTACAATAACTAATAGTTGTCACCCTTATTGGGTTGGTAAATTAGGGGATCATACTTTTCGTTTCTATTTGTGGCAACCTAAACAATCTGGTACACTATGTCACTACATTGAATAAAAATACGATTACCATGAAATTATTGCAATACTGGAAGTTTGCCTTATGTCACTCACCTCAGCTGGCATGAGTGATGAAGGGAGTGCGGGGGTGGTGGAGTGGATGGCATGAGTGTGCCTCTGTCATCTAGTAAGCATCCTAGCATGGTCAACATTTCCAGAGTAAAAGTTTGTAGGCTGCGGGCAATTCTACTTCAGCTAGTAGAATTGGACAGTAACAGTGTTAGGAGAAGTCTCAAAATGCTGGTGCACAAGTTCTGCATATGATAAATGCCTACCATATTTCCCATTCACGTAAAAGGTTAAAAAATTCAACATCTCTTTTTCAAAACAGCTAAATTATATTTGTCCAACCGAGACGGGACTAGCACCACTAAGATAAATATAGTAAAGGTCAACTCATACAAAATCAACCAAATATGGAATAAAAGAAAAATTTTATTTGTACATAGTAAACCAAACACAAACGATATAAAAAACAACTAAAAGTATGAAAACCACAAACAGTCCCCATACAGGAAGACCTAGCATATATTGTTGGGGGTCATCCTATCATACACCAGTCCCGTATAAATAACAAGAGTGAAATAAGGTAGCTCCAGAACCATAGGAACAAAGCAGAGATGTGTATGGATATATAATCCCACCAACCACTGGCCATACACTTTGGAATGTCTACTGCTGCATTCACATTTTGTTTTGCACATGTTACAATAACATGGTAGAGGGGATTCCCAACGTGTCCTTACAACATAGGGCAAAGACGTATAAGCGGGATATGTTCTCCTGTGAACAGTGGCAGCAGCAAGTAAGAGGCAATTACCAATGTTTAGGGTGTCTCCTAGCTGATGTCATTGTCCCAATATTGAGGGAAGTAGTACTGCTGCATTTGTCCCATAGACTTAAATGGCCTCCGCTGAGTGTACATGTCGCTCCGGTGCCTTCTGCTTCTATGGGTGCACACAGTGTTTACACCGGGAGGACAGGGCCGGTTCTAGACAAAGTGGGGCCCCAAAATAAAACTATTTTATGACCAGTCACAGTCAGAAAGAGGCTCCCTTTCGTATGGTAAAACAAACTGTAATCTATGGCGTGAGACGAGGAATTTAAGGAGATAGATGAGGGGAGGAGTTTTTTTTTTTTGATGCGGCAGCATCAATTTGTAAATATGTAAAAATCCAGAATACTTACTAGAAAAACATACTTTCTAAAACAGTAAGATGTGAGGAGATCATACAGACCCCACAGTGTAGATTCACCAAAATATGCAGTAAAGGGAACGTTAAATCAAAGGGAACACCCAACTGTGTGAGCGTCACACAGATCTATCATTGTATGTTCCCTTACAATAGTAACCAAATAATAACATATCTCATAGCTAATGAGATAATAAAAGTAACGTTAATTGGGCGCCAATGTTCATCATATCAGTCAATTTTTGCAAAAAAAAAAAAAATCCCGAAAAAAAGGCCAATAAGAGAGGAAAGGGTGTCTTTAAGTAGTTCTGCATAAGAGAATGACTAAAAACATGAAGATTAGTTGATATTACTCCTTCTCACAATGTGGTAACATATAGGCGCGGTCACACAATCGCTAGGCGTCCGTTCAAACTGGTGCTAGGCACAGGGGGAGGTATCGGCTCGAATGCACATGCGTTTCCAGAGAAACGCATGCGACTGGCTTATCGAACGCATGCGTTTCCCTGGAAACGCATGTGCATTGGCCGAGGACCTCCCCGTGCGCTAGCGCCGCGTTATGACAGGAACGTCTAGCGGTACGTGTGACCGCGGCAAAAAAGTGAATATTTCCATTATCTCGTGAGGTGCAGCATCTCCTGTGTGCAGCAAATCTCCCTGCAGCCTTCTAGAATAATAATCTGCAGAGGGGTAACATTCAGGGGGTTATATCTCTGGCTCTGTGACAAAGAACCTAACTTCTTTTCCTATGAAAGAAGAGAGTCTCCTATATTGAATTGTAATACGAATCTTTATATGAATGCTAAATCTATGTTTCTAAGTGTCAGGAAAACAGAGATATATAATGTAAACTGCCGTTGGGAGAATATTACAAATGTCACCTGGATATTCTCACTTAAACTGGGATATCTCTGAATCCATGGCACTAGAAACAAGAAGAGATTCTCCTCTTGCCCACCATAGCGCCGGCCTGCGGGGAGGATAATGTGCGCACCTAACCAAAGTAATTGATATCAGGGGAGGTCTAAATGACTAATCAGAAGCAAGTTATGGGCCCAAAATGCCTACAAACCAAAGTTAGTGTTGGGAGGCGGCTACAATAGCCTTGTGGCCACCAACAGTTGATGCAATGCAGATATTGGAATTTAAACAAAGTGCAAATGGGTGAGGATGTTTGGTAGACTTGCTTACAGTGGCAGAGGTTGAATATGTATCAGTTGTATTGTTAAGATGAATGGATGATGGTTTGTGTATACTCCAGTATTAAAAAAAACATGTTAGGAATCTACAGGAAGAAGCAAAAGTTTCTTTTTTGAACCAAAACGGTTCATTTGTAAACGTCTGTGCCTAACGGTCGGCCCTATCCGGATGGCGGTTATTGTGTGTGAACTGTGGCTTAGGCCGCCGGTCAACGTACCGCTAGGACGCCGTTCATACTTGACGCTAGCGACAGGGAGAGGTCGGCCGAAACGCACATGCGTTTCAGAGAAAAACGCATGCGACGCTTAAAACCATCGCATGTGTTTCCATGGAAACGCATGTGCGTTCGGCCGAAGACCTCCCCCTGTGCGCTAGCATCGCGTTAGTGCTTGTGTTGGATTAACTGAGCACACCCTGTCTTGCATTTCTGTCCTGCCAGCAAGGGTTACTAGCTGATGGAACAGTTTCCCCAGTGTGCTGTGGAGGCGTGTCGGAAACGGCCTTCTAACCTGCCTATTCCCATGCAGACCTGCTGGTTATTTTTAGTCTTGTCTATCTGTGTATCTAGTTCAAGTCTTACCTGTGTATATAGTGCTCTTGCTATCTTGTTTGGTGTTTCTGTATCCGATTCTGTACCTTGCAGCCATCTGGTTTTGACCCGGTTGTTGTCTTCGTTGTCTGCCTGTATTTGAACCAGACCTTTATATCCACTGCTTGACTTTGACCTGACCTATGTATATGTTGTTTGTCTCTCAGTATCGTTACCCCTAGTGTTATCCCGCTCCTCCCGTCCAGACCTGTGTTAGCATTCTGTGCACCAGTGTGAACACTGGGCTATTCCTGTATTAGTTACCTTGTCTGCTCCACCATCCAGCAAGCTGCCAGATGAAGTAAGATTTACTTGTCATCTTGTAGGGTCACTTTGGGAAATCAGTTAGGTTCCTGAAGTGGGTTCGCCACTAGGGGGTTATCTGCTTTAGGAGGGCCTCAGCCCGCAGGGACGTCGCAGGGTGGTCCACTACACCTACCTAGTCTACAGATTGTGCCAAGCTGGTTGTGGTTGCGCAGTTGCACAAGTACACTATAAGTGCATTGTCTTAACATCTGTTTGTGCATCTGTTCATAAACATGAATCAATATGCCCACACTCACGGTGTGAATTTTGTAAGTGAATGTAGCCTAATACTAATTTTTGGTCCTTTTTAAGTCATTACTATGAGTCAGTATATATGATTGCACTGTACCATATGATCCTATTGTGGGTGTAAGATTTCTCACGTGGTGTGAGGTCCTTGCCTGAAGCTGGTTCTAATCCGCCCTGAATTTCTAAACACTACGAATTACAAGGTTGACTGTACGTGGGGCTTAAATGTTTAGTAGCCTATATGCTGTATGGTAAATTGGCCAGGCTAACAACCATGGTGAATCCATCAATCATAGACAGGCATTACCCAGATTTTTAAGGACACAGTGAACTTTTTTGTTGCATGGACTAGTTCACAAATTTGTTATTGCATCAGTTTTTTGCATCAGGTATATGGGCCACATTGATTAAACTCGCCACACACAAAATCTGCCACCTAAATGGCGTTTCAGTGCTGATTCACACCTGCGCTGCTTTTGTGGAAAACTTTAAGCACAATCGGTGCCGCAAGGTGCGTAAGATTATAAAGACATGCAACAGTCTTTATAAAATCTGGTCGCACTCTGCACATTATTGAGGCAAACTGCGTCAATAAATAAAGGGGCCCATGTGAGGCAAAAACCGATGTGGGAACACAAAGAGGAGGTGCACATCTTTCCATTTTACCTTATCTTTATGTAGTCTCCATTAGAGTCAGATTATGTCTATTGTGTCTACAGCCTCATGATACCACCACCAAATAAATTGACACTCAAAAACACACCAAACAATTGAGATATCTAAAAATGTAAAAACTATATTATACCAGATCATTCTCATGTTGCTGTTGTTCTTTTTGTAAAATATTGAGGGTGCAGGCCGTTCTGAAACGTGACGGAGCTATCTTGTGGATGACCCAGCGTTTACAAATTTATTCAGAAATGCAGCAATCATGGTAAAATGTAAATGACTCATTATATTTCAATTGATCCATTGTAAAGAGTTGGCTGCCAGTGAATATGATAAGAAGGAACTGCAAAAAAAACGTGAACAATGACAATTTTATGTTTGTATGAATTCATTTCTCATAGCTCTGCGTATTTAAAAACAGTATAATTTATAATGCAGCTTCTCCATTACTGCAATTAATTTGTTAACCATAATATTACGTACATAATAAAATATATATAAAAAACTCTGTGTATGGGAATGTATGCGTGAAAAAAAATCTAAATAGTATGATAAGCAGGGGGACACATGTTTCTTGTACATCAGTGCCTTACACAAGTCACCCATGATAACTTATTTCACACCTCAAGCAGGCTCGTTGTCTCGTGTGTATTATTTTGTTTAGTGTACCCAAATCCTGCTACGGACTGGGCTTGCATCAATGAGAAGGGAGCAAACAACAGGGCTCTGTTTTACTGAGGAAAGGTAAAACGGTACAGTCAGCTTTTAGGGTGTGGGTGAAGTGTTGATCATACCGGAGGTTGTGGACAACTCTATCCCACTCCTGTGCCTTCCGGAAACCTTGCTATGAAAACAATAACTAATTGACCTTTCCTTAGGGAAGTTGAATGTCACAGTTATCACATTCACATATAGTATATTCTGTGTCCTCATCATTCACATAAAAGACAAATGCTTTTAGTATACAAGGCAATTCATTCATACGATAGAACAAAGTCTTCTTTGACTTAATCAAGCACCATAAAGGACTTAGCCCAACATTATCGACTGTGATCAGAAAACTTGCAATACCATTACTAAGCCACTTAGGAGGCAACATACAGTTGTTCCCCAGACCTGCAAGCTAAGTCATGCAGTTTATCATTACCTTGCACCACTCATACACCTAGGGAAGCAATGTGTGTTAGTCATGATATAGCTGAGCTAAATCTATCTTAAAGGGGTAAAAGTTACCAGGAAAGTACAATACCTAATAGTTTGCACCCATATTGTGGTTGGTACAATTAGGGTATCATACTTTTCTTTCTTTTTGTGGCAACCTATTAAAATCTGGTACACTATGTCACTACTATGAATAAACAACTACAGATTACCATGAAATTATTGCAATTACTGGAAGTTTGCCCTTATGTCACTCCCCCCTCAGCTGGCATGGAGATGCATGAAGGGAGTGCGGCCGGTGGTGGAGTGGACTGGCATGGTGTTTCCTCCTGTCATCTAAGCATCATACAGCATGGGATCAACTTCCAGAGTTAAAGTTTGTAGGCTGCGGCGCAATTCTACTTAGCTAGTAGAATTGGACAGTAACAGTGTTAGGAGAAGTCTCAAAATGCTGGTGCACAAGTTCTGCATATGATAATGCCTCCATATTTCCCATTTCAGTAACCAAGGTTAAAAAAATTCACATTCTCTTTTCCATACACAAGCTAAATTATATTTGTCCAACGAGGACGGGACTAGCACCACTAAGATAAATATAGTAAAGGTCAAACTCATACAAATCAACCAAATATGGAACAAAAGAAAAATTTTATGTACACTAGTACACCACAAACACAAACGAATATATAAAAACACATCTAAAAGTATGAAAACCACAAACCGTCCATACAGGAAGAACCTAGCATATAATTGTGGGGGTCATCTATCATACACCAGCTCCCCCTGCTATAAATAACAAGAGTGAAATAGGTAACCTCAGAACCATAGGACAAAGCATAGAGTCGTGTATGGATATTCATACATATATGATCAATGCAAACCCATGCAGGCTGTGAATCCTCTAGATATCTACCTGTAAATGATGGAAGTAAAAGTGGTCTGCAAAAAAGAGGGGTAGGTGGAAGCTTGGGGAAGAAACCTGCGTGTGTCCGCCACTTCAGGACTGACCCCTGAGGAAGCCAGTTGGGTGGCGGATACGAGTGGGGGAAGCCTGTTATTATGCAGTGTCTGATATTACATATTCTTAAGGAGTTTGCACTTTATAAGCACAATTCAAAAACTATCGTACTTGTAATAGGCCCCCTAATTCGCAGTACCAGAAATAATAATTTTATGCTTCCCATCGTTCTGCCTCTCACTGAAATATAAGCTCTCAGCTGTTCATAATCTAGCTTCGGCCATAAATTCCTGTTGTTGGGGAGACATAATGGGCGATTCAAGCTGTCTGAAAACTTCAGAACTATTTCTAGTTGCCCAGTGGCAACCAATCACAACTCACTGCTTTCATTTCCACCAGTGCTCATGAATATTTTAAAGGGAGCTGTTGATTTTTGCTCACAGTCAGAAAGAGGCTCCCTTTCGTATGGTAAAACAAACTGTAAACTGGGAGAATTTTATAGGAGATAGATGATGGGGAGATTGATTGGCAGCATCAATTTGTAAATATGTACAAATCCAGAATACTTACATAGAGAAAACATACTTTCCTAAAACAGTAAGATGTGAGGAGATCATACAGACCCCACATGTGTATATTCACCAAAATATGCAGTAAAGGGAACGTTAAATCCAAAGGGGACACCAAACTGTGTGAGCGTCACACAGATCTATCATTGTATGTTCCCTTGCACAATAGTAACCCAAATAATAACTATATATCCATAGCTAATGAGATAATAAGTCACGTTAATTGTGCGCCAATGTTCATCATATCAGTCAATTTTTGCAAAAAAAAAAAATCACGAAATAAAAGGCAATAAGAGAGAAAGCGTGTTCTTAAGTAGTTCTGCATAGAGAATGACTAAAAACATGAATATTAGTTGATATTATCCCTTCTCAAAATGTGGTAACATATAAA
>CM033643.1:139069823-139107684 GCA_019512145.1 Engystomops pustulosus
AAGACAAAAGGGAAGCTACTTCTTGCCATATTAGGTTGTGGGATGTAAGTGACATAGATGAAGAAGGTGGCATGTATTTTGTAGGGGGAAGCTTGTAGAATTCGATATTGTAACCGTGTAGTAATATATCTAAGACCCAGGGATTTGAAGTGATCTCTGTCCATTTTCCTCTGAACTATAGCAATCTTCCCCCTACCATGGCATCATTGTTTTTTTGTTTCTATTAGGGTCTGTTGGGGTGGAAAACAGAAACCTTCTCCCTTTACCTCCTTTCGGGTAGCTCCAGCGTCCCCTTTTCCCTTTGTCCTTGTATGAATCCTTTTTAAAGTCCCGAAAGGGCTGTTTCTTGGGTATCGATCGATCAGGAAAGCCCTTCTTCTTATCTGATGCTCTCTCAAGTATAGCATCCAGTTCTGGTCCAAATACGAATTCCCCTGAGAAAGGGAGGCTGCACAACTTCGCTTTTGAACGGATATCTCCGTTCCACTGTTTCAGCCACAGTGCCCTTCGTGTAGAATTAGTGAGCGCCCCCTCCTTGGAGGAAAAACGTTGGGATGCGGCCAATTAAAGACCCGACGGAGAGGTAAAAAAAAGTCCGGACTTCTCTATACGAAGGCCTGGGAAACATCACAGTGCTCAATTCTAAGACAAATCTAGCTTCTACATCAGTAGCGCGCGAGGAACTTGCTGTACTGGTGAAACGAACTGGAATCCCACATCAAGGAGGGAACTCAAGGTCATCTCAATCCATGGAGCAACTTTCCTCTGCGGAAATCACGTACAGCTTTCCTAGCAGATTCCGCTGCTGAGGGAAATCAGTTTGTTCCTCCAAGGAGGGGGCGCTCACTATTCTACACAAGGCAACGGTGCTGAAACCGTGGACCGGAGATTGTCCGTGTCAAAAGCGAAGTGTATTGCAGCCTCCCTTTCTCATGGGAATTCGTATTTGGACCAGAACTGGATGCTCTACTCTTCCGAGAGATCGAACCACGAAAAAGCCCTTCCGTACTTTAAAAAGGATTCATTCAAGGAAAAATGGGGGGGGGAAAGTGGAACGTGGAGCTACCCGAAAGGAGGTACAGAGAGAGGGTTTCTGTTCTCCACCCCAACAACCTAATAGAAACAAAAACAATGATGCCATGGTAGGGGAAGATTGCTATGGTTCAGAGGGAAAATTGACAGAGATCACTTCAAATCCCTGGGTCTTAGAATATATTACTTACACGGTTCCAATATCGAATTCTACAAGCTTCCCCCTACAAATACATGCCACCTTCTTCATCTATGTCACTTACATCCCCAACCTAATATGGCAAGAATTCGTTCCCTTTTGTCTTCTGAGATGTTGTACCAGTTCGCGCACATATCAGGAAAAATCTGGTTTTACATCTTCTCTTTTTTTGTGGGGTGAAGAAAACCGCATGACAACCGGCTGATTATCAACCTGAGCTCAACGAATGATCGTCTACCAAAATTCGGATGGAGTCGTAGATCATCCACACACTCATTATTCCGAGATGCATTAATGTGCATTATAGACTTAAAACGATGCATACTATCCATCCCTATACACCCTTTCTTCACGAGATGCTTTCTATAGGTTTTCCTGTCCGCTGTCTCCAGAGGGTATACACTACACTTTTGTGTATTCCCTTTGGAATATCTCTGGCACCAAGAACCTTACAAAGGTGAGGCAGGGTTGGGGTCGTCTCTCAGACTACCAGGATGTATTGATCGTCCCTACCAGACCGACCGGCGGATTATGGCTCAAGACGAGAGAGTTACTCTATTATCAAGAGATCTCACCCTAAAAGACCTTAGAGAGACTTGGGAATGGAATAGTAATTTCAGAATGTCAGAACTTTTCTCCACAACTACTGTAAGAAAAATTCCTGGGAGAAACTTGACTCAGTTTACCAACTGTCGTATCCTTCCACTGGACAGAGGAAACTACAAAAGGTCCTCAAATTATCTGAGGGCTGTAGCACTATGGGAAACCCTCAGCGCAAACGCTCCTCTCCTTGCTTCATCACCACCTCTCATCTGGTCGGACCATACGACTTACGGTCCTCCTATAATAAAAAGGCAAGGGGGAACCAGGTCTACGTCTCCTGAGTGCCCTCGCTTGAAGAATATTTTTGTGGGCAGAACAACACAGGGCCTCGTGTCAATATATGTCCACCCATCTACAGGGCACGAGCACATCAAGGGCTGACTTTCTAAGCAGAAGAAATCCTCCCACGATGAGTCTCAATGAAGAGCTCTTCCAGGAGCTAACATCCTTGTGGGGCCATCCTCAAGTGAGCTTGTTCGTCACACGGAGAACGAAAGACCCAGTTTTTCTTTAACGATCTTTGGTGCTTGCACATCCATTTTTGGGCCGTTCCCACACCTTGTACTGTCCCTCTGGCTCAAATACAAGTCTCTCTTCTTAAAGCTTTTGGACACAATGACTCTCTTTTCTGGCTCTCGCCATTCCTCCGAAACCAGCTCCTTTAAGGTGTCATTCAAAGGGAATACCCTCTGACGTTTTGCCTTTAATCCGCCAAATAATTCCTCCTCCTTAGACCTGGGAGGAAGAATCTCTTCAATCTCCAGGGTCTGCCTTATTGCTCTCAGGAGACCATCAAGTTCCTCAAACTGAAACAGATGACGTGTATCCTCTGTTTTTTGTGAGTCCGTCGGATCGTCACCTTCTACATATGAACATGAGGGAGTTTCAGAATCATCCCCCTCCTCAGATAGAGAAGAATCCGGCTCTACTCTAGGCTTCTTACTCGGTGGGGGCCTGGATGTAGCAGCGGACATAGTCGGACATAGACTTCTTAAGTCGACTTTTTTCGGGTTTTTCAGACTTGCTTGTCTTATCCCCTTTATCCTCCTTGCCTTTACCCCTAGACACCTGGTCTGTCTCCTGAAAAGGCAAGTGGAGGATAATAAATGACCCGCTACCTTTACACACAGTAAAAGCCCAATCCTGCACAAATGACCCCACTTACAGAAACCGGAGGATGCAGGAAGGTCGGGTCTGCCTCATCAGCCATCACAAAGCCGGGAAAGCACACAGGAAAAAATTTCCAGCAGAAAACACAAGCACAGCAATGCAGCGTCACTACAGACCTTAGACCTGAGATCAGCGTGACCAACCCGCTCCAGGTGTCGTGACCGGAAGTCGTCATCGGACCTCGAGGGGTGCTGGGAAATGTAGTTTCTTCGGCCGCCGCACGCTCACCTAGGATCGCGGAGCGGCGGCCAGGGGAAAACGGACTGGATAGGCGGTGACAGGGAAGGCACGGAGCCGACCGAACACCCCAGCCCGCCGGGATTTAGCCAGCCAGGTCTACCCGTAAGTATTATAGAAAATCTTTGTCCCCCCCCCCCCCCCCTGGGGAGAGAGAGAACCTCTCTTTTCCTGCCTCAGCAGGGACAGGAATAACACTGGGCGGGAGTATCAGGGGGGAGGCATTGAACCACTCTCTCTTCTTCCTGGCCCTGCAGGTCAGGGGCATCCTCATGTTTGGGTTCTCGTCATTTGTTACTAATCTTAAAATGTGTCTTTATTTCCAGCTGCCGAGAGGAAGGAACAACTTTATTCTCAACTACCTGCCTTAGCCCTATTCTTAATCTGCATCTTCCTGATGCCACACTCCTGCTGCCATTTGCTCCATCTGCCTCCTCACATCCTTCACAGGGACGGTATTTGTCGCCACCTACATCAATCTGTCATTGTTCCACTTCTTTGGCTTTCCATGTTGCCTGCCACCTCCACGCTCTATCATTGTGCCTCTCTGGCGTTCCATTTTGCTGCCACCTGTGGTCCGGGTTTTTTCTGCTTCTGCGACGCCACCTCCCACTCTGTCATTTATCCACTCTGTGGCTTTCTATGTTGGCTAGCTGCAACCTGGTGGGCTCCATCTGCTTCTTCTTGCTGAATGCCACAGCCCACTCTGTCATTGTGCCACTCTGTGGCCACCATGTTGCCACCGCCACCTCCAAGACCTCTTACCTCATCTCATGCTGCTGCTGCTGATGTTCGCCTTTGCAATTTTTGTCTTTTGGCAAAGCTCATGCTATTTTCACGAAAAACTGTTATGTAATTGATGCATGTTCGTCGCTTATCTTCAAATTTTAATTTAAATTGAAAATTCACTCTCAAATTCATTTCAAACTTTGTCATTGTGCCAAGGTGGCTCCCCTGTTGCCGCCAGCTCCAGAATTGTCATTGGCGGGCCACTCTCTGACCTCATGCTGCTGCTGCCCACCTGCACACTCTGTCAATCGTTCTGCCTCTCACTGAAATATAGCTCTCAGCATTTCATAATCTGTGCTTCGGGCCTTAAATGCCGTTTGTTGGGGAGTCACATAATGTTCTTGTTTGGCAGTGTGCGCTTCTGCTCCTGTAGTGAGTAACACACCCGTGTATGGAGAGGAGGACATCCCGGCATCTGCAGCCATATGTAGTGAATGTGCAGAAACATGAAGTCAGTGTAGATGCCGGCATCCAGCGCAGTCTGAATACAAAGAAATGCCCTGGATGGAAGGCATGTCCTCCTATCCAGTGCAGTCTGAATACAGAGAAATACTTTGGATGGAAAAGACATATCTACACTGACTGCATGTTCCTGCACATTCACTTCATATGATGCCGGCATGTCCTTCTCTCCATATACTGCTGGGCTTCTACCGCTTTTCACTTTACAAGATTGATATGTTAGACTTAGTCTCTATTGTTCATGGTAGTTCATTTTACGGTACATTAGTTGGAAAATTTCTCTGTCAATTATAGAAATATTGCAGCCGAGGCCTATCATGTAGAAATATTTTATAGTCCTATGTCCAGTGCAATAAAGAACAAATGTTGATCCATTTTGGTCATCCCCACCAGTCATAACATTATGCCATGGATGTGTCATGTGCTGCTGATTTGCTTTGATTATTTTAGGTTATTATATAGAGTTTAAGTTGCTTTGTTCATGTATGCTTATGGAAAATCTGGCATGTAGCTAATACATATTCTATTTATAATTGTGAGTTCTTATATGTTACCTTTCATGGTGGGAGAATGGTGGGAGATATGTGGGAGATGTATCAATTTGTCTTAGCCAGAAATTTGGAGTAATTTTCACCTGAAATGCTGTGTGCCACATTTATTGAAGGCTGGAAGCTGAACTTGGCCGGAGAGATGGTGGCGCAGGACACTGGAAGGGACCGTGGAGGTAAGAAAATGTTTATTTTTTATGCAGCCCCCTCCTAGCCACATATATTTTTTTTTAGGTCTCAGATAACTCTGTTCTGCCTCCTGTGTATGTTTAACATTTTTAAATGGATTTCACCAAATGATACTGGAAAATAAAAAGAAAAGTTAACATGGACTTATGTGAGCAGGCCATAGACCATCTGAATGGTGCACCTTAAACAGATTTGTTGTGTTTCTAATAGACATACCCACAACTACAGGACAACGCAATTGTAAAATACTTAAAACATAAAAACATATGCAATGTAAAGAAGGCATATACCAGTGGAGTATAGACATTAAGACATTACTGAATGCGGATCGAATGAAAATGTATGATGACAAAAATAAAATTGATACAAAATAACAAAAATAGTAAATAAAAATAACAGCAGTAAGACAATCAAAATGTCAATAAAATTTCAGGGTGACATGTAAGGTAATCCAGATGTACAATCTAGGTAGACATTTCAGGCAACTATAGAATATTTAATTCTGTCATATAGCTATCATCAAAAATTATCTGAGTATAACCCGAAGAGAATACTTCATAGACAAAGGACTTCTCAAAATAATACAGATAGATAAGGTTCTGCAAGGGGAATGGGTAGGATCGGATTGGCTTGTACAAGAGCAACATATGTGCTGGATACAGACGGCAATATAGTGGTCCCCTAAATGAAACCACATCTGAATACAAAAAACAAATACCGTATTTTTCGGCCTATAAGGCGCACCAAAAATCCTTTAATTTTCTCAGAAATCATAGGTGCGCCTTATATATGCACTATACATAAAGGTACTACAGACCAGATGTACTGTACATTAACAGTGTTTAATAGCTCCATCCCCAGAAATTCCTGCACTTCCCAACAGTTATACAGGGTCCCTAGCTACTGAAGTGCCCGTGGCACCACACTGACTAGTTGGCCCATTCCTGACCCTCCCCTAGCACGGAGAGACCGGAGCTGCACTATAGGCCGAACCACGGGGCATAATCATCATCAGTAAACAATCACCCCATACGACGCCCTAACAGGAGCCACAGGAACCCCAAGATAACCACCTGGAGCCGGGAGAGAGGAGAAGGGGGAGAGGGAGAACCGCTTAACCCCTGATGCTGCACCCTGCATTTAACCCCGCCAGCCATACCTCTGAGATCGGAGCTCTCTGACACACTGAAGACAAGTTTCCCGGGAAGTGTAGCTGGCTTGAACTGTGCACAGGTCTCCCACCTGCTGGTCATTTTTAGGTACTGCATTTGATACTGCGCCTTATACTCCAGTGCGCCTTATATATGAACCTAGATGTCTTAGCAGGCATTTATTAGAGGTGCGCCTTGTACTCCGGTGCGCCTTATAGGCTGAAAAATACGGTACCTCAATTTCGTCCTTTCAGAGCCACAAACCCAAATTCACAAATTAGTTTAGATTCTGCACAGGACATACTGAAAATCAAATCTCCTCCATCTTTCACCATCAAATGTAGTGCACAAAAACTAAATGAAGATGGATCTTTACAATGATATGTTAGAAACTGGTGGGATAGGGGAAGTTTTTTAACTCCATGTCTAATGTTACGCAAATCTTCTCCTACATCCCGTTTTAATGGTCTTATGGTAAAGGCTATATATTGTTTGGGCATTAACATTGTATAAAATAAATAGTTCCCTTACTATTTCATGTAAGAAGATACATTTTGTTTATGTTTGTGTGTGGTGGCTATGGAAGTTATTTCATGACTTCTAGGAAAAGATGTTTTTTTTTTACAAAACATGAATATACCACAGTAAAAAAAAATATGTTGAGTCCTGGGTCATCTGTCTTTCTGTTTCTTATTAGTGGGTGCAATTTAGAGGGCTATGTTTGGAGATTTTGTATAGATAATTGGTGGTTTTACTGGGTAATATAGGGTTCAAATGTCTGTTGCCCAATAGTTAATACCAATCAATCAATTTTATATTTGTATCGATAACTAAAGGTCTTAGTTAACCGTTATCCGTTTGTTCCATGGATTGTTTACTTAATTATTTTCCTATCCAAATTCTTGGCTTTATGGTAAGCCACTTCCAACAGATTAGTATTGTTTGTCTGAAAATAGTTGAGTTATGTCTTTGGCCTCTTTGATGAACGTATCTATGTTGGTACAATTTTGTCTAAACCATCTAAATTGCCTGTAAAGGGTAGATGACAACTGCTGATTGGAATAAAGCTTTTTCTGGCTGTTGGTTTTTTGAATGTACTACACGTCTAAAAGGTAAATTTTTTTCAATGCTAATATTTGGTGTGAATTTTAGATTTGAATTAATGTTGTTTAGGCATATTATAAATTGTGTGTGCCCTCCATTCCAAATTAAGAAAATCTCCTCTGTATACCGCCTCTTAGACAGGATATTGGATTATTACCATAAATAGGTCAGCATAACTGGATACGAACAACCAGTTTTTAAAAGAAATTGGCTGCCAGATAAAAAATAATTAGTGTGCCGATGCCATTACAATCGTCTACAACGGGACGCCGGAGAGGGTAACAGAAAATACATGTCTCACATATAGCATGTCAAGTCTTCTAATATTTAGGTTACAACTATCAAAGAAGAAATGACATACCATATCTTCAAAACATTGTTAAGTTATCTACAAAACATTATTACTATGTCAAGTAACATTCTGTACTGTGGTTCCAGAAAAAAACCTCCACAACTTTCCATTGCAATTTTATACCATATTTTATCTACTGATTTTATGTGTGCCGCTATCATGTGCATTAAGCTGCTGTCTGCAAAACTCAAACAAGGCAGGTACTGTACCCTAAGAAGCTTTCTGACACACAGTATATTTTCAACTCAAGACAAAACACTACTCATTTTGTAAGAATGGCATTATCAAGATCTATAATTATGATTACAATCATTATGCATAGATGAATGATTACAAATTTATAAGAAAGAGACCTAGAACTGCATCAATAACAGGAGACAGACTATTATATGCATATCCTTAGGACTGTTGGTCATATCATCATATGATGCTTTTTTTTACAAATATGATACATTAGTATCAGGGGCGCACCTGCCATGAGGCGAGTTGAGCGGGGCGGCATCGTGCTCCCTCCGGCCAGCACTGAGCTTCCGCATGCCGGACACGTTGCAGCCCTCCGTCCGGCACCTTGCTCCCCGACGCTGCCGGCACCTTGCGCCCACCCCCAGCCACCGCCGGCACCTTGCGCCTGTCCCTCGCCGGCATTGAGCTTCCGGCTGGCATGCGGGAGTTTGGCTGGCATGCCAGCGCCACTTTCCAGCCGGGTACCGTGCTCCTGGCCGCCGTGCGACAATGTTCTCCCGCCCCCACTCCTCGCATACCTCCGCTCCCCGCTCCCCCTCCCTGCTCTGACTGCCCACGCTCAAGCTCCGGGCTCCCTACCCCCGCTCCGCCTCACCGGACTGGCTATCGAGTCTTCCCACTCCCGGCTTCCCCACCGTGCCACCGCCGGTGCAGGACAAAGCGCCGAACATAACAGAGAGGTATTTCTGTGTGTGTATATCTGTGTGTATACATCTCCGCTCTCTCCGCTTTTCCCACAGCTGTTTAATAGATTATAATGAGATCTGGTGACAACTCGAACTGTTTTATCACAGTACATATCTAATTAGGTTGGGTTACTTAAAAGAGAAAGCGATAAATATGCTTTGTACTACATTGAGAAGAAGGACCGATCGAAATGATTATCCCTCTGGTGGGCCCAAGGAACCCCAATAATGTTATCAATTTTCATGTAATAGTAAATAAAGAAAGAATTCAGGGCCCTTCCCAACAAAGGGCAGAATATAAAAGATGAGCTGGCATGGACAGAGTCATAATAGATATGAGGCGCATCACCTTTGTTAAACGTGCAATTGGCCATTTTGAGCATAAAGTTGGACTTGAAGCATAGCTCGAGAATATCCCCATGGGCCTACGGTCTCGACACAAGAATAGTCCTAAAAGCTCCACTAGAAAGTAATCTAGATTTACTGAAGTTCAAAGCATTCCTTTCCACTGAGTTATATTGTATTGTAAGAGTTTTATCACAAAAATCTATAGGTTGTGAGATTTAAAGATGAAAAGTAGTAAACATGCTCTGTAAAGATGAAATTCTGATAGATTGGGGTAGTAGATATCCTTTAAACTTATTATAAATGCGTGCGAAGGTACATTTTTTATAAAGCTGTTTTTTAGTAATCAAATTACAACAGATACTTTTAAAAATTCTTGATACGGGCCCAGTGTTGCAAGATATGTTTAGTCAACATTTACATGCATTTAATACCCAGTACGCAAGAGTTCTTCATAACAGAGGCCAGAGCAATACTATAGATTTCATATCTCCCAGAGTAATGGGGATATTATATCAGGTACCTCTGCCGCTACGTTCCAGTGGACAGAGGCCCTGAAAAAAAATTACAAATGCTAGCTAGTTGCTGGACTGGCGACCTATTAGCCCTCTCCGCCACGTCACGGCAGTGTGGCGGAAGGGGCGTGAGAGGGGGCACGGCCGGCTAAGAGGAGTTACCAGCTGCGCTTATCTATGCCATCTCTCCTGGTCGTCAAACGAACCACGGCAAGCTCCTGCCCGATTACATCAAGAGGGTTGGCCCTTGATGTACCTGCTGCAATTATGGCAGCGGCGGGGTCAATGATATGCTGGCGCATCAGCGCAGCGTATGAGAAATGTACCCCTAGGTCTGGGGGTTTTTCCCAGTATATTGACTGATGCAATACCTCCAAAAAAAGGTCTGTACTCTACCATGTGTGCTACTTCAAGGTTGGGACCTCAAGCCTATAGAAAAGAATAATAATATGAATGCAAGTACAGCTGGCACAATTAAGATAGTATCAAAATAATTATAAATATCTTAATAATGACAATACCAATCATGCTCAGTTAAACATTCTGTAACAGTTTTCAAATAAGAATAAGACAAAACCTGTAACACGGCACACTAAGAAACTTTCATATAGTAAAACCATACTAATCGGGGTGTACCTAGCCTGTCTGCTGCCTGAGGGCGAGCCATAAGAGACACCCCACCCCCCCCCACCGCCCATATAAGTAATTATATCAGTGGAGCATCAGGAACGCATCCATCATATTGTGTTGTATGGTGTAAAAATAAATCAATGCAAAATGCTACACGTGCCCACCGATATAGTATATAAGCATACAGAGTACCGCCATTGTAGTATAAAAGGATACAGCGTATTGCCATGTGTTATAAAATAAGCATACACGCATACCGCATGTAAGTATAAAACTGGATACAAGCGTACCACCAGTAGTTAATAATGCATACAGCGAGACCGCCATTAGTATAAAATGCAAAGCATACCGCCATGTAGTAAAAATGCTACAGCATACCACCATGTTGGTATATAAATGAATACAGCGTAACCACCATGTATTATAAAAGGATACAGCGTACCACCATGTAGTAAAAATGCATGCAGCATATGTCCCTAAGTATTAAATGCCATACAGCGTACCGTGTATAATCCAGTGGTATAGCTCAATATCGCCATTAAGTATAAAATGCACTACAGCCATACCACCATGTAGTATAAAATAAATGTACACCATATACCAATGCTAGGTACTCCAGCCAAATGAGCCTATAAATATAAGCTGCATCACAACTGATCATACACCATATTATAAAACAAACACAATATCGGACACTGCCACAACACAAAATACGACATATAATACACAAGCGGCATATACTAAACTTGGAACAGCAGCCCAAGAGAAACAAGACACATAGATTGAGTAGAGGCGAGTCTCAAAGTAAAAATCGACACACACACATATAGACATATACACACACACATATAAACCAACATATACACACACACAATATACACACATAAAACATAGACACACACTAGATAACATATACACACACAAACCCCAGCATAAAAGCAGATCCCCACACAATATAGAAACAGATACACACCAACACATCCTAAACGCGATACACACACACACATCATAAACGTATACAAAACCCACCACACACACACCAACCACAATATATATAACATACACACCATAAAACTCACAACACACACATATATACCACAGACACACTATATACAGAGTATACACACACTTATATACATAGATATACCCACACATATACACACCCACATACATATACATATAAGATATAACAGATTTTACTACAGATACACAGATATAACAGATACATACACATATATACATATATACCAGATCAACAGATGTACATTATATACACAGATCACACTATGTACAGATATATACCCAGATACACCCATATGTACATAATATAAACACTAACGGTATATATATGTACATATGTGGTGTATCTTGTTTATCTATATGTACATATGTGTGTATCTGTGTATATATGTACATATGTGTGTATCTGTGTATATATGTATCTGTGTATGTATCTGTGTATATCTGTGTATGTATGTATCTGTATATATCTGTGTATCTGTATATATATATGTGTGTGTGTATATGTGTGTGTATATCTCTGTATATAAGTGTGTGTATATCTCTGTATATAAGTGTGTATCTGTATGTATATATGTGTGTGTGTGTGTATCTGTTTATATATGTGTGTGTGTGTGTGTGTGTGTATCTGTTTATATATATGTGTGTGTGTGTGTATCTGTTTATGTGTGTGTGTGTGTATCTGTTTATATATGTGTGTGTGTGTATCTGTTTTCTTTCAGACAAGCGCTACATGTACAGAATGGCCTCCTGTCCATGTCTATAGGTTATACAGTAAAACCAATTACAATATTTATGCTTCTCTGCAGCCCATTGACTTGAGTTTTATATATAACATGCAGTTGCTGGCTGGTTTAAGTAGCAGCATTTTTATTTATTTAATTATTTTATATTGTTCAGTATATAGAATGGTGGACCATTATACAAGCTCTTATACCTTCTGTCACCCTATAATCATAGACTGTAGTCTTAAAAGCACGGTGCCTCCCTTCTGTTGTTCCATTAGACTATATTTTCACTCTGTAAGTGGCTTATTTTATTAGATTTGGATAGTCCCCTCATGATTTGTAAAGTGCTACGGAAATGATGGTGCCTATAAAAGTACAAAATATTATTATTAACCTCTCAACACACATTATTGCGTCTAATCAGAATCTAGGAAGTGTGACGTAACCAATAACACTTTAGATTTTCATATTGGGCATGGTATATGAAAAGAATCTCTTTATCATGAAGAAATAGATTGCGAATTGATTACATAATGGAAACCAGAGAGATGTAATGTTAGCCAAGGTCTTATGGTTTCCTGTAAAACTGGAGCTTTGCTTCACTGTGTCACAACCTTGTTTTCTGTATTAATGGCCTCCAAGGACTTGCTGACTCCAGTCATTAAAAGTTAAACTGACATATGGCTGTCTAGTTTGTTTTGAGTCACTATAGCAACGCAGCTATGTGATATCTGTTCTTACTGATACTAAAGAATGTCACATGCAGGTCAGGTTGAACTGTGTCACCTACGTCCTATAAATACAACTTGACTTATAAGATTAATGGCAGGGTTGGCTTTGTTCAATTGGCTAAATGTGAACATCAAACATGTCAAGCAAATTTTAAAAAATTAATATTGGAGTGAATAACCCAAGAAAAGACCTTATGAAAAAAAGAAAAAAAAAAAAAAAAAAAAAAAAAAAAAAAAAAAAGAAAAAAAAAAAAAAAAAAAAAAAAAAAAAAAAAAAAAAAAAAAAAAAAAAATCAGGATATTGTAACGGATAGTGGCTTAATTGGAAAATATAAAGCATGCTTAGGCTATCTTCACACAACTGAGTCAACTGTTGTCAGGGGAGTGAATCGGTGACATCTGCCTTATCTGTTTATTATGGCTTCTACCTGCCATACAAGCCTTAAAAAGTGCAATTTCAGGTGCACATCATGGAATTGCAACTTCCCCCTTTTGGCATCCTCCATGCCAAGTGGGTGTGGATTAGGGCAGGTAGCTGTGCCAGTTCCTGACAGACAGAAATACGAAAACTGGCAAAGACGGATCTGGCTGTGCAGCCTTTACATAGATAAATCAGAGGGATGTAGCCTCTCGAGATATAGGGTGGAGTTAAACCCTAAACCACTGATGACACATATACCATCAATGATAAATTCCCCATAGTCTATGGTGGTTGACATAGGTGTCCCTCCTTAATTAGATATTGATCAATTCTGTTTCAGTATAAAGCTGAATTAAATTGATGTTGGAGTGAACAGTTCTTCTCTGCCGGCACTAAGAGATCAATTTATTTGTAAAGGAAACTACATTTAATTTCAAGCATTTGAGGCAAACATACCTTGAGAATGCTGTTAGCTACATGTTGCAGAGGCACACAGAGAATTTCTGAACAGTCCAGACAGAAGTAATAAACCTTAGATGATCCACTCATACACAGCAGTTGGGACTGGGTTGCAGCAATTGATATCCTGCTCTTCAGGGATAAACAGGTAGTAACATCACTTTCTGGTGCAGTGGCACACTAATGTGGAGGAAAAGTCGCTACTAAGCAGGCAGAGGAGCGATGAGAGCGTCATTTATCATAATTTTAGAATTGTTCTTTCCAGCAAAAACACCAGCCAGGGATTAACCAGATAGGTTTCGCATCAGTGTAGCCTATAGATTTCAAGGTGGTGAGGTATAAACATGAATCAATGGTGTAGATTCTTTAGGCCAGCATTTATTACATCCAAGAATCTCCTGTAAGGCATCTGATTGTTGAGAATTGCGCGATAACAATTGCCATGGCAGAAGAAAACAATTTCAAATTTCGCCAAGATGTGTTGCTTTACTATTTTGAACATGGTAGTGGCTTTAATAAAACAGTTCTAGAGATTCGTCTTACTCGTCCACAGAATTAAAGAAGACGTTTGATACTCTGTGTAGCCCATGAGACAGGGGTTATCGTGTTCTCTAGATCCCGACTCACAAAACACAGTACTACTGTGCACTACACCCATGTGTAGCACATACTACACCCAACTATAGGTCAACTAAACAGAGCTGCTGTCGTGACATCACACAATATTGTTACATTTGCAGAGATCTGTGAGAGCAGGTCTGTGTTGAGTGGTTGATGTGCAAAGAGCTAGGCCTGTTTGGGTCATGCAGACCCAGGCCAGTGTGAGTTGTAGATGCAGAGCAGCCCCTGTGTCTGGGTTGTAGTGCAGCCACCTGTAGCCGCAGAAACACCTCAGCAAGCTGGGAAGAATTGACGTTAGAAAGAACTGGAAGCACAATGCTATTTCTGTACAGGGACAGAGAGAAAGAATAGATGTACTGCAGAAGTACAGAGGATCCAGCGACATCTGCAGAGGGAGACACTTGGGAACCGAACCCCCTCAGCCTCAACATCAGGGACTTGACGTCACTGTCCAGCCCCTAGTACTGTCCTTGGATATTATTACTGTGATTAGTGACTGATTGTTTTGTTCCGGCTTTTCATATGCTGAGATAAACGTTCAAAGAGACTGTGCGACATGTGCTTATCATCTGGGCCTAATATCCCTTAAACTACACAACTTCAGAATTCCTAAAAGAATCGCCCCTGTAGCCCATCGTGGTCTGGCGTGTGTGTCTGTTACATCGTTTAGCCAGAAAAAGTATTTTTTGGCTAGTATGTTAAAGATATCTTACTGCTCCACTTCCGGTCGACTGGTAAACTGTTGGAGGCATCGTGCCAAGCATGCTCGACAGTTTTTACATGCTCTACAATTTAAAATAGTATTGTAGGCAGTGTATGAACTTGCAACAGGATCAGAGCATCGCTGGTTCATGTATGTATAAGTGTAAAAAAAGTGAAAAACACTGAAACACTACACATTACAATAAATAAAATAAGAATACATTAAAATATAAGCCGCCCTAAATGTTCACTTCCATAATTACTTTAAAAAGTATAAAAAAACACAAAAAAACCCTGCATATTTGGGATGGCCGCTGTCCGAACAATCTTTATAATAAAAAGAATCGTTACTGGACCGCACGGTAAAACGGCCGGAGGAAAATAAAAAAAAAAGCAAAAAACTAAACACGGTGCCGAAAAAGATAATTTTTATCAATACCTATAAAAATGTTCTAAAAAGTGATTGTAAAAAATGTTATGACTTAAAATTAAGCACTCAAAAAGAAACAACTCTTCTCGCAAAAAAATAAGCCTTACCAGAGTTGTCAGCGAAAGAAATAAAAAAAAGTCTTCTGCATATGAAAAGAGGTGATGCTAAAATGAACAAGATTTTCTTCAAATTAGTTTTTCTCAGTACAATTGAATAAAAGTACACAAACCCACATATGTGTATCCCTGCGTCCGTAAAATCGATAAGAGACACGCATCATTATTAGAACGCAAAGTGCACCCCGCCCCGTTAAAAAAATAACAAAAAAAGCTCCAAAGAAAGATAATTTTCAATTAATACCTATAAAAATATGCTCTAAAAGGTGATTTTAAAAATGTGGTTATGCATCTTAAATCAGCCATACTTCTCACAAAAAAATAAGCCCTCTTAAAACAGATTGAGGCAAAAAAATAAAAAAGTTAGGCATGGGAAGAGTGTGATGCTTAAAATTAACAGCATTTTGCCAAAATTACTTTTATTCAGTAAAAATGGGAAAATAAAAAACTCTATAATAAAAGAGGTCGTTACTTCATCGTGGCGCCCATAGACTAAAATATATACTATTTTTATGGTCTGGTTAACGACAAAAAAACCATAATAATTTTTAAAAATTGCGATCAGTCTCCACCAACAAAGAGTAATTTTAAATCTTCCAATGAGCTAGTGCCCCCAAAATTGCATTACCAGAAAAAGTGCATCTCATGTGGCAAAAGAAATAAGCCCTATAGGTCCAAATAAAAAAAAGCAAAAAAATTATGACTGTACATGTGACATAGCAGATCTGCTTGCATTGGCGCCTCCTTCTATTCTATGCCGGCCGTGCGCCATACAGCAGTTACACCACGGTAAGGGTTATCGGTGTTACTCGTGGGGAATTGTGTATCAAGCTTTGTGGAGTCCTTTTCATTTAATCCATTGTAATACGTGTTTATTTTCCACCCAAAATTATGTATTGTGAAAAAATATTACAATTTGCGACTGCACGCTCCATTGTTTAGCCCTTATAAAACACCTAAAGGGTTTAACACACTTCTTATAAAAGTAGGTTTGCCATACGTTGAGGGGTTATAGTTCTCATAATGTGGGGTAATTGGTGGTAATATTTATGAGTCTAGCTCTTTAGGCATCTTGTGTCAATTAGTATTGAGCAGGTCCATTAAATACGGTTTCTGGTGTGATTTTACAAAAAAAATTATGTTGAAAAATGGCCCGGGAAAGTCTCAGCCTCTAACATTCTAGTAATATGTGGAATCTTAAGAACTGCCAACATAAAGCAGACATTTGGGAAATGTAAGTTAAGCATTTATTTGGGGCTATGATATCTGCATCAAAAGTAGAGAATTTAGAACGTGAAAAATAAAGAATTTCCCAAATTTTTGCCAAATTTAGTGTTTTTTGTCATAACTAAACGAAAAGAGTTATCCAAATTTTAAAAATAATTTGATTAGTACAAGGTGCACGAGCAAACCATCTCAAATCCCCTGGATATCTCATAGGGTTCCAAAGCTATAACCATTTATAGTGACCAGGCCAGATTGAAAAAATAAATTAAGGCCCACAAGAGGCCTGAGTCCCGTTAGGGGTTAATAAAGATGTGTGCAGGACCTCCTGCTGTATACAAGGGAAGCTGGCAGGACCTGGATGGATTGTCATCTCACATGACCCTCCGCTTTCCTCTATACCGACTCCCAGGAATACAGATGCTAACAGTGAGGTGAGGGAAACTAGAACATGGGTGAACTAGAACAAGGTTCTGCAGGGGGGCACTAGAACTAGAGGGGGAGGGAGCACTAGAACTAGTGGGGGAGAAGGGAACTAGAACTGGGGGAGTAGCGGGGGAGAACTAGAACTGTGGCAGGGGTAGGGACTTAGGAGGGGATAGGGGAACTAGAACCGGCGGCAGGGGGGGGTTTAACGGGGGTTAGGGGGGGAGAGGGGAACTAGAAATGCAGGCTGCAGGGGGGAACTAGAACTGGGGCAGCAGGGTGGACTATGGGGAGAGGGGACTAAAACTGGGGCAGCAGGGGGGGGGACTAGGGAGGAGAGGGGAACTAAAACTGCGGGCTGCTGGGGGTAAAAAAGTGGGGGCAGGAGGGGAGGAGGAAGCTAGAACTGGGGCTGGAGGGGAGGGGAGCTCGAACTGGGACAGACGGGGGAATAGAACTGGGGACGAAGGGGGGGGAACTAGAACTGGGCAACAGAGGGACGTCTAATTTTATTTTGGAGTGCAAGTATTATTTACTTATTCAGGATATTCTTGAACCCTATTCCGAGCACCTGTGTACATGGGCGAGCGTGTGTATTTATCTAAAGGGCATTACAGAGCATAGTTTATTTCTGGATAATTTCATACCTAGATGATAATTGGTTCATCCCGACAACATGTCCGTAAGCAATAAAGAGAACTAAAGGCCATTTACACGACCAGTTATTGAGGAGCAGCAAGTGGCTTTGGATTTTACAGAAACGGGCGCGCAAGAATTAAGTCATATGTCAACATACTGTTTGCATTTGCGTGCAGCCATCTGCCCTGTAACTTCTATTCATAGCTGTCCAAGACCGCCGTGTACAAAGAGATATGCTTGTAAAGCGTGAAATTTCAGGAGGATTTGAGATATGCGGTGTCCTCTTATAAATAATTGTATAACATAGGTGGACAAGACAGTCTACATTTAGCAACATGTAAATTGGTACATTATAGATTATTTTGACAGAAACGGATTTCATGCTTGCAGAATATTAAATTTTGTGATTGTGCCTTTCTAGACCAATAGAAATAACATAATTGTGCAGTATAAGAGTTTCAGTCAATGCAATTAGTAAGTTACGTGAATATTATTATTGGGCATGGATCGCATAACATGGTTATGGAGAGTGATATTTAACTGGACTGATATCCCCCGTCGCTGTCAATGGTACAAGTCGTATGAGCCAATTGTCCCTTCTGGTTGTTGAAGTTGAGAGGAAAATCCTAGACACAGGATGTAATCATCGAAAATAGCTCCACGGTGTGGATTGAACTGTTGAGTTCCTCCACTCCACCAGCATCTATTTTCTACTTGGCATTAAGCTTGCGCCATAAACCTTGATTTACAATAGGGAGAGCTCCTGCCTCATGTGACCTACATTTGTTTCACTTTGTGTTCGCAAGAACCAGCAGAAACCATAGGTGGCCACTATCAGATGGTCCCCGAGTTACCTTGGCTGCATCTATGGAAATACGCATGTCTATATCATGGCATATATTAGCCTGAAATGAGACTAGCAGTAACCTTATATGAGTTTACTCTCTTGTCCATATTAGGCTAAGGTTTAATTATCGTAGTGTGAATAATACATCTTATGGACTGTGCACATTATAGCATATCTAGTCTTTAAGGAGAAGTGTCAGATTGGGGCTACAATACACACCAATACGGATAGTGAAGCACCCCATTCGTATGTAGAAAATGGTTGAGAAAACATCATGTTGGACCCTGAACATTCGGAACTGAGTGACATGAGGTCAGTTCTTGTGCTCGTGTTTGGCTTGTTCCTACAAGGCCACACAGCGATAGTGGTTTAAGATCCAATCGTGGTGCCAAATTGATGCAAGTTAGACATCGACTCCCTTGGTTTAAGTAGCCTGAGATTCCAACCCCCGCTAACGCACTTGATAGGGATGCATGACTATAACCTTGGACTATCAAATAGCTTGACATATTTAAGGGTTTGAGTAAACTAGGGTTTTAAAGCAATAAAAAAAAATATTATTTCAATCAAAATAATGTTTGCATAGAGTATGGTGTTTTTTCATTCTTCAATTTTGTTGTTGATTACCATTCAAAACACGTTGACATATTGTCTATTCTCTATGGGTAAATTAAATTTGCCTGGTTCTGACAGCTGGCTCATGATTCACTCACTGCCATGCTGCTATATATACAATATATGAAACAGCTAATTCATTTGGACTTTCTTACAAATTTTGAAGAAATTTGAAAATAAACCGAATCCTTCCCATGGGGTTTAAATTTACGTCTACAAAAATTAGAAGTGTAAAAAGTTTCATTGTAGGGGGGACCCCTACTATGCCTTCGGTATAAGGAAAACTTTCAGGACAGCTGCAAAGTAAACAATTGTGTAAATCACATAGACTCCTAACTGCGTCATTATTAACACTGTGGAATGGAAAAATCTGAAATGGCTCAATGAAGGAACAGCAAACAGTCAGCTCTGAGAAAGAGAAATGATGTGGGGATGCTTCTTAATAACGGTAAACATCCTGAATAACCGTGAGAAACAGTTTATGAAACACATGTAATCTAAAAACTACACCTACCATTAGGTAAAGGCAAGCAGGGTCTTTATTTATGAAAGGTTAGCTGTAAGGAATGTTACAGAGACCTGAAACGTATACACTGAACTAAGCTGCAACAGCTGGGAATGTAAAAAATTGCAATTATATTCAGGATTGTGGCCTGGACTTCCAGCACAATCCTGAGTCTCCTTAATCTTTTTTACCTCAAACGCACTGTGTTCTCAGACCTCCTGCCATCCCCAATTGCTATCTACCATTTCCCCAGTTTTAATAACAACTCAGAAGTCTTCTACTGCTCTCAATTCAGGCCAAGGGGAGGGGCTGGCTGTATTTGTAAAACAACCTGACACAGAAGGTCTCAGTTGAAAATATGGTGAAAGGTTCCCTTGAAGGTCCACACGTATGTGGCAGAAGCACGGTGAGAGCCTGAGTTTGTATACGTGCTGACTAGACAGGACGTCTCGTACCTGAATGACTTTTTTTTTATTTTGTTACTTAATCTGCATCTTGAATACTGGTCAGAAGTATACATTCAAATACTTCTTATTTTATGTTTTAGGTGATGAAATCATGCAAAAAAGCAGCTCTCAGCCCCTACAGGATCAGAAGCCATTTTGCAGTTTTAATAACTCAGGTAAAAAAAAAATATTAATTGAATATTTGTTTTTTTTTCATTCTTCTTAATCCCGAAAGGGAACCTGTCACAAGGGACAGGTAGAAAGAAGCATTATACCTGCATAGCAAAGATCCCTTCTGCCTCTCTGAGCATTGCATTGCAATATAATTGGGTTTAATAACCTAGCTCCGATGAATCCTGTGTGAGTCTCGAGGTCTAAAAATAAAAAATGGTCTTGTCTGTGCTGCTCAATAACTCATCAGCTCTCAGCCCACACCTTTTGCTCCTGCTAAGACTCCTACCTCCTGCCCTTCATCACACATGGACGATAGCTGACATCTGCTGGGGGAGGAAGAGTGTACAACAAGCAGAAAGGTGGGAGGCTGAGGGGTGCTTGAGCAACCCAGATAAGGCAATGTTTTTTTTAGCCTCCCACAGCTGAAGCACAAACCGGGCACACCATGGATTGGGAAGCCAGGTAATTTAGGAGGAGTCATTTTAATATCAAGAAAGCAGTGCAGAAGACAGTTGAAACCCCCCACAAGTGGGCAATCTACCCCAATCAAGAATCTATCAGCATTTTGTACCTATCAGAAGTTCTCTAAAAAGAACGTTGATCATAGAAAATATTGGCATTGGATGAGTGGCGATTTAGTTTATAAAGCAAGAAATTGCTTTGGCCTCCATATTTTTTATTTTCAGGAGGATTAAAGCTAAATGCAACCATAATTTGTTACTCTAGATGCAGTAACGTCCTACAAATGGTCTGGTAAACTCCTGTCGAAGTGCACTGTAGGATCATAAGGGAAGGAGTATCTTGGGGGTGGGATTTTATGAGAAAGATTTCAGATGCTTAGTCATAAATGCTGAGCCATACGTCATAGGCGTATTAAAAAACCTCCAAAGAATAGCACATTTGAAAACTAACCCTTAAGAGGATACAGTAACATGATTTTTGGGTAGCAGTACCCGGTTTTGATTAACTTGTATTAACTTTTAGGGGGGAGGGGGGAGAGTTGCAACAAATATCAATTTTATAGTTGTTTGTTCTTTACATGTATGGTATATCTATATTTACCCCCCCCCCATGTATATAGGCTTTTTTATGTTGACTAGTTTTGCAGAATTAAAAAACTTATTGAGAGATGGTATCATGATGGTTTGTAAAAGTGACTTTTTAACATTTGCGGTTATTTTTTGTGGGTTGGATGTGCAAAAAATGATGTACATTTAACATAAAAATACAGGACTTATATTTACATCTTAAATAAAGCAGATTCAAAGATTTTTTTACGGAAGGAGATGAGGTGAGAAATGTGGGATGTTGGCTTGCAACTCAATATGTAGTTATTCTCTTTCGAGGCAGATTATTCGATTAGGCAAAATTGTGGAGTCTATATACCAGTGTTGGACTGAGCAAGGCAGAGGGTACTGGTAGTGAGATCTTTTTGGTCTGTTGGGTCTCTGGGGCTCAGCGTACTAGAGAATACGCTTAACGTTCCATAGGAAAGAAACAAAGTTAGAAAGCAATGGGGGGTCAGCGGGCACGAAATGTTCAAGTTGCCCCGGAACCAATCCAGCTAAGCTTTCATTTTTCACAGCTGTTATAAGATATAGATGAGAATCTGATGGAAACTAGAAATGTTTTAATCACTACATCTAATAGGTTGATTCATTAAAAGGGAAGGAAAGCGATTTAAATATGCTTTGTGTCTATATTGAGAACGGGACATTGAAATAATTTTTCTCTGGTTGGCCCCACGGAATCCCCAATAATGTTATCAATTTCATGAAAAATAAATAAATAAAGATTCAGGCCTTTCAACAAAGAGGCCGCATTATAAAAATGAGCGGCATGGACAGAGTACAATAATAGGTCTGAGGCAGCAGACTTTGTTAAAGTAGGCCAAATTGTGGAGCCATGAACCAGGCTTGGACTGAAGCATCAGGATCGGAATTCCCCAGGGGGCTACGCTCCGACACAGAAAAGAAATATCCAAAGCTCCCTAGACAGAATCAGATTTAGAAGCACTTACCTTAAACTGAGTTATATGTATTGTAAGAGTTTTATCACAAATAATCTATTAGGGTTGTGAGAGTAAAATAGACGTAGTAAACATTCTCTGTAAAAGATGGAAATAGTCTGATAGATGGGTAGATATCCGTTAAACTATGTAAATGCGGCGAAAGACATTTTAGAAAGCTGTTGTTAGAGATTACAACAGATTAACTTTTAAAAATTCTATGTACGGGCCCAGATTGCAAGACTGTTAGTAAATATTACATGCAGTTAAGAGCAGTACTCAAGCTTTCGTAGTAGGGCCGGCCTACTATAGATTTCATTATTCCCACGAGTATGGGGATATTTATCAGGACCTCTGCGTCGTCAGTGGAGCAGAGGCCCTGAAAAAAAATTACCAAATGCTAGCCTATTGCTAGGCTCGGCTGCCGACTATTAGCCCTCTCCGCCACGTAACGGCTGTGTGGCGTGAAGGGGCGTGAGAGGGGCGCACGGGACGGCTAAGCGGAGTTACCAGCTGCGCTTATTCTATGCCAGTCTTTCGCCTGGCGTCAATACGAACCACGCAAAAGAATCCTGCCCGAGATACATCACGAGGGTGTGGCTCTTGAGAGTACTGCTGACAATATGCAGCGGGGGGGGCAATGTTATGCTGGCGCATCCGCGCCGCGTATGAGAATGTCCTCCTCCCTATGTCTGGGTTTTCCCGTTATGTGACTGATGCAATACCTCCAAAAAAATGCTACTAACATTGTGCTTAGTCCAGTTGTACATAAGCTATAGAAAAAGATATAATAGTAATGCCAAGAAGCCCTATTGCTGGCACAATTAGATAGTATCAAAAGTATTATAAAATATTTTTAAATAATGGACAATACAAAATTATGCTACAGTAAAACAATTGCAGTGATAGAGCAGTGAAATGAAGGACAAAACTGTATTTCTCCTTTCCACCCTGTCGGCACACTAAGAAACCTTCATATAGTTAAAAACCATAAAATCAGGGGTGTACCTAGGCCTGTCTGTGCCTGAGGCGGCCCTAGAGAGCACCCACCCCACGACCATAAAGTAATTATAGCAGGGGCATCAGGACCAGCTCAATCATATTGGTGGTGTAAAAATAGATCACATGAAGATGCATACAGTTGCCCCCATATAGTATATAATGCATACGCGTACGCCATGTTGTATAAAATGGATACAGAGTATTGTTTTCTACCATGTAGTATAACATGCATACCGGCATTATCGCAATGAGTATAAATGAGAAGACGCGTGTACCACCAGGTAGTTTAAAATGCATACAGCGTACCGCCATGGTAGTTTAATGCATACAGCATTTACCGCCATGAGTTAAAATGAGACCGCATACACCATGTGGTATAAATGAATACAGCGGACACAGGTAGTTATTAAAATGGATACAGCGTACCCCATGTCGTATAAATGCATGCAGCATATTGCCATTAAGTATATAACATCTACAGCGTACTGCCAGTGGTATAAAATGCATACAGCACTCGCATTAAGTATAAATGCATACCGATCCCACCAGGTAGTATTAACACTAGATACGGTGTAACACCAAGTAGATACAATGCCTACAGTGTAGTGCCATGCCAAAAGAGAAGCCCTGATAAATAGTCAACAATGGCGGCATATACAAACTTGGGTACAGCATACACACACACAGATATAAGATAACGCCAAACACGACAAAGGACACAACACAACAGATACACACACCGATATAAACATATGACACAACACAGAGAGAAACCGAGACAAACACAAAGAGAAACAGGATACACACCACACATATATACAACATATAAAATAATACAAATATATATAGCAGAGACACACACACAATATATAAACAGCTGTGTGTGTGTGTATCTGTTTATATATGTGTGTGTGTGTATCTGTTTATATATGTGTGTGTATATGTTTATATGTGTGTATATATGTGTGTGTGTATATATGTTTATATGTGTGTGTGTATATGTTTATATATGTGTGTGTGTATATGTTTATATATGTGTGTGTATATGTGTGTGTGTGTATATATGTGTGTGTTTGTGTATATATATATATGTGTGTGTGTATGCTGTATCCACAGTTTGTATATGCAGCATTTGTGATATTTATCAGGGCTTCTATTTTGGCATGGCAGTACTCTGTATGCATTGTATACTACTTGGTGGTACACTGTATCTATTTTATACTACATGGTGGTATGCTGTATGCATTTTATACTTAATGGCGATATGCTGTATGCATTTTATACCACATGGCGGTACGCTGTATGCATTTTATACTTAATGGCAATATGCTGCATGCATTTTATACTACATGGTGGTACGCTGTATCCATTTTATACTACATGGTGGTACGCTGTATTCATTTTATACTACATGGTGGTATGCTGTATGCATTTTATACTACATGGCAATACGCTGTATCCATCTTATACTACATGGCGGTACGCTGTATCCATTTTATACTATATGGTGGCACGCTGTATGCATTTTGCATTGATTTATTTTTACACCAAACCAATATGATGGATCTGGTCCTGATGCTCCCTGATATATTACTTATATGGGCGGGGGGGGGGGGGGCCCCCTATGGCTCGCCTCAGGCAGCAGACAGGCTAGGTACACCCCTGATTAGTATGGTTTTAACTATATGAAGAGTTTCTTAGTGTGCCGTGTTACAGGTTTTGTCTTATTATTTAAACTGCTTTACATGAATTGTTTTACTGTACATATTTGGTATTGTCATTATTAAATATATTTTATAATTATTTTGATACTATCTAATTGTGCCAGCTGTCTTGCATACATATTTATATTCTTTTTCTATAGCTTGAGGTACCAACTTGAAGCTAAGCACAATGGTTAGTAGACATTTTTTGGAGGTATTGCATCAGTCACATAACTGGGAAAACCCCAGGACATAGGGGGACATTTCTCATACGCTGGCGCTGATGCGCCAGCATATCATTGCCCCGCCGCTGCATAATCGCCTAATGACGGAGAGGAATTCGGAGAAAAAAACCTCCACACATTCCACTATTGCAATTTTATTCCCAATTTTGTCTATTGACTGTTTATGTGTGGACGTTCTACAGGGCATTAGCTGGGTCTTGCAAAACTCAAACAGGCAAACGGGTACTGTACCCTCACTAAGACTTTCTGAACCTCAGTATATTTCCCTCAAGACAAAAACAATACTCATTTTGTTAAGACTGGGCCTATCAAGACTATATTTGATTAGAAATTATTCTAATGAGAGCTGAAAAGATGATACAAATTATAGAAAGAGAGCCTAGAACTACATCAATAACGGGAAGGAACAGAAGATATATGAGACCTCTAGGACCTGGAGGGTCATACAGTAATCATTGATGCTGTTTTTTTTTTTACACAAATAGAACAGTAGTATCAGGGGCGCACGCCATTAGGCGAGGTTGAGCGGGAGGCAGGGCATCGTGCTACCCTCCGGCCAGCAATGAGCTTCCGCATGCCGGACGGGACCACGTTGCAGCCCTCCGGTCAGAAGAGGCAACTTGATCCCCGACGCAGGTATAAGTAGCCGGCACTGCGCCCAAGCCCCGGCCACGCCGGGGCACGCTCTGTCGCGTCCCTCGCCCGGCACATCGTGAGCTTCCGGCTGGACATGGCGGGAGTTTGCTGGCAGTGCCAGCGCCATTTCCGCCGGGTTACCGTGCTCCTGGCCGAACGATGGGGCGACAGTTCTCACGCCCCACTCATCCCATACTCCGCTCCCCGCTCCCCTCCCTGCTCCTGATGGGCCCAGCTCAAAGCTCCGGCTCCTTACCCCCGCCCGCCTCCCCGGACTGGCATGAGTCTTACACTCACGGTTCACCACCTGCCACCGCGGTGCAGGACAAGCGAGCCCGCAAACATACAGGAGGGTATTTCTGTGTGGTATACTGTGTGTGAACTGTTGTGTATATGTATATGTGGTATATGTGGATATCTGTGATGGTATATAGATGGACATATGTGTGGTATCTGTGTATCTGTGTAGTACATGTACTATGCCTGTGTATCTGTGCTATATATATATTGTGTGTAGTATTGTGTATGTGTGTATTGTATGTATCTGTGATGTTATGTATCTGTAGTATATCTGGGTATGGGTGTATCGTATGTGTCTGTGTAGTATGTATCTGGCTATATCATTGTATGTGTGTATTTTCTGTGTATATTACTGTATTCTGTGTTATCTGTGTATATGTTGATATCTGTGTTGTATATATATAGTGTGTGGTAATGTAGTGTGTAATATCGCTGGTATTATCTGGATAGTATATCTGTACATATAGTGGTACTCTGTATGCTTATATGTATGTGTGTGTATGTTTATAATAGTGTTGTGTGTGTGTGTGTGTGTATCTGTTTATCATATAAGTGTGTGTGTATCTGTTTATAGTTGTGTGTGTATCTGTTTTATATTGTTGTGTGATGTGTTTATATTGTGTGTTCTGTATATATGTAAATATGTGTAATATGGGTGTGTTGTTCTTGTGTTTGTCGGTATGTCTATCTGTGTGTGTGTATATGTTTATATCGGTGTGTGTATATGTATTATATGTGATGTGTATATGCTTTATATGTGTGTGTATATGTGTGTGTATGTGATCTATGTGTGGGGTATGGTGTGTGTATTAATGTGAAAATGTAGGGCTGTGGTATGCTGATCCACTGCTGTAAGCCAGCATGTGATATTTAATCAGGGCTTCTATGTTGTACTACATGGAGTATCTGTATGAATTGTAAAACTACTTGGTGGGGTACGCGGTATCTATTTGTATACTACCGGTGGTAGTGTATGCCTTTTATATACTTAATGGTGATTGCTGATGCATTTTATACCACATGCGGTACGTGTATGCATGTTATACTAATGGCGTTGTGATGCATTTTATACTACATGGTGTACGCGTATCCCATTTTATACTACATGGCGGTATGCTGTATGCATTTTATACTACATGGTGGTACGCTGTATCCATTTTATACTACATGGCGGTATGCTGTATGCATTTTATACTACATGGCGATACGCTGTATGCATTTTATACTACATGGCGGTACACTGTATGCATTTTATACTACATGGCGGTATGCTGTATGCATTTTATACTACATGGCAATACACTGTATCCATTTTATACTACATGGCACTACGCTGTATGCATTTTATACTATATGGTGGCACGCTGTATGCATTTTGCATTAATTTATTTTTACACCAAACCAATATGATGGATCTGGTTCTGATGCTCCCTGATATATTACTTAAGTTGTGTGTGGGGGGTGTCTCTCTATGGCTCGCACAATGGTTAGTAGACTTTTTTGGAGGTATTGCATAACTGTCACATAAGTCACATAACTGGGAAAACACCAGGACATAGGGGGACATTTCTTATACGCTGGCGCTGATGCGCCAGCATATCATTGCCCCGCCGCTGCATAATCGCAGCAGGATACATCAAGAGGCCGAACCCTCTTGATGTATCGGGGCAGGATTCTTCGCCGTGTTCATTTGACGCCAGGCAGAGAATGGCATAGAAATAAGCGCAGCTGGTAACTCCGCTTAGCCGGCCGTGCCCCCCCTCACGCCCCTTCACGCCACACTGCCGTGAAGGTGGCGGAGAGGGCTAAATAGTCGCTAGTCCTAGCAATAGGCTAGCATTTGTGATTTTTTTTCAGGGCCTCTGCTCCACTGACGTAGCGCAGAGGTCCTGATAAATATGCCCCATACTCTGGGAAGAATGAAATCTATAGGTATGCTCTGGCCTACTAAGAAAGCTTGAGTACTGGGCTCTTAACATGCATGTAAATGTTACTAAACAGTCTTGCAATCTGGGCCCGTATCAAGAATTTTTAAAAGTAATCTGTTGTAATTTGCTAAAAACAGCTTTCTAAAATGTCTTTCGCCGCATTTATCATAAGTTTAAAGGATATCTACCATCTATCAGATATTTCCATCTTTACAGAGCATGTTTACTACTTTCTATTTTAATCTCACAACCTAATAGATTATTTGTGATAAAACTCTTACAATACAATATAACTCAGTTTAAAGTAATTGCTTCTAAATCTGATTCTTTTCTAGTGGAGCTTTAGGACTATTTCTGTGTCGGAGCGTAGGCCCACTGGGGAATTCTCGAGCCTGATGCTTCAGTCCAAGCCTGGTTAATGGCTCCACAATTTGCCTACTTTAACAAGTCTGCTGCCTCAGAATAATTATTGACTCTGTCCATGCCAGCTCATTTTTATAATGCTGCCCTTTGTTGGGAAGGGCCTGAATTCTTTATTTATTTATTTTCATGAAATTGATAACATTATTGGGGATTCCTTGGGCCCACCAGAGATAATTATTTCGATGGTCCTTTCTCAATCTATACAAAGCATATTTATCGCTTTCTCTTTTAATGTAACAACCTATTAGATTGTATGTGATAAAACAGTTCTAGTTGTCCATCAGATCTCATCTATAATCTTATAAACAGCTGTGGAAAAATGAAAGCTGAGCTGATTGGTTGCCATGGGCAACTTGAACAGTTCTTCCCTCTGACCCCCATTGCTTCTAAACTTTGTTCTTTCCTAGTGGAACTTTAAGCGTATTTCTCTGTCGGAGTCAAAGCCCAACTTAGAATCCTCTAGTACCCTGCTTGCTCAGCCCAACACTGGTTATTGGATCCACAATTTGCCTAATCTAACAAGTCTGCTGCGAAAGAATAACTATTGAGTTGCAAGCCACATCCCACATTTCTCACCTCATCTCCTTCTTAAAAAAATCTTTGAATCTGCTTTATTTATGTAAATATAAGTCATGGTAATTTTATGTAAATATAGGCATCATTTTTTGCACATCCAACCACACAAAAAATACCGTAAATGATTAAAAAAGTCACATTTACACCATCATGATACCATCTCTCCAAATAAGTTTTTATTCTGCAAAACTAGTCAAACATAAAAAAGACCTATATACATTGGTAATATGATATATATACCATACAGTGTAAAGAACAAACAACTATAAAATTGATATTTTTTGCAACTCTTCCCCCCTCCAAAAAGTTAATACAAGTTAATCAACCGGGTACTGCTACCCAAAAAATAATGTTACTGTATTCCTTTAAGGGTTAGTTTTCAAAATGGTGCTATTCTTTGGAGGTTTTTAATACGCTATTGTCTTAGTGGCTCAGCATTTATGACAAAGCATCTGAAATCTGTTCCAGTAAAATCCACCCCCAAGATGCTCCTTCCCTTATGAGCCTACAGTGCACTTCTACAGGAGTTACAGACCATGTGTGGGACTTTACTGCATTCTAGAGTAACAAATTATGGGTTGCATTTTCTTCTTTAATCCCTCCTGAAAATAAAAATTTGGAGGCCAAAGCAATTTCTTGCTTTATAAACTAAATCCCACTCATCCAATGCCAATATTTTCTATGAGACGTTCTTTTTATGAGACTTCTGTAGGTACAAAATGCCTGATAGATTCTCTGATTGGTGTATTGCCCAACTTGTGGGGGGTTTCAACTGTTCTGCACTGCTTTCTTGATATTAAAAGTGACTCCTCCTTAAATTACCTGGCTTCCCAGAATCCAGTGGTGTGCGCTGGGTTGTGCTCTGCTTTGGATGCATTTAAAAAAAACATGTGCCTTATCTGTGTTGCTCAATCACCCCTCAGCTCCCACCTTTCTGCTTGTGTACAGCTCCTTCCTCCCCCACAGATGTCAGCTATGTCCATGTGTGAGTGAAGGAGCAGGAGGGAGGAGCAGAAAGGTGGGGGCTGAAATCTGAGGAGTGATTGAGCAGCACAGGCAAGACACATTTTTTATTTTTAAACCCGAGACTCACAACAGGATTCAGTCAGGAAGCTAGGTTAGTTAAAACACACAATTATATTGTAATGCAAATGCTCAGAGAAGGCAGAAAGGGATCTTTGCTATGCAGGTATAATGCTTCTGCTACCTGTCCCTTGTGACAGGTTCCCTTTAAGGGATTAAAGAAGAATGAAAAAAAAACAAATATTCATATGTAATTTTTTTTTACCTGAGTTATTACAACTGCAAAATGTCTTCTGATCTGTAGGGCTGAGAGCTTCTTTTTTGCATGATTTCATCACCTAAAACATAAAAATAAGAAGTATTATAATGTATACTTCTGACCAGTATTCCAATATGCAGATTAACTAACAAAAGTAAAAAAAAGTCATTCAGGTAGAAGAGTCCTGTCTAGTCAGCAAGTATACAACTCAGGCTCTGCACCTGCTTCTGCCACCTACTTGTGGACCTTAAAGGGAACCTTTCACCATATTTTCACCTGGCACCTTCTGTGTCAGGTTGTTTTACAAATACGCACAGCCCCTCCCCTTTGCTCTGAATGAGAGCAGTAGAAGACTTCTGGTTAGATATTAAAACTGAGGTAAAGGGGTAGATAGCAATTGGGGATGCAGAGGTCTCAGAACACAGTAGTTTGAGGTAGATTAAGGAGACTCAGGATTGTGCTGGAAGTCCAGCCACAATCCTGGAATATAAGTGCATTTTTTACATAACAGCTGTTGCAGCTTAGCCTAAAAGTGTATAAGTTTCAGGTCTCTGTAACATTCCTTTCAGCTTAGACCTTCATAAAATAAAGACCCTGGCTTTGCCTTTACATAATGGTAGGGTTTAGTTTAGATTACATGTGTTTCATAAACTGTTTCTCACGGTTATTCAGGATGTTTACCGTTATTAAGAAGGCAGTCACCACATCATTTCTTCTTTTCTAAGAGCTGACTGTTTGCTTTTCCTTCATTTAGACATTTCAGATTTTTCCACAGTGTTAATAATGACGCAGTTAGGTCTATGTGATTTACACAATTGTTTAGCTTTTCAGTGTCCATGGAAAAGTTTTCCTTATACAGAAGGCTATAGTAGGGGTCCACCCTACAATGAAACTTTTTACACTTCTCAATTTTGTAGAGTAAAATTTAAAACCCTATGGGAAGGATTCGGTTATTTTCAGAAATGTTCTCAATGTAAGAAAGTCAAATGAATTAGCTTGATTTCATATATTGTATAATATAGCATCATTGCAGTGGAGTGGAGATCATGAGCCAGCTGTCAGTAACAGGCAAATTTCCCATAGAGAATAGACAATATGTTAACGTGTTGTGAAGTGGTAATAAAACAAAAAAATGTGAAGAATGAAAAAACAATTACTCTATGCAAAAATTATTTGAAAATGAAATAAATATTTTTTTTTATTGCTTTAAAAACCTAGTTTACTCAAAACCCTGAAAATATGTCAAGCATATTTGATAGTCAATGTATAGGTCATGTATCCCTATTAATGCGTTAAGCTGGGGGTTGGAATCTCAGGCTTCTTAAACACAAGGGAGTTTGATGTGTATAACTTGCATCAAATTTGTAGCGAGTTGGATGCATTAAACTCATCTTATAGTTTTATAGTTTATACGGTTGAAAAAAGACACTTGTCCATCAAGTTCAACCAAGGAAGGGTAGGGATTGGATGAGGAAGGGATTTAGGGGAAACAATACTATATAGCATAACAATCAATGTTATTTAGGTGTAAAAAGGCATCTAGACCCTTCTTGAAGCTCTCCGCTGTCCCTGCTGTGACCAGCTCCTGAGGCAAGCTATTCCACAGATTGACAGTTCTCATAGTAAAAAAGCCCTGTCGCCTCCGGTGATTAAACTTTAGTCACTTGAAATATAAGGCACGAAATAAGTGGGAAAATGTTATAGGTGCACTGAATGAGAAAGAATGGAGTGAGATTCAAAAAAGTGTGAAGAAAAGTTCCATCAATTGGAATCATAGACTGATTAAATTTTTCTTTATTCACCAATTATATTATACACCGGCACAGTTATTTAAAATGGGTATTAGGAACAATGCAAACTGCTGGAAATGTCAGGCAGCAAATGCAGATTTTATTCACGTAATCTGGCTATGTCCCGTTATACAGGTTTATTGGGAAGAGATTTTTGAGAAAATATCAATATCCCTTGATATAAATCTTGAACCAACAATTACTACAGCTATTTTCGGGGTTGTGGACCAAGAACCGATTAAGACTCAATATGGAAAATTAATAATAAAATTGTTAAATGTGGCTTTAGTGTGTCTTGCCCGGAAATGGGGATCCCAGGACCAGCCTAAAATGGATAATTGGTTTAAACTTACTGGTCAAATTAAGAAATATGAACAAATTTGGATCAGTAATAAATCGTCTGAGAGACAGAGGGCTACAATATGGGACAAATGGTAATTTACGGGTCCTCTTCGTTTTGCTAGATTCCTAAAATTTTTTTTTTTTTTTTTCCTGCCAGCGGGGAAAGGGGATGGGTGGGGGAGATTGGCATAGTATGGGAAATATAATCCTTTTCTTTTTTTGTTTCTTTGTATATCTTCACGCGTAGGATAAATGATATAAAATACGTACATAAACATTTGGTTCTTTTTCATTCCTGAGCGTATGGTAAATGATGTAAAATATGTACTAAGATAATTTTTTTTTCTTTTTTGGATTCCCATACGTATGATAAACGATGTAAAATATGTACATAGATATTCTTTCTCTTTTTTGTATCCTTACGTCTATGATAAACGATGTAATTTGGGTATACAGATTTAATGTCTGGTATTTAAAATGGGATTGTATGTATTTAATAAAGCTTTTCTAAAAAAAAAAATAAAAAAAATAATTGCATTTCTATCACACACATTTTAAAAAACGTAAAGAGTGTTCACTTGTTGTCAATAGGGAGAGAGGAGTATTCCACTGGAAGACAACTCTCCTGGAGGGTAATCCTACCTGAGAGCAAGAAAACAGGATGCTATATTGCAACATCACCTATTATTTGTTTTTTCCTGTATCAAACGTGAGAAGTCGCTGGCTGCGCTTATTTCTATACCAGGCCGAAGCCTCTGTCACTTTGTTGACATTTTAAATACTGTACTAACCATAGTATATAATGGTTTAAATTGCCAGGATTAGAGCTCATACATACACATTAAGGTGCCCAAAGGTTCAAAGATTGGATACACTTTATACAAGTTTACCCAATGCAGTTTAAAAAATTTTAGTGCACAAGTTCCATCAACTGTGAGACATTTACGTCCATCCTATTAAATTTCTTAAGCATCTGTTAAGCTGTAAAATGTTTATTTAAAAAAATATATAAAATAGACAAATATCTAATAAAAATTAAGATTAAAATATACTATTGAAGGGGTATTCCCACAAAGACAAGTTTCTTAAACAGACTCAGGATAACAAAATAACACATTCTCTAAATCACTGTTGTTAACAACAATACAGCATTTCACAGATATAAGTCCAACCTGTCTCTATCAGTCGTAGTGTACACAATTTCAGTAGCCCCTAGACACGACCCTGTAACTTCTGACTTAGGGTCGGCAGCCATCTTGCTTGAGGCTTCACGGAGCTAGTCTCTCTCTCTTCTTCTTGCACTCTAGCCATCGGCCATTGCATTGCAGGACGGACCTCACTCACTGATTCACACTCACTGACTTCCTGGCAGCATGTATACAGTATGAGGAGAACTACAAGCTACAGGCAGATACGATCTTTATCGTAGAGGGGGAGACATATTAAATGAACGTGTAGAAAACCCTTGTGCCTTCATAATCTAACCACATTCTCAGCTCACAGAGCTAGATGGATAATAATGTGTCTGCTTAAAGAGTGATAGGAGCAAAAACAGCAATAAAACTGAGAAATTTTGTAAAGTAAAGGCTAAAAAAATGATCTTTATTGTGTTGTGTAGGGGATTGCAATTTTCTGTAATGGGGAAAACCCTTTTTATTAGAATCATCTTTCTTCAGTGTTCTTTACTTTTCAAAATAACCAAAGAAAAAGGAGAGTTGAAAATTTAAATAGAAGTCTCCATTTTATTAAAGTTCCAATACACAAAATTCATAAAATTCATTTAACAGTGGATTGTATATTATAGCAGACCATATCTATTGGTTTCAGCCTTTTTGAGAGGTTTTCAAGAAGAAGATTTTCAGATGCAGATTTTGTGGTCCCATTGACCAAAGAGGCAGTTCCCATGCAGATTCTACTTCAAGATAGATAATTTAGCATTTTTTTTTTAGCAAGTGGAGTTTTCTAAGGGTTGAAATTAATGGGAGGGAGGGTATTGTAGCTGTATTTTTAGTGTCAAAATCCCCTTGTAAAGAAGCCTTAATGTGGCAAATGAAAGCAGTTGTCGTGCAACCCTTTTAATTTCATTGGAAAAGGCCTTTGGGACTAAAAAGGGGCAAGAACTATTTCATTATTATTGTCTAAAAAACTGGAACAAAAGTTACAATATATTTGTTATAAAAATGCTGATCACAGTAATAGCAATTGGCCAAAATGTTAAAACCACAATATTGCTTTACTTTCCCCCATTCACACACAAAAAAGTTGCCAATTTTAGGGGAACCTATTAACCATCATATTTGTATAGGGTGCTCCAACAACAGATAATGAATCAACCTATGGAAGTTGGAAGAGCTCTAACATGTATGGGCACTGTTGTTATACAATAGGGTGAAGGGTTACTGCATACTTTGCATGATGGATACTATTTATTTCAGATACGTTATCCATATATTACATTTACAATGTCTCAGGGTTGTCCTTAGATAACATGTGATAAGTACAGTAGCTGTTGGTGAACATCTGCTGATGGTGACTTATACAGCTTTATTATTGAAAAAAGGACTTTGAACTTTGCCAGTTTTATGTAACATATGTACACACGGAAATATATAAGCTAAGGTCACTCGGTGATAAAGCCAGTATTTATAATGTGTTGGAATGTTCTGTGTGATAAACTGCCAGGCACATGAATTTAAGATTCTTAAATGGAACCTGTTAGGGTGATTTAAGGCACTAAACCACCCCCAAGTTATAGATAATACATCATATGCCCCCATTGAAGTTCCATTCATTTCTATGAACTTAGGCTCAAAGCCAGGGTAAAAAAATGTGAAGCATTAGAATTGTTGGTCCCTTTTGATTTTTCTTGCAGTTGTCTTCACACAGGAATTGCTGCATACTTAGAGAACTATTCTCATCTGGGCATTGAAATATGATTTAATTAATCTGTCATATGCATATATTTCTTCAATTTTATGTTATTTAAAGAAAATTACCTGTGTGAAGATAATTTCTAAGGGACAACATGGCTAGATTTATGGGAAATGATCTTCTCACAGGCATATTTTTAAGAACATACAGTTGAAGAAATCTATGTATATGGCAGGTTAAAGGGGTATTCCGGGAATATGAACGTCTGACACAAAAACCCATGATGATATAAATAAATGAATGCAACAATACTCAATGTCATTAGTCACAAAAAGGAGCTTAAATAATTAGATTTTATGATTTACAAAATTTATGGCCCCTCTAAAGTAGATGGAGTTATCACTAAGATGGCCGCCACTGGAAACTACAAGTTCCATGATCCTTTAGTTCTCAGTAACTCCTCCTACCTCTTGTGTTCTGCCTCCAGTGATGATCTAACAGGTTTTCTTGCTCTGTTACCATAGTAATGATGTGTAACTGCCATCACCACAACACTGGCCATACTGGATGCACTGCAACCAACTGACTACAGCCTAACATAGTGCTGATCACATGACCTGCCCAGGCAGCTGCAGCACATGTGATGTGGACATGTGACCAGCAGCCATCTTCTATCCTGCAACGGACCGCGCGGAGGAAATTAACGGACTGATTAAAGGGCCAGTAGCATTTTAATTCTTCATAACTGTGTATGTCACCAGCATTTTCTGCTAAGGGGAGCAAAATTTTAAATAACAACTAATTACACATTAGCTTATATTTTGAGTGCCCACTTGTATATGAATTATGCTGATTCCTGGAATACCCCTTTAATTAAATGTCATATGAGAATACCTCTTTAACTTGTGTCCTATCCACAGGATCAGAAATCCTGATGAGCCAATTTGTTTGGGGCTGATGGAGCCTGTCTGGGACTGGTCGAAAAATAAAAAAAATGTACTCAGCTTTCCGACACTACGGAGCTGCTGGGGAGTGTCGGAAAGGTGAGCACAAGGTTTTAATTTTTATGTGCTGGGCAGGGGACTGGCTGTATACAAGGGGGGCAGGCTGGCTGTATACTGAGGGTGGGTAGGCTGGCTGTATACAGGGGGGGCAGGCTGGCTACATACTGGGGGGGCAGGCTGGCTTTATATTAGGGGGCTGTATTATAGTAGTTATATGCTTGTACATAGGGGGAAGTATTATATAAGTTATATTCTTGTACAGGGGGGAACAATATTATAGTATTTATACTCTTGTACTTGTTTTCCTGCACCAAAGCCCCAGAACCCCTTTTTTGAATTCTTCAAGTGCTTTATAGGAACTTTGTCACCAACTTTTAAACCACTATATTAACAACACCCTCAGGTAGGATCTGATATATCCTTTCTAGAATTCCCTCTTTCATGTCAAAACGTGCTTGTTTATATATAAATTTACAGTGTGGTGGCATCATCCTAAAAAAATCAACTTTTAAGTGAGAAGTAAATTGGTTGTATAACGTCAAGGAGGAGGAGAGTTTAACACTAAGGTCAAGGTGGAGAGTTCTGAAAGCCTCCTTGACTTTACTGGACTTCAGGAGATCTGGTTAGTGATGTCTCTTGATGTAGGGCCATCATTTATTGGGAAGTGGGCTTTCTGAAGAAGAGAGAGCTTGATTTCAATATTAAAATCTCCATCTCCTTGACTTTATACAACCAATTTACATCTCACTTCAAAGCAGATTTTCTGGATGATTCCTCCAGAAACAAGATATTGAAGGTGTTTAGCTGCTTGACAACATACTGTTAGTAGTTTATTAGGTCAATTTCTGCTGACAGGTTCCCTTTAACACTGAAGTAGATTCCAACTTATGGGTTTTGCTTGGTGGTAGATTTCCTTTAATAGAAATATCAATTTCTTTAATTTTTTGCACATTTGTTTTCACAATTTTATCCATTTGCATGTCTCTAGCGTGTGATATTTTGAAATAGCTTGTTAATAGTAATGTATGAGAAGAAAGTCAGCTGTAGAAATTGTGTGAATGTTCAAGAATTAGCTCAGCTTCCAGCATTTGGAAATGTGAACAATAATAGGAACTAAATGAACGTGCAGCTCTGCAAATGACATTCATCTTCACACAATATTTTCAGAAAAAAATATCACTACTACAATATTTTTTATGATTTCACTGATTTGTTTTTAGGAGTTTACCTACAAAACCGAAGTTAGTTGATAAAGAAATGAGCTACAATGGGACAATGAGACTACATACTATACATGTGGCGCTACACGTAGTCACTTACAGGTTTATATAATATTGGAAATTATTTTATTATATGAGGGCGGTTCAATAAGTACCCGTGTTAGAAATGAAG
>CM033643.1:139108301-139221450 GCA_019512145.1 Engystomops pustulosus
ATGAATCCAGGTTTCATCAACGGTGACAACTCGACGCAAAAACTCCTCCGGATCTCGCTTAAATTGCTCCAAACACTGCTTCGAAGTTAACAGCCGCATCCGCTTGTTGTCCACCATGAGCAATCGCAGCACTCATCTGGCCAACAATTTTTTAATAGCCAACTTATCATGTAAAATATTAATTGGTGTTCCAGTCGACAAACCTACGGCCTCTGCTACTTCGCACACTTTCGTTCGTCGATCAGCGGGTATCATGTTGTGGACTTTTTGGATGGTTTCCTTGGTAACCACGTCTGCCGGGCGCCCTGATAGATGGCAGCACACGATGATAACACCAACTTCCCTCAGGAATGCCCTCTGTCGTCAAACACAGGTACTTATTGAACCGCCCTCGTAGTAACATCTTGTGCATGTGCACATATTTATTGATTGTATAAATGAGGGGGAAGAAAAGTAAACAGTTGCACTCCTGTTCGGGTTCTTAAATGGGTGTCTTTAGATATTGCTCATCAATATCAGCTTATGAGGTTCAACACCAGACACCCCTACAATCATCTAATGTCAAAAGTCTTCAATATTTATTATATACAGTTCATGTTGCTTGAATCAGATGGGTCTGTACACAGTCTTGTCATGATATTGTAGATCTAATCCCCCATTCAGGTAACCCAAAGAAAGGTCATAAATATCTGAAGTTTTTAAACCTCATTAAAGGAGCCCAAATGACCCTTTGTCATGTTGGTACTGCATAGTATCTTGTCGTTAAACTATGATCCTGTCCCTTGAAACCAGACTTTGTTGGCCCAGCAACCAATGAAAACTTAGTTCCTTTGTCTGACATTAAAAGGACAATCTTTAGGTTATAAATTAGAATTAAGTTGGGTCTGAAATCCAGAGCATTTTCTTGGTAATTTTCACCATTAGGGTGAGTTAAAATATATACAAATACCCCCACAAATTAATTATTAAATAAAGAGTTGCCCCTTGTATATTACAGGAAATCTACCATTAATATTTAGTGGTATGAATGGTGCTAGAAAGCTTCCAGCAGTGTTATCACAGCACAAGATTTTTTCCTGTGCTTTAGGTATAAAATAAACTTAGATCTATTTAAATGAAGCAGAAGTGATTCAGGGACTTTGGAGCTCCATCCAGGCTCCAGGTTCTCTGTCTTCTACATGCCTCTTAAAGCACTTGTGACCTGCAATGGCCAGTGGCTTCATACATCCTTCTGGCTAGAAACAGATCATCAGATTGGTGCAGATGTTGGACTCCATGCCCCAGAAAGAAGCTGCTAAAAGTAAAACTCTAGTTGGGCTAGTGAGAGAATGCAAAAATGGGTTATGTGTATTATGTGATATGTCTGATTTTATGGGTGGTCTGAGTACAAAATAATCGTACAAGTCGACCCAAGTAAAGCCAAGGCCCCTAATTTTGCCACAAATAACTGTGAAAACTTATTGACTTGAGTATTTGCCGAGTATTACTCCTCGAGTAATAAAATTCCCAAACCCACAATTGATGAAATGCCCTGCAGCCAGCCCCCCCCCCCCACTTATGAAATGCCCTGCAGCCAGCCCCCCCACTTCTGAAATGCCCTGCAGCCAGCCGCCTCCTATTGCTGAATGGCACTGCAGCCAATGGGTGTATAAAAAAAACTTTCATATTCACCTTCTGGCACTGCCTGATGCCTCCCGTTCTTCTCGGCACCCCGCTGCTCTTCTTCCAATCAGAGACGCGTCCAGATGCCCTCCAGCGCATCATAGTGTGCGCTGGCAGGAAGAGTGCATGGATGCATCTCTGCCTGCTTTGTTACAGATGAGAAGCTGAATGGAAGAGAAGCCGTAGGGAGGTAGGGAGCGGAGAAGCTGTAGGAACATTGGATAGCGCCGGAAGGTGAATATGGAAGTGTATTTTTTATACACTCGTGTATAAGCCTGGGTGGCGTTTTTCAGCAGATTTTTTTGTGCTGGAAAAACTCGACTTATATTCGACGATATTTTTTTCAATTGTTTTTCTAGATAAGACCTTGGAGACCTTCACATCACCCTTTAAAAGATATAGTACAGATAAGTCTGCCTTTTTGACAAAACTAGCCCTATTCTGCTTATTTATGCGATGTCTGATGAAAAGGCAAGGCTTATTTGCCATACTAAAAATGGCATGTTCTGACAACAAATATATCACAAGGTATTCTCTACAGCAAAGTGCAATGTATGGAACTAGACTTTAACACTTAAAGGGGTATTCCAGGAATCGGCATAATTCTTTTACAAATGGGTCCTTAAAATATAAGCTAATTTAGCAGAAAAATGCTGGCGACATAGACTGTAATGAAGAATTAAAATGCTACTGGCCCTTTAATCAGTCCGTTAATTTCCTCCACGCGGTCCGTTGCAGAGCATACACAGGACAGAAGATGGCCGCTGGTCACATGTCCACATCACATGTCCTGCACCTGCCTGGGCAGGTCATGTGATCACCACTATTTTGGCTGTAGTCGGTTGGTTGCAGTGCATCCAGTATGGCCAGTGTTTTGGTGATGGCAGTTACACATCATTACTATGGTAACAGAGCTAGATAACCTGTTAGATCATCACTGGGAGCAGAGCATAAGAGGTGGGAGGAGTTACTGAGAACTAAAGGATCTTGGGACTTGTAGTTTCCAGTGGCAGACATCTTGGTGAATCTGATTTCATGATTTGTGAATCATGAAATCAAACTGTTTAAACTTTATTTTGTGACTAATGACATTGAGCTTTGTTACATTCATTTATTTATAGCATTATGGGTTTTTGTATCAGACGTTCATATTCTCGGAATACCCCTTTAAAACACGGACCCTTTTAGAATAGAGTAGAGCTAACATGTGGCTCCAGTCAAATGTATAACCATTCCTCACCTAATTATTGAAAGGTCAAGGATTTCACTCTGAAGAACCCTCCAAAGGAAGTCTGAAATATGATATGTAAGCAACTTGAATCCACCAGCAGTGTGTAGCTGGTAAATCCTGCCACTGACATAAAAAAGTATGTCAGTGTGCTTGGTTTACAATCCTTCATCTTACTGGTAGATGTCCTGCAACAAATATTGTCTTCTCTGAATTACTGAGATTTCATAAGGTCAGCCAATCATTTTTTTAAATCATAAATATAATATACACTATATCTACACAATTCTTTTAGTGGTCTCAATACCACAACTATGCCTATACTAAAATTGTCTCTTAGAAATAATACACTTACAGTGCTGCAGCATCTTTGGCTTTCCCAGTGGTGCATCTGTGATTCTTGAGAAGTTGTGTAGCTGTCAAACGAATGGCCATCTCGGTAGCTCTCACATTGTGAAAGCTCAGAATCCTCTGATGTCGGTGTTATATGCATCACAGTGGATCCAGGTGTGTATTTCAAGTGCTTATTTTGGTGTTTGTCCTTGCTGGATGATGACTTCTTAATCCATCGTCTTACCTAAAGAAGTTTCATAAAAAATTTAATATTTCTATACGTTAGTTTATATATCATGATGAAACCAAACTAGTTTATGATAAAACAATTTTCAATACACTCGCCCAGATTTAACAAATGTGAAGCAAACTGCCTTATTGCATTTAAACAGGGTGCTGAAGTGCTTCGGCGTCATGATGTCAGTGCACGACTGCTTCCTACTACCTCCGTCCCACAGCAATAAGAAGAGGATGCAGGAGCCGGTGAAGTTAATACATTTTTTTGTTTAACTTCCTACATTGTACTGAACCGGGGCAGGGGATGGACAGTCAGTGGGCACCTGTAACTGTATTGGCCACTGCAGGAGCTCCTGTGACTATATTGCCCACTGCAGGGCTCCTATGACTATATTGGACAATGCGGGGCTCCTATGACTATGATGGCCATCGTGGGGACTCCAGTGACTATATTGGTAATTGTAGGTGCTCCTGTGACTATATAGGCTACCATGGGGGCTCATTTCACTATATTGGCTACATTGGAGGCCCCTGTGACTATATTGATTACAGTGGGGGCCCCTGTGACTATTTTGGTACAGTGGGGGCTCCTGTGACTATATTGGCTACAGTGGGGGCTTCTGTTATTATATTAGCTACAGTGGGGGCTCCTGTGATTATATTAGCTACAGTGGGGGCTCCTGTAATTGTATTGGTAAGCATGGGGGCACCTGTGACTATATTGGCTACAGTGGGGGCTCCTGTGATTGTATTGGCCATGGTGGGGGTTCCTGTGACTATATTGGGTATTTTGGAGGCCCCTGTGATTATATTGGCTAGCGTGGGGGCATGTGTGCCTATATTGGCTGCAGTGGGGGATCTAAGCTTGTGCTAATAAGGTGGAGCAGATGATGAGAGGAGCCTAAAATTTGTGTGTTGCTATATCTGCAGAAGAAGCTGACACGGTGACCAGGTAGAAGAAGGAAATGAAAGAGACTCCTCTGATCAGACGTCATCTGTCACCAGATTCATAATTAGTGCTGGTACGATGCAGGATCTCCCCTTTAGCTGTGTCTCCCAGCTACCTATATAAATACTATAGTGGAGCACGGAGAGAGTCCTCATTTTGGTATTAGTGTCCTATTACTCATTTTATAGCTCTTGTTTTAACCCATTTACAAGGCAAGTTCATACTTATCATCCTTATGATCACTGGCTATATGTGTGAATAATTGAGTACCACACTCATTGCAGACTTTCTACTCTTAAAACGTAAAGCATTCCCTTTCAAGCCTTCACAAGTCACATATACAATGTAACATGTGCAGACACATACATCCACTCACTTCTAAACCTAACTGCAGTGAGTAGAATTGCTACTGTGTGATCCATGTAGCTTTGTTGGCTACGGAGCTGCTGATGTCAGTAGAATGCATGTTATGTGTGTCTTAAAGATAGTAACACAGGGAAATGCAAATTCCAGCTATGTGACCTATTCTTGGCAATAATCCAAAAATATGATGAATTAATTGTAATAAATTGTAATATTCCAAGCAAAACTAAACCTTTACAGCTATTTTTTTCAGAAATATATAGTACAGAATATAAAAAGAAATGTTCTTTTCAGCAGTAAGCAGTGTAAATAATAGATGTGTTCAAAGTCTAATACACAAAAGACTGATGGTATGAATTTACATAGCTAGAGAACATTTTACTTGACAATTCAGCTAAGTAAGGAGATAAGTTCCAGAGAGAAGCTCTGATGACAGCTGGATTGACTGCTCCTAAGAGCAGTGGACCAGTGGACCTCGTGACTGGGATTGTCTACCTTCCAGCAGCTGAATGAGCAGTTTCCCATAGAATAAATTCAGTGGAATTGCCATGAGGATTTATAGCAACACCTCCGTGACTGGAAGCCAAAACAAAGCCAAAGAAAACAGCCATTCTGGCAGAGGAGTATACAGGCCTGTTGACTCCACCCAGCATAGTGGGCAACAGCCCGAGGGGCAACCCGGTGGAAGAAACAAGGGGCCTCTGAAGCCGCCCACTGCCCCCAGTAAGAAAAAATAGTACTCCCCTTCTGGCGCCCCCCGTGGCTCCTCTTCTATCTTCTGCAGGAGCGTGACCCAGCTCCAAGTGCTGGGGCCATGGGCACACTATGACACGTCGCCCTAGTGACATTATAGTGTGTGTGCATGGGCCATGTGCAGGGAGCTGGGTCACGCTACTGCAAAAGTAACAAGAGGAACCACAGGGGGCACCGGAAGGTTAGTACTTAATTTTATTTTTTTAATGTGCTAGGCTTAGATATATACAGGGGGAGGTGGCTGAAGTGTGTATGGACCACCTATTTCCTTGGAGGGGTGGCTGCAGTGTGCATGGGCTACATATATAGTAGGATTGGCTGCAGTATGCTGGGGATACCTATTTACTGGGGAGGAAAGCTGCATTGTACTGGGGCTATATATATTGGGGGGCTGCAGTGTGCACAGGCTACATATATACTGGGGGGGGGGGGTTGCATTATGGTTGGGTGGGCTGTTTAAGGTAAAAACCGGGGATCATTGTATATATTTATTAACCTTGGGGGGAAGGTGCGATTTTTGAGATTCTCCCTGTATAGCAAATTACCTAGAAACTGCTGCGAGTATACTAACCATTGCTGCTGTCACGGGGCCCACTAACAGCTGTTCTGAACAAGTGGCTGCCTGGTCAAGAGACAGACCAGCGGGAACTGAAAGAAAACATGGCAGTCTCTACTATTCCATGCCATTCCATACTATATTCAGCAGTGATTCTGAAACTAGCCCGAAAGCTCTTAAGAAGCATGCAACACAGGACCAAGGATGGTTGTACTGGGTATCAGTCCAGAAGGGTTCACCAGAGGTGTGGCCCAAGGGCTGACAGATAATGGCACAGGGAAATACAAAAGTTCTGCCCCCAAGTGCCCCAAGGGGGAGGTGTGATGAATATATAGAAGAATACAGGCAGTCCCCGGGTTACATACAAGATAGGGTCCGGAGGTTTTTCTTAAGTTGAATTTGTATGTAAGTCAAAACTGTATATTTTATCATTGAAGTTCTAGACAAATTTTTTCTTTTGTCCCAGTGACAATTGGAGTTTAAAAAATTTTGGTAATTGGTCCAAGGATTATCAATAAAGCTTCATTACAGACACCTTACAACTTATTATTGCAGTCTGGGGCTATAGTAAAGCATTCAGAGAGCTTCACTAGAGGTCACAGTGGGCAGAGGGGTCCGTCTGTAACTATGGGTTGTCTGTAAGTCGGGTGTCCTTAAGTAGGGGACCGCCTGTACAGCAGAGGGGCACTTGTCAGGCATTTTCATGTACATCAGTGCATTACACATTTCACTACTACCCCCACCACACAGCCTTACCCTAAATTCAATCTGGATAGGGTAACTAAATCCATGCCTTTTTAGCTCTACAGTCTTTTCCCTCTATAAGTTCAAAGGATATATTTGTCTAGCATGCCCGTAAGGCAATAAAATGTATAAATTTATCCTGCATTGTTCTCTTATCTCAATTACAAAACCTCACCTCCGTGCAGGGCCGGCGCTATGGGTAGGCAAAATGGGCATTTGCGCAGTGTCCCCTGAAAGAGGAGAATCTCTTCTTTCAAATGAATCTAAAATTGTGTTTCTAGGTGCCATGATCCAGAGATATTCAAGTTTAAAGTGAGATGCCGTTGGCATTTTATCAGTTAACATCTCCATTTTCCTGACACTTAGGAACAAGAATTGAGATTCATATATCTTCTTTCATAGGAAAAAAGAAGTGAGGTTCTGTGTGTCACAGAGCCAGAGATATAGCCCCCTAAAGTGTACCCCCCACCAGATTCTTAGCCAGCAGCATTTTGATAAGGGATAATATAAACTAATATTCATGTTTTTAACCCTCTCCAATCCGGAACTCTGTAAGAACACACTTTCTCTCTTATTGCCTTTTATTTTGTGATTTTTTGTGAAAATTGATACAATGAACATCGAATCCTCTTCGCCTAATGTCGCTACATATTAACACCGCAATCTACAACATATCCATAAAGCCATATGTAACACCAAAAAACACACACATGTTCTGGAATAAATTTTTCACACCATCCTCCATTATTTACACCTATGTTATGTTATGACGTTCTCACTCAAATTCTTATGAAGTATGAAGGGTTTTTGTATTGGGCTGTCTACATACTTGGGCACATCGAAATAATTTTTATAATACTTAGCTTGGTTTATGGATATATAGTTATTTATTTGTGGGAAGCACAGTGCAATTTTCGGCAAAAATAGTTTGGTGTCCCCTGTGGATGTAACGTTCCCTTTGCTGCATATTTTGGTGAATATACATGTGGGGTCTGTATGATCTCCTCACATCTTACTGTTTAGGAAAGAATATTTCTTATATAGTATTCTGGATTTGTAAATATTTAGAGGAAATTTGAATTTTCGATGCTCAATGTGCGTCCAAGTAGCCATGACAGAGGCAGACAAGCATGGTCGACTACCCCTGAGGAGAAGTCCAGATGGGGTTTCGTCCTCTTTCTCCCCCCCCACCCTGACCATAGCCTGCCTGCCTCCCGTACATGGCTACTTGGGACGACATTGGGTATCGTTATGTTAACCTATGTTATGTTATGACGTTCTCACTCAAATTCTTATGAAGTATGAAGGGTTTTGTTATTGTGCTGCTCATACATTGGGGCACATCTAAAATTAATTTTTATTATATCATTAGCTTGGTTTATGGATATATAGTTATTTATTTGTGGGAAGCACAGTGCAATTATCGGCAAAAATAATTTGGTGTCCCCTGTGGATGTAACGATCCCTTTGCTGCATATCTTGGTGAATATACACATGTGGGGTCTGTATGATCTCCTCACATCTTACTGTTTTAGGAAAGAATATTTTCTTTATATAAGTATTCTGGATTTGTACATATTTTAGAGGAAATTTTGAATTTTCGATGCTCAATGTGCGTCCAAGTAGCCATGTACAGAAGGCAGACAAGCAATGGTCAGGACCCTACCCTGAGGAAGATCACAGATAGGGTGTTTCCTCCTCTTTCTCCCCCCCCCCCACCTGACCATGCCTGCCTGCCTCCCGTACATGGCTACTGGACGCACATTGGGTATCGTATATGTTTACACCTATGTTATGTTATGACGTTCTCACTCAAATTCTTATGAAGCATGAAGGGTTTGTTATTGTGCTGCTCAGACATTGGGCACATCATAAAATAATTTATTATATCATTAGCTTGGTTTATGGATATATAGTTATTATTTGTGGGAGCACAGTGCAATATCGCCAAAAATAATTTGGGTGTCCCCTGTGGATGTAACGATCCCTTTGCTGCATATTTGGTGAATATACACATGTGGGGTCTGTATGACTCCTCACATCTTACTGTTTAGGAAAGAATATTTCTTATATAAGTATTCTGGTTTTGTACATATTTTAGAGGAAATTTTGAATTTCGATGCTCAATGTGCGTCCAAGTAGCCATGTACAGAAGGCAGACAAGCATGGTCAGACTTACCCCTGAGGAAGTCACCAGATAGGGGTTTGCTCCTCTTTCTCCCCCCCACCCTGACCATGCCTGCCTGCCTCCCGTACATGGCTACTTGGACGCACATTGGGTATCGTATATGTTTACACCTATGTTATGTTATGACGTTCTCACTCAAATTCTTATGAAGCATGAAGGGTTTTGTTATTGTGCTGCTCAATATTGGGCACATCTAAAATTAATTTTTATTATATCATTAGCTTGGTTTATGGATATATAGTTATTTTATTTGTGGGAAGCACAGTGCAATTATCGCCAAAAATAATTTGGTGTCCCCTGTGGATGTAAACGATCCCTTTGCTGCATATTTGGTGAATATACCATGTGGGGTCTGTATGATCTCCTCACATCTTACGTTTTAGGAAAGAATATTTTCTTTATAAGTATTCTGGATTTGTACATATTTTAGAGGAATTTTGAATTTCGATGCTCAATGTGCGTCCAAGTAGCCATGTACAGAGGCAGACAAGCAGGTCAGACTACCCCTGAGGAAGTCCCAGATAGGGGTTCGCTCCTCTTTCTCCCCCCCACCCTGACCATGCCTGCCTGCCTCCCGTACATGGCTACTTGGACGCACATTGGGTATCGTATATGTTAGGCTCATAGGCATTGTAGTAACAGGGCTGCTATTTTTTGCATTGGTCACTTTATCTGCTGTACTTATTTCATATATCCAGACTGTTCAAATTGTAGTCATACTTAGCACCACATTATAAATGTGTTTCTGACAGTACTGTTCATCCAGTCAGTTTGGGAAAGGGAGCCCAGGGAAGACATGGCCCTAAGAGGTCTAGTACACCGTGAGGGGTATACTTTTTAAGTGTTTTTATCTTCATGTTGTTTTGTTTACATTTTTGGTATATGTTCGATTCATCAATAAAGATTGTGTACTATTTAGTCCATGACATGTATCCTACCTTGCCTTCTTTGTTGCCAGTATTTTTTGGGATAAGTGGACTACACATTACTTCTGAATATTCGTAGTGCCTGTCCTATTTGCAGTTTGGTTATTATTCTGCATCAAGTCATTTCCCATGAGACTTTCCAGGGTAAAGACAGTTGAGTAGGAGACATTCAATAGATTGGCCCTTTCCTCATCCCCCTCCATCATGACCCCAAAGTAATTCCTTAAAGGGCCCACACTCTTCAATTTTTTGTTTTTTACTATGTATCTATTTGTAAAAGAATTTGGGATTATTTTTACTTATCGTGGCAATTGGATGACTACATTTGGAACAATTAAAAAGTCTTGTTATATGAATTACCAAAATCATTAAAGTGGATTGAAGCATGTATAAGAAGCGTAATATACAGCAAGAAGAACTCATCAGCACATGCCTTTAAGAAAGGTTGAACACCACAGCAATAACAGTGTAGCAACATTATTCCAACTCTGCAATACTTGACAAAATTGAACAAATTTAAAACATGTACTTGTGGGCATGAAAAAAATAAAAATAAATGTATCTGCCCTGTTTCAGTTCCTTTTTCCCCCATCACATCTCTGGTTAGTTTTATGATGCTCCCTGAACACGGAAAAACCTGTTAATATATCAGGACTGTGAAAGCCAACCACTAGTAGTAAGGCTAGGTTCAGTTTATAGAAACAAATACTAAATAGAAGATCTCCCATCTGAAGCTCTCCTTTCAAGAAAAGGCTAGGTGCACACCATGTTTTATGTATACACTGAGTGTATATTCCAGGAAAGCTCCCAATGAATATGTATACATAGACATATACTAAGACATAAGTCATATACTGTGCAAAAAGCAGGATGGAAAGACATAGCAATCGACATCTTTCCATCTTGCTGCCTCCTGCTAAGCACTCAACTCCTGGGAATTGGAAATTAGGTAAAGAATAACAATAGTATCAAGAAGTACATATGAGTAAATCAACCAAAACAAACAATGGAATTTAATGCAATCTTCAGAGTTTTCTGTGTGGTCTGGTGTGGTGTGTGCCGATGGATCATTTTGTGTTTTGTTTTCATTCCAAAAATGTATTCTTTGTGTTGAATTAAAATAAAACAATAAGGGATCCACAAACCAGCACCCAGCTTGTTTCTCTTGTTTTACTTTTCCCTGCAGTTAGGAATAGATCTGTTCTTTGTTTAGTTTTCTTTGGAAGGAGAAATGTTTTACATAGACTTTTGTAGAGAAATTTTCCATGATGCATGCAAACGTGTTTCTGATTTTAAACTCAGATTTTTCTGTTTGGGCACTTTATACATTATGTTATCTTAGTTTCAAATATTTCTCTGTGCACATTTTCATTTAATAGACACCTGTTTTTTTCCTGGATAAGATTGTATATACCATGTTCTATTATGCTGTGGTTTAAAGGGAACCTTTCATCAAGAGCCCATTTTCTAGCTCCCCCTAGTTCTTATAGTAAAACAGGCTTTTTCCAAGTTAGATCAAAGTTTACCTTTCTGTATGAAGAGCTGTGTCTTTAGTCCCATAAGAGTGTCCAGTAAGGAGTGGGGCAGACATGTATGACATCCTAAGTGGGAAAGGGATTGGAGGTTTTTTTTAATTGAAATCAATGCATTATCGAGCGGTTTCCCATTGGTGGTGGTAAACCACTCCTCACTGGTCACTCCCATGCGGCTTAGGAAACAGCTCTACATACAGAAAAGTAAACTTTGATCTAATTTATCTTTCTTTCCGAAAAATCCAGTTTTACCATAAAAACTCTTTGGCAATTTGTAAATTATTCCCTGGGGGGATGGTGGATGGCAGAAAAAGGGCTCCTTTTTTCTGGGCTGGGACTGTTTTGTATATCAAATTGCTGAAGGGTTTATACAAAGTACTCCCACCAATCAGATTATCGTGGCTGCCCTTTTTCTTTTATTGCAAAAAACCATCGGAAAACCCCTTTAAGCATAATGAAAATTATCAGAAGGTTTAGAACAGCCTAAGTCCTCATGCACAAGAAAGTGTGCTTAAAGGAAATCAACCATTTGAAAAAAATTAAAAACACTGATAAATACTCACCTCCTCTTCTCTTGATGTTGAGCTCGGAACATGCCGGGATCACCTAGTAAACAAAATTATACAAGATGTCTGGCGTTCTGGGCTGCTAATTATGCACAACCCTGCATAATTAAGCAAGCAGTTCCTAGCGCTACTGCATTTTTAGCAGTGTTAAACTGCTAGCTGACACTGCAGCACCATACCCTCAGAACGCCAGACCGCTGTAATGCTATTCATGAGGGGGCGGTCCGAGAAGGCATGAAGCCTGGCAGTCACCGTCAGCCTATGGGCCTATGAGCCCGGCTGATCACCATAACGTAACTCTACATCAAGGTGTGGTTACTACCCGGCTCCTATGACGTAGAGATATGTCAAGGTGCGGGAAGAGGTTGGAGAGGACCTTTCACCCTAAAAGAAAAACACTAGGATCTGCTTATTAAAGTAAGCAGCTCCTAGCGATGCCACGTTTATAGCAGTGATAAACTGCTAACTTTATCGTAACCCTCCGATAAAGCTAACAGACACTGCAGCGCCTTACCATGGGAAAGCCAGACCAAGCTCATAGTTCAAGCCCTCCCACGCCATAAGCCAGCGGGGACTGCCGTACTGTAGCTGCCTTACTAAAAATGCGGTAGCGCTAGGAACTGCTTAATCCTAGTCCTTTTTTTAGGGTTAAAAAAGTTTTTAGTTCAGTTTATTAAATTCATCAAGAAAGTTAAAAACAGCCATCACTTAAAAATTCTCCTGTTACCTACCTTGGATCTAGACCAAGCGCATTCCACCTCTCGTCCAGCACGGAGTTACCATGTACATGCATTCTTGTGGGTGAGCATAAGCATCTTTTTTTCTAATTTTTAGTGTATCTATTTTTAGGGTGACAGGTCCTCTTCAACCCCTTTCCACACCTTGACATAACTCTACTTCATAGGAGGTGGGTAGTAACCAACAGTTATGTCAAGGTGGTCGTTTGGGCTCAGAAGCTGAACCCAGGCGATCACTGTGGGATTCTGCAGTAACAGCATAGAAGAAAAACTTTTTTATGGAGTGCTGCTTTGTTGCTATTTCTTTTTGTGGATTATTGTGACGTGGTTGGCTGTTTGAAGGCCATACACTACTGGTTGTTTACACAAATGCTGCTCCAACGCTTCCATTGTTTGACTTGGCTCTTTCCCCAAAGGTATATATATTCTTTGTCAGAATTCCAGGAAAACACCAAGACTCCAATTTTGAATAGGTTTGCATTCAGACTCCAGGTCCGCTATGCGGCTTTTCCTTCTTTTCATGCACACACAAATCCTCTGAATGTGACTCCACTACAGAAGATAATATATACACATAGCGTAGCAGCAACAGAAGCAGAAGTCCTTATGATGTTTTGTTGCAATGAAATGAAATACATTTAGGACAGATTGGTCAGTTTAATATGGGTCTAAAAGTGTCCCTATATTTTACCTCTACATAATTTACCAAAGGTATAAAACCTCCACAAAGCAACATTTTCATAATCAACATTCTTCATAATTGTCTTGATTATATGATAACTTTTCCCCAGGTTACTGTTCCCAAATGTTTATTTACGTTCAGTGTGAGGCCCAGTGAACAACAGTATCTGGTCAGAAGTGAGCACCAAAGTATTCACTAGTGGGAAAGGTCATTTTGGCACATAATGTAGAGTTAAAGTGTTACTGTAAAGTTACTGACAAAAAATAGTGTTAGCACAGCTGGGAGAGCCTTTGATAACAATTCCAATGATACCTGTATCATGCTGCTGGCTTTCTCCTAGCCTGAGATAGATCTGGTATATATAATAGTGATGGGTCGATCGCGAACAAGCTGGCACAAATAGCTGGCTCATTCAAACGAATGGCTCACTAATGCCCGCCCACAAATGGGAGCCGTTCAGGAGCCAGAAGAGCCGGCTCTTCTTAGTGAGCGGAGCCTAATGAGCTAGCTCATTAAGAAGAGCCAGAATTCCAATCATTAATATATAAAATTAGATTCATAGTCAGCTAATTCTGATGTGGGTGGGCACTTCCTGGTTGTGACATCAGTTCACTCCACTGAAGCCAGAAGAGGAGAGCATGTCTGTAATTGGCCAATCGGAAGCATGTGATGCTTGTGACATCACTGAAGGTCCTTTGCATCAAACTAAGTTATTTCAAATGCTGCAGGACAGCATGTTTGTAATTGGCTGGCCTGAAGCATGTGATGATTCACATGCTTGTGACATCACTACTGGCCCTACAGGCTATCTCAACAAGCCTCCTGTTGTCTCTAGACAAAAATAGAAAATAGAGATAATAGTCAGCTCACCAAAATCCAGTAATCATGTTTATGAACACGGTGCACGGAAGTAGAGGAGCACAGGTGCACAGGATAGGGCCTAACTTACTGATCAGTGGGGGTCTCAGTGATGAGACCCCCACAGATCACGAAAACGAGGGGTCTGATGGGGTCCCACGTACCTCCGTCTGACCCCTTGTCGCTCCTTCAGAGTAATGGAGCAGATAGCCGAGCATGACAGTTTTGCTCCATTAATCTTTATGTAGCTGACGGAGATGGCCGAGCGTGCCGCTCAGACCCCAACTGATCAGCAAGTTAATACCTATCCTGTGGATAGGGCCTAACTTGTGTTTTTTGGAAAACCCCTTTAATGAAAAAGTATTTTTTTTTACTTTGCCTTTTGATCATATGTATTAACATTTTCTCCCTTAAGAGCTGTGTTTTATCTTTATCATATGGTAGCATTCATTAATAGAAAAATATCTAAAAATGTAATCTTCAATGTAAACTTACATTGTAGAAATAATTAAACTTAAAAAAGAGATTGGGCATGTAATCTACCCAACCTTAACTAAAATATGTATTAAATAAAGATGATTGGTCATTAGGCATCACACCCAGAAGTGGCACCCAAGTAAAGGATGTAACTGAGAATACTTAGGACTGTTAATAGAGAACATAATTCCGTAGAGGCCAGAGTGTACCCATCTCACATAACTAGCAAAACTCACGTTTCTCTCACCTTTCCTTTCAGCAAACTATCATGAAAGCAGGCTTAACTTTTGTGCCCATGGCATAGAAATATTGTTGAAATGATGACATAAAGTACTGTAGTTGAAGTGTTAATTGAAAATTACCCACCTTTTATGTATCTTAAATAAAGATAAGTGGATTTGTTTTAAGTGCAATTCTATAAACATTCTAAATACGATGTGAAATACCATCAATTAATATTGCATCTAATCCATTTTCAATTCCTAAATCCAGGAAAACCTGGTGCCACCCGGGTGGGTCAGAATCTCAGGCCCTGGATATGGAACAAGGACCCTCCGGTACACTGGCCATGGCTAGATGGGTAGATTGGAAGGTACAGTTAGACAACTCTGGGAAGTCCTCCACCTACCCCTCTGAGGCCACTGTGCATGGTTAAACAGTACTATGCACAAAACTCAGAGGGTTCTTAGTTATGGCGAGAGGTATCAGGTCCTAGATTTCTGATCCAGGGTTCTGGAAGGTTTCCCTTTCTAAAGTTTTGACATTTCTTTATTAATAGCGTTTTTCCAAGATGATTCAACAATCAACAATATCTATATTTTTTTGGAAACACAAAACAAATGAAATTTGCCATTAGCAAATTGGAGGTAATGTATTAAGGCTGCACATTTACCCCACTGGTGCGTGGCACACTGTATTTAATAAGAGGTTTCTGCTATATAATATAGTGGCCTGGCCCACCCAACTCCACACCCACTCATACCCAGCTGAGTGAGAGTCAGAAAACTGTGTGCCAGGTATTATATTTCTGTAGTTGTGTCACCATCACCAATAGAATACCAACTGGAAATATTATAATCACATGTTATCAAAATGAGCCCAAGAGCAAATCTGATAACATCTCTATTTTATTGAAGTGTCTGTTCTTCTGTTTATCCATAATGTTGGAGATTTATCAAGCTGTCTGAAAATCTGAATATCTCTAGTTGCCCATGGCAACCAATCACAGCCCAGCTTTCATTTTACCAGTGCTCATGAATATTTTAAAGGGGAGCTGTAATTGGTTGCCATGGGCAACTAGAAATAGTCTGACTTTCAGACAGCTTGATGAATTTGTCCCAATATTCTGCATTATTTGTGTTCAGATTTCATTATGTATAAATAATATAATTCAAGTTAACAATCTAAATATAAATCTATGGATTTATTGTATGAATGCACAGTGCTGGTTATCACTACTTGGATTCTGTCTATGCAATAATCTATAAAAATGGCCAATTTTTTCTTGGTTATTATAATAGATTGTATGGTGGCACACCTACATCATTGGCAGAAGACTTCACAAATGGAACAAACAAGTGCACCTGTCAGAAGGGAAAATAATTTCTCATTCACTAATGTTTCTTACTAAAGTTTATTATGTTGAAGTATTATTTGTATTGAAGGTTCTATATAAAGTGTAACTGTAAAGTTACTTGACTAAAATATCACAGCCGGAGAGAGCCATTTCACAATGATATCAGGCTTTTGGATTTTTCCTAGCCTGAGATCCAGCTACATATATCTATCAGCCCTATGTGTAAAATCCTCTCAGCTCCACCTAAAGTGCGCAGGCACTTTCTAGTTGTGACATTATCTAAGTGCAGTGAGGCCAGAGCCCTGAGAGCTTTTACATGAATGTTTAGAAATAGTCCAGCCAATCAGGACATAGAATCGGCGTTACTGCTTGTACAGAGCTCTAGTGCAGAGCAAGGCAGGGAAGACACAGAGTTGTCTTCCACCACAAAGAAAAAGATATATTAAAACATGACCACCTACACTATAAAACACCTACATAGGAACATCACAGTGTGTGTACACACACACACACACACACACACACACATATATACAGTATATACATATATATATAACAGTAAAACCTATCTAGAAGTCCACCTCTGTGACCTCAATGGCTATAATTCTTCACACTCCTATAAGGCAGCGTTAATTGTCAAACTATCCATAAGGAGAACTCCTACTTCTTGACTGTAGTCAATAGTCTCTCACTCAGCCAAACCAGTTCCCTACACTGTACTGAAGAGACCCAACCAAGTTAAAACAGTGCTGTCTACAGTTGGGAACCTGTTTCTTCTAGAATAGTTATACTGGTTTGGCTTAATCCCACATCTTATCAGGCTTCTTGTAAGCCATGCGTTGTGTTAGGGGGCTGCCATATAAAGTAGCAAAAGGAGGCATTGTTTTCCATTTCCAACCTTGGAAAATACATCTGCATATTACCCCAAGACCCCTAAAAGACAGGGTTTTTTTTTAAATTCAATGTCTAATTTTTTCTCTCCATTTTTTGTCATTATACTCTGTGGAAGCTGCCCCCTATCTTCAGACCACTCCTTTCTTGTGCAATGAGGTTGCACTGTATATATAATGTGCTGTATGTGCAAGATCTGATAGCCACTCATTAGAATTGATGGGAGCCTAACCTCTGTCTTTATGTATGCATGCAAAGTCCCACACATACACAATCGTGCTGCATCCAAACTTTTAAACACAACCAGCTCTGCTATATACCATTCCTAGGGCAGCACAAAGGTGCAACATCAAAACTCCACCTTTATTTCTTTTTCCATGCGATTCCTACCCTGCCTCCAGCACCTCCCCCTCCTCAAAGCCCTGCGTGTATCTGGAGGGAGAAACGCGCATGCGCTGCAAGCAATGGCAAGGTGCGCACCTTGCGGCGCATTCTCGGTGCGCAACTCTCCCTCTAGATATGCGCAGGGCCGGAGAGGATTGTCCAAGATTTCGGACGAGATCGCAGAGGACGGGGAGGCGCTGGAGGCAGGGAGGAATTGCCTGAAAAGAGAAATGAAGGTGGAGTTTTGATGACGCACCTGGCCAGAGGCTGGGTGCATGCTTGACTAGTCAACCCCAAAGCCCGCCCCCCTGACCAGTAGATGGCTTGGAATATAAGGTGATATTTGTCAGGCTGGACTGTCAGGCAGGAGGAAAGTGGATCCTCTGGACCACTGCAGACGATGACACAAGCCACCTCCTGGGACCGGAGTCTAAGTGGTACCCGGTTTTCACCAGAGCCCGCCGCAAAGCGGGTTAGACAAGCTGCGGCGTGGTACCACCAGGTCGTTCCACAGGAGTGACTTGTCTGCAGTGGCGGCCAAGGTCGAGGTACAGAAACGGCAAACAGTCTCTAGGTCGGGTCCAGGCACAAGGTCAGGGCAGGCAGCAGAGGTACAACGTCAGGGTCAAATCCGGGGTCAGCAACAGGAGGTCCAAGCAGAAGGGTACGGGAATACGGCACACGAACAACAGCACGGAGGAACACTGGTACACAGGACAGCAGCACGGAGGGATTCGGGTAGACACTGGAACACGGAAGGACTCAGGAACGCAGGATACACAGGAGACACTAGAATGCAGGGAACACAGGAACGCAGGCAAATCGCAACAGAGCTTTCTCTTAGGCTGTAAGGCACAAAGATCCGGCAAGGTAGTAAGGGAGGTACTTGCCTTTTAAAGGTGAAGTGTTCAGCCAGTGCACCAATCAGCGGTGCGCTGGCCCTTTAAATCTTCTGAAGGTGCCGCGCGTGCGCCCTAGGAGACGGGGACACGCGCGCACGGAGCCAGACGGAGACACAGGACCGGGGAGAGGTGAGCTGCGCCGGCGCTGCGCCTGCGAGCCCCGGGGAGCACGGGTGAGCCCGCGACCCGCGATATGAGTCGCGGGACCACCCGTGACAATATTTCAGCATGCAGCCGGCACACCAGCATTATAAGAACATGCCTCGACAGCATTTACTACACCCTGTAAGGTATGTTTAGGGGTTTAACAGGCATCCCGCTGGTGACAGGTTCCCTTTAAGCATATGTTTCAAAAATATTGAATATATTGTAGTATTGATGTATTGTATTGAGGTTTAACATTACAAAAATTAACATACTTCTGATCAGTTTTGAATCTAAAAATAAAAGCATAAGTACAAAATGAAACAGAATCATCTGTTATTGAAATTGTATTGAAACCCATACAGTATGCCTAGGATTAGGGTATTGTTTTTATAACATAGACTACATATTTCATGCCTCTCCGTAAAATAAAATCTACCATTGGAATCAATATATATAAGTAGATCTGATGGTAAATTCCTCCTGCCAATCTCATTCCTAAACTGTATTTTGCTACTCCAAATACAGATAAACATTATCTTTGTGTTATGCAATCAATGTTTTTTTGTAGTTCTTACTTCTTTTATGGCAAGTATTCCAACACTGTAGGATATTGTTTCTGAACCTAGCAGGGTACCTGAACGAGTTCATTGTAGTAACCTGAATATTTGATTGTTCATGGTGAAGAGTTTTTGGGCAGAACATCAAGAACATTTTGGCTCTCAAATCAAATGAATCCATTTGAAGTCACAAAAATACTTTCATTTTTTTCATTCCTTTATTTTTTTTTTTACCTCACATGGCAGGAGAAATAAATAACATCATCAGCTGCCGAGCACAGTACAATCCACTAACATCCAGTTACACTGCTAATATTGCATGGACATTGGTACTATTAGAAAACTCTATTGTAGGGAATATATGTCAGCAGTTTTGGCCATAAAAAGATGAAGACAGCGTTGGGTAGCATCCATAGAGAGCTGTGTAACCAAAACACTGTGTGTGTTGTAAGTAGTGACTGGACTGTGAAAAGTGAAGTTATAATTTAGGTCTGAAACTCTTGCAGGGCCCTGGGCGGGTCTTTCACCCTGAAGAGCTTTCTACACTCTACAGTTTGCTACTCTACAGCCTCTACCCTTTACTAATAGTATCAGGATTTTGATGCAGCTGTGGAACTGTTCATTGCAAAGAGAAAATAGCTATTTAGGCTGAAAGGCTCACCCAGGAATTTCGGATTATAAGCTTACTTTTCAGAGTCAAACGTACAGACGCAAACGTACAGTTACTCAGCACTTTTAAAAAAAAATAAAGAAATTGTCATTGCACTGAAGAAGCTTTCTAAAAACTAGCATCACAATAAACTACATAATGTGGAGGTCTCCAGGCCCTGATACAGCAGATAACACATAGATGGATATTTAGCAGGGCTTGTATGCCAATTTTTAAGTGCAATATTAAACCAAATATGGCCTGTCGTAGAGATTTCAATGTGCATAGACCCTCCTGCAAGACCCTCTTGATATATCTGGCGAGCAGTAGGGGCTGGGGTTACATTATGACAATCATTATAGAAAGAGTCTGCATGCAAAATATTAAAGTCGGGTACTATTATTATTGATTCATTTCCATCACATATACTAACCCTTCCGCATTGCAGTGTTTTTCCATACATTTTTTGCTCCCCACCTTCAAAAATATTTTTCATTTTTTCATATACAGAGTTGTGTGGGGGCTTATTTTCTACATAACAAATTATACTTCTCAGTGACGTTATTTATTATCCTACGCCTTGTTCTGGGAAGCTGGAAAAAAATTCCAAATGTGGTAAAATTATCTAAAAAAATATATTTACACCATTTTCTTGTGGACTCAGTTTTTACTGTGTGTTTCCAATGATATGTCTGCTTTAATCTTTGGATCAGTATTACCACAGTGATACCTAATTTATACAGGTTTTGTTCTGGTTTAATTTTCAAAAATGAAAACAATGTGACGAAAACAAATCTTTTTGCCATTTTTGATGCTAATAACTTCTTCATAGTTTGGTGTACGGAGCTGTGTAAGATGTAATTTTTTGCCAGATTAGTTAATGTTTTCATTGCTGCCATTTTAAGGACTGTGTAAACTTTTGATTACTTTATGTTAATTTTTTTATGTTATGTAAAATGGTGTATAAGACATTTGGGAGCTATTTTCCGATATGGGGTTCACCGCTTGGAATAACTGCTTTTATATTTTGATAGATCAGGCATTTTGGTATTTGGCAATACCCGTTTGTGATTTTTACTATTTATTTCTGTTTATTTTAGGTTCTGTTGAGTTCTGGCAAAAGGGTGATGATTTGAATTTTTTTTTTATTATTCTTTAAACTTTTTTAAAAAAAAATTCTACTATTTTTTTAGACCACCCAGGGTTTTTTTAACCGTAGATAGTCTGATCGTTCCTACCATATTGCAGATATGGCATTTTTACATAGGATTCATTACAACACGCCACTGGCACAATGTAACAAATCTGCACAAGCCATACAGCCTTGGGTCTGACAAAAACCCAAGGCTGTCATAGCAAGCAATCACAATTTCCCGATGACGTCACGGGGGGTGGCAACCTCAACAAAGATGTGCCACCATCTTTTAAATGCAGCCAGCAGCCAGCGTTGATCAAGAGGTTAATATTCACAATCGGGGCCATCACCGACCTTGAGTATTAGCGGTGGGTGTTTGCTTCAATATGCAGCCAACCCCACCTCTGTATGACAAGGGCTCACCCCATTAGTAGTAGCGTTTAGAGTTTAATGTAATGAAGACAAACCCAGTTATTGGTTTCCACGTGGCAGTATTTTGGCTGTGATCTGTATGGTTTGTAAATCTGTGCAATCATCTCTCATGTGGCACCATGGACCCTGAACACAACATTTAGAAGGACTCCAAAATCAATCTAAAATACAGACTAGAATTGACAGCTTCTTAAAAATGTTAGTTGTCCGGAAGTTGAGGAAAACTATTTTTATTCTTTTTGTATGAAATATTTACTTTTGAAGTGTATGGATTGATATAAAATGCTAAATTATCTTTTTTCATTCCTGCTGCATTGCAAGATCTGAAGAGTCAAACATATTCTCCTTGTTGTTTTGATCATTTCTGTACAGCTGGTATCAACCTCTGGCAGCTTCATTATTTATTAAAGATTGTAGGACTACATGGTATAGAAGTGGGGATCAATGTGCTGACTTTAATGGTGGTGCTATATTGCACATCTCATTAATAGATTTACAGGTCACTGCCATCTTAATTAAATCTTTATTCAGAATTATTTCCATTTGTTATTCCTGCAGACTAAGCAGTAGGATGATGTCATATGGGAGATCAATCAATGCGTGCAAATGTTCTGCCAACATCTTAAACCTATACATACTAACTAGAATATTTTTAGCATTTGACATATTTGTGTTCATTAAGCTGTTACCTATACCCATAACATCATTGTTGGCAGACTCACTGAAATCACATGTAATTAATATGAGAACTATTTCTTCACAGTAGAGGTATCAGGCATTCCACGATTTTTAAGAAAAACTATATAACATCCCAGACTCGACCCAAAAATTATCAGAAGAAGAGTGAAAGTCCAGAATAGAGGGGTTCTTGAGCTCATGTGGCTTGCCCAAACTGGGAAGGGACCAAGCCCTTAGCTTAACCAAGCCATTTACAGTCGAGGAGTTGAGTAAAATGCTAAGGCCCCTACTGCACATATAAGAGTCAATGGCACATTTTCCACCTATTTTAACATTAAAAATAGGACTAGGCAGGGGTGCCCCCTATCCCCTACATTATTTATTCTGATCATGGAGACACTTATCAGGAAAATTAGATCCGTTCCTTCGATAAAAGGCATCCAGATAGGAGATTATATCCACAAAACAGCTGCTTTTGCAGACGATCTATTGATAATACTGACTAACCAGTCCCAAGCCCTCCCAATGGTCACGGACCTATTCTCAGAATTTGGAAGGTTGTCTAATTTTAAGGTCAACTTCTCCAAATTTTTAGATTTTAAACATTACCCTCCCAGAACATGCTATACAGAAACTGAGTCAGAATTCACCCTACAAATGGCAGAGACGGAGCATCAAATATTTGGGCATAAACCTCTCGCCGGAAGTGAACAAGCTTCCAAAAACATTTTTCACAAAGGTGGCCAAAGTGTTCGCTAACTTCCTTTGGCAAGGAAATAGAGCCAGATTGCCCCCGAGATTACTCGCATGGCGAGCCAGGTTAGGCGGCATAGGATACCCAGAAATGTACAGCTATTATAAGGCTACACAGCTGGCTAAAATGATTTCTATCACACAATATCCAGAAGCGAGTCTGTATAACTCCTTAGAGAACTCCACAATGTCCGAGTGGGATAAGATACGATTGTGGGGTTTTGTACCTTAACAAAAATCTGTCCAACCTACAAGTCCCTTGCATGAGGGAATGTTTCAGACTATGCGAGAACTGAGAGATAAGATAGGAGTAGGGGGAATACCCTATGAACTGCTCCCTCTGAGCCTCCCTATCTGGTGTACCAGGAGAGACCCCACTCAGACTCCTTTTGGAGGCATCTCCATCACTACTCAGTGGCCTCCTTTTTCGAAGAGGAGGATTTGGTAGATGAGCATCTGCTGCCAAGAACAACAGGACTTTGTTTAAAAACTTAATTCATATCCGAAGCTTTACAGACGTATGTAATACATTTTTTACGTCATTCTGGAAAAGATCCCAACCTGCTGACTGGCTGATAGCACTAGCCAATAAAAAACCTCTGTACAAACAACTTTTATCGAGTTGCTATGACGCAATCCTACAGTTGGGGCAACAGGAAACTCCCTCCTAGGTCCACCAGTGGGAAAAGAAACTACAGACTTCCTTTTCTAAAGAGGAAACTGAAGCGCTACTGTGCAACTCTAATGGATATTCCAGATGCATTAGAATGCCGCGCGCGCGCCCTAGGAGACGGGGACGCGCGCGCACGGAGCCAGACGGAGACACAGGACCGGGGAGAGGTGAGCTGGCCACGAAGAATTTAGGCAGTTCTGAAGGCAAAAGGGGGTCCAACCCGTTACTAGCATGGTGTACCTAATAAAGTGGCCGGTGAGTGTACGTCTTGCCTGGTGGAAGCTGCCGGAGGTCCAGTGGAGCAGCCTGAACCAGTTGTTCCGGATGAACAATATGACTAGGAGCGGAATCTTCTCCAACCACATCTGAAGCACGAGAGAGGGCATCGGCTTTAACGTTCTTCTCTGCAGGGCGGAAATGTATTAAATAAACAAATCGGGAGAAGAAGAGAGACCAACAAGCATGTCGAGGATTAAGACGCTGAGCGGTCTGGAAATACAGGAGGTTCTTGTGGTCGGTATGAATATGAACCGGATGACGAGCTCCCTCCAGTAGATAGCGCCATTCCTCCAAAGCTAACTTTATGGCCAAGAGTTCCCGATCACCAACGGAATAATTTCTTTCGGCAGGTGTGAAAGTCTTTGGGAAAAAAACACAGGTGAGGGTAGGACCCCTAGGCCCCTTCTGAGTGAGGACGGCCCCAGCACCCACGGATGAGGCGTCAACCTCTAACTGGAAAGACCTCTCCATGTCGGCCTTGTGAGTACTGGCGCAGTAGCAAAGGCAGACTTCAACCCAGTGAAGGCCTCTTCAGCAGCTGGAGGCCATAGTCTCGGGTTGGCATTCTTCTTAGTCAATGCCACGATGGGAGCCACAAGGGAGGAGAAGTGAGGAATGAATTGTCGATAATAATTGGCAAAGCCCAGAAATCTTTGTATGGCACGTAACCCGACTGGACGAGGCCACTGAAGTACGGCTGCCAACTTGGAAGGATTCATCTGAAGTCCCTTATCAGAAATGACGTATCCCAGAAACGGAAGCCTACTCTGGTGAAATAGGCATTTCTCGAGTTTGGCATATAAATGGTTGGTCCTTAAGCGCCTGAGAACCTGTCGGACGTGGGTCTGGTGAGACTGTAGATCTGGGGAAAACACCAAAATGTCGTCCAAGCAGACTATGACACAAGAGTAGATCAAGTCTCTGAAGATATCGTTAACAAATTCTTGAAAAACCGCTGGAGCATTGCAGAGTCCAAAGGGCATCACCAAATACTCAAAATGGCTGTCACGGGTATTGAAAGCTGTCTTCCACTCGTCGCCTTCCCGAATACGGATGAGGTTGTATGCCCCTCGCAGATCCAGCTTGGTGAAAACCTTGGCACCCCGTAGGTGGTCAAAGAGTTCGGTGATGAGAGGCAAGGGATAGCGGTTTTTTATCGTGACTTTATTGAGGCCGCAGTAATCTATGCACGGACGGAGGGAACCATCCTTCTTGGATACAAAGAAGAAGCCAGCTCCAGCGGGGGAAGAAGACTTCCGGATGAATCCCTTCTCCAAATTTTCCTTTATGTAGGCAGACATAGTTTCGGTCTCAAGCACTGATACTTGGTGGGCATGGGCAGCCGCATTCTGGGTTCAACGGCAGGTAGACTAGTTGGAGCAGAAGGAGTCGCAATAGCAGCCTCAGGAACCTGTTGCTGGTTAGCGAGCAGTTGTTGCAGCATGGCGGTGACTTGCTCCAGTTGATCACGCTGTGCAGCAATCTGCCGGGATTGGTGGATCACGAAGCGCTACTGTGCAACTCTAATGGATATTCCAGATGCATTAGAATTAAAGAAAATCAATACAAAATAGTCACAAGATGGTATAAAACACCCTCATGGCTACATACAATAAACCCAGACATCCCCAGTTCGTGTTGGAGGTGTGGGTTGGACACAGGGGACATGACACATATTTGGTGGTCCTGCCCAGTTATAGAGGACTTCTGGGATGCAGTTCTAGAGGCAACAGGGAAAATATGCGCCAAGTCTATCCCTAAGTCACCTAAGGCATCCCAGACCGAGGTTTTGTCTCGGGTCGTAACCATCTTCATAATCACCTGTTGAAAGCAGCCAAACTACTTATCCCCAGGCATTGGAAATACTGTACCCCCCCCCCCCCAATGGCCCAATGGCTAACCTATAAAAGCAAGACAACCCACCGATGATGCACTTCTCGTCTCGGGTTTTTCCCTTTTTCCATTTCCTATCTTTCTATCTACCCTACCATCTGAATGTCGCAGCAGAAATCAAGACTCATCAGACCAGGCAACGTTTTTCCAATCTTCTACTGTCCAATTTCGATGAGCTTGTGCAAATTGTAGCCTCAGTTTCCTGTTCTTAGCTGAAAGGAGTGGCACCCGGTGTGGTCTTCTGCTGCTGTAGCCCATCTGCCTCAAAGTTCGACGTACTGTGCGTTCAGAGATGCTCTTCTGCCTACCTTGGTTGTAACGGGTGGCGATTTGAGTCACTGTTGCCTTTCTATCAGCTCGAACCAGTCTGCCCATTCTCCTCTGACCTCTGGCATCAACAAGGCATTTCCGCCCACAGAACTGCCGCTCACTGGATGTTTTTTCTTTTTCGGACCATTCTCTGTAAACCCTAGAGATGGTTGTGCGTGAAAATCCCAGTAGATCAGCAGTTTCTGAAATACTCAGACCAGCTCTTCTGGCACCAACAACCATGCCACGTTCAAAGGCACTCAAATCGCCTTTCTTCCCCATACTGATGCTCGGTTTGAACTGCAGGTTGCAACGATGCTCAATTGGTACCAAGGGGCCCAAAGAGTGCCAAGGAAATATTCCCCACACCATGACACCACCACCACCATCACCGAACCTTTCTACCATGCATATAACTTTTGGTATTGTTTCTGGGGTATCCTGAAGATATAATACTACATCATAGGCGTAGAGGCAGATTTTGTCGCTAGGACCACCAGCTCCTCCGCCTATTATGTCTCCCGATTTCCTAATTTTAGTCGCTAAGGGTTCGATGTACAGGGCAAACAAAAGGGGGGAGAGAGGACAGCCCTGTCTCGTACCTCGTGATAATCTAAAGATTTCTGACTCTTTCTCTCCCACTCTGATTCTAGCTGTCGGGGCTTTATACATGATTTTAACCATATTAATAAATTTATCTCCTAGCCCAAATTTCCCCATTGTGCCCCAAAGGAAACTCCACTCCACCCTATCAAATGCTTTAATTGCGTCTATTGAGAGGATGGAGCGGAGTCCCCCCTCTCCCATCTCAATGGCCGCCTGTAGCCTATGGATGCAGAACCATGTCTTACGACCCGGCACAAAGCCATTTTGGTCTCTATGTACTATTTCAGGTATCACTTTCTGCAGCCTTAAAGCCAGCAGTTTTGAAAAGATTTTTAGATCTGTATTTAACAATGAGATTGGCCTGTATGAGGCTGCATCCATAGGGCATTTATCTTTCTTTAAAATCAAGGCTATACCAGCTTCTGCCATGGAGTTTGTCGTGTTTCCCTCTAAAATGAGTTCTTCAAAAACATTGGTTAGTATAGGTAAGAGTGTTTTGCTGTACTTCTTATAGAGGCTAAATGGAATACCATCAGGGCCCGGTGAGGTGTCCTTGCCAAAGGATTGTAAAGCCCGTCCAATTTCCTCCTGCGATATTGGCGCATAGAAATGCAATTATTAAAAAATGATTTCTGGTTAACTTTTTATTAATTTCACCTACCATATATTCTTCTTTCTCTTAGACATGCTATTGCTGATTATATAAATGTAATCAAGAAATGTTCTACATTAGACAGAGTAACACCAATAATCTATAATGCATGACTGGCAGACAGAACACAACATGCATACCCATTGCCATCAGAGGACATCAGACTATGATTTCCTTTTTTTGCATAGCATCATTCTTTCCATTCAGAATGGATTCTTTCCACAGGACATTAAAAAGTAATTCTTTAGAGGATATGCCCGCTTTTTAAAGGGGTTGTGGAATGTGCTGGCAATAAAACAAGCACACTGCAGCGTAGAGAAAGGAAACCTGACACAGAAGCGCATTACTTACATTAATAAGATTATTGTTCCACTGACAGATACATTTGCTTTCTCTGAACAGTCACTAAGGACAAAAGCAAATGTATCGATGTCTTTAATAATACATGTGTTGTCACACTGCAGATACCCCAATACATAGCACATCCACAAACATAAGCAGTTCTGGGACTGGATCTCTCCTTTCCAGTGTGGTTTGGAGGAGTTCCAGGAAATAATAGGAATAGTATGACTTGAATTTAACAGGCAAGAATGTAATTATTGTAGGAAAGTGAACAAGTGCCATTTGGATAAGCGTGGTCAAAATTTCAATTTAAGAAAAAATAGCAGCAATATTTATGTGCACTGCTGAGTGTACTGATCCTCCATTCTCCCATACGGCTACATACTGCCAGAAGAGGGTAAAGAAAAGGTGCAAACAACCCCAATAAGTAAAATCTGCCCTACTGGTCTGCCTATATTTTCATACATGTACCTTGGGGGGAATTTATCATTGCAATTACATCAGTTTTCCGGTGTAAAATTGGCCCACAATTGTTTCAAGTGCCAATTTGCAGACATTGATAAATCTGACATACAAAAAAGCTCCTAAGGCAGTATATAACTGGTGCAAGAAGCCTGCTTAATGGTAAATCCACCCCCACCCCATTGCTTTAATGGAACCCCCCACCACCACCACCATTGCCTATAAGAGGTTTTCCTACTACTACCAAGGCCCTCATGATCCATAACATAAAGTCAGAGCAGAGTAGGTTTATTAAACCAGTTTACCATGTGAGTCAGTAACCTTTGTGCAGATCCATAGCACTGCTCATTCAATGATGGCCAAAAGATGCTTGGAATTCTATCCAGTTTCATCCAGTAAAAATTAAATCCATTAAGTAGCTATATTGATTTTTCTTAATTCATACTGTATTATACCTCTTTTGTATCATAACTGGCTTTCAATCCATATCTCCAAGAATATAGAGCACAGTAACTGTTAGTAGGTGCAGCGGTGGTATAAGGACAGATAATTATATTGTGTCGCTCAGTGCGAGTATCATTGAAGTATAATCACTGTTTTGTTTACTGGCTGCTCCTTGGTTTCTAAGATGATTCACAGACATAATCATAATAGTCTTACAAAGGAAAAATCTCATGTCTGTATGTACATAATTGTTCCAGTTACTGTAAGGCTTCTACTTCACAAACATTTCATGTAGTTTGTCAGAGCACATTGATGCTGGCTTATACAAACTGCAAGACATAACCTGTAGTTTCTCGCTTGAAAACAGACAACATATAAATGAGATAAGTATTTTAATGTATCTCTACAAATATAAAATACATTGCACAAAAGTATACATTGCTAATGATCAGATCAAATATTGTATATTGTATTGAAATTGAGTATATTTGGACTGTCCCCCAAGACCTGCCATTATCTTCAAAACCAAAACAGAATATGACACAAATGAATATAACATTGATATTGGAAGATCCCTCTATCTCATTAAAGAGGTTTTCAGTTTCCCTAAAATAAAACTCTAGGAGCAGGTTGCAAATATGTACTTAGTCTGTGCCCAAAATACGCCCCCTCTCTGTTCTTTGCTTATGCCTGCAATTGGGCCAGAGTTGTCAAAAGACATGTGACCACTAGGACCGTCAATAGCCTCAGTGGTCACAGAAACAGAAAAAGAGCTACAATTCTGAACAACAACGATTCCTTTTCTGTTACCACTGAGGTAATGGACTAGCAGCTTCAGTTTTGTGGCTGCCAACATGTAGCTGGAGTAGGATAACTTAATTTTACCCACACAGGTTTTCCAGTGAAATTGTAAAAAACATTAAATTCTTAAAATTGTTTATTCACCTAAAATGATAGAAAATCGGTTAAGTAGCACATCCAGGGAAATTACATGGCCTTTCTTGTCAATAAGTACCAGTTTAGCTTTGTGCAGAATAGATTAGTCATGTTTGATTTTATTTTCCAGAAATTATCAGTATATAGACCTAGAGTAGATAGAACTATAAGTGTTACAGTACCATTTAGCAGTATTTGGAGACATATGAGGATACAGCTGATTTATCTTCGCTTTGCAGTATATACTAACGACTTATGTGAAGGTCAGGGCCTAATGATCTCATCCTTACAACATCAAATCTCTTTCCAGCAATCTTTTATCATTTGAAAGGTCTTTTCTTACTCTATAAAGCCATACTTATAAATGTAGTGAAAATGGAAATAGCTGTTAAAGCATAAAACCTAGTTGGCTCTTACTCCAGAGGGTAGGCTCTCCAGACTAATTCACGTAACATCACTCTTGCCTTACTACACAACAATGATTATCTAGCTGTTGTATTTAACATTGTGTCTACTCTTTTCTTGAAACTTTATCTAGCCAAAACAGAACTTCTTGCACTTCTGCCATCTTCTAACCAACTCAGCTCTGTCTGTAGGAGCACCATAACCTGGGGCAGAAAGCCCACTGTCTTTGGTCCCCTATTTAAGGACAACCGACTTACAGACAACCCATAGTTACAGACAGACCCCTCTGACCTCTGGTGAAGGTCTCTGGATGTTACTTTAGTTCCAGACTACAATGATCAGCTGTAAGGTGTCTGTAATGAAGATTTATTGATAATCCTTGGTCCCATTACAGCAAAAAATGTTTAAACTCCAATTGTCACTGGGGCCAAATTTTTTTTTCTGGATCTACAATTATTAAATATACAGTTTCGACTTACATACAAATTCAACTTAAGAACAAACCTCCAGACCCTATCTTGTATGTAACCCGGGGACTGCCTGTATATTCAATCATTTGCATACTCTTACTGCATGCATCTCAAAAACATTTCTATAATTTGCCCATTTCTTACTATTGAAACCTCTCAAACGCTACTTGACTCTGGTATAGCCTACTATAAGGCCCCGCTAATCGCTCTCTCATTTAATAAACTATCTCCTCTACAATCTAATTTTAATTCAGCAGCCTGGCGCTATACAGATACTTCCAGTCTGTGCCAATCACTGTACAGGTTGCCCGACTTCTTCCAAATACAGTTTAAACTAATCACGTTTATCTACAGTACAAAGATCTGCATAATGCTGCACCCCTCTCATCTCAGCCAAACCCCACTCTTCAATCATCGCAGTGTTCTTAATAATAATAATAATTCTTCATTTATATAGCGCCTACAGATTACGCAGCACTTCACAAAGCTTGACAAATTGGTCCCTGTCCCAATGGGGATCACAATCTAAACAACCTGTTTTGGAGTATGGGAGGAAACCGGAGGACCCAGAGGAAACCCATGCAAACACGAAGAGAACATACAGGTCTAGAACCCAAGTCCATAGCGCTGCAGGGCAGAAGTGCTACCCACTCAGCCACCGTGATCTTAGATTATTCTCCTCTTTAATTTGAACCTCCCATGCATGTCTCCAGGACCGAGCTGCAGCAATTCTCTGGAAATTCCTACCCCAGTCTATCAGACTCATACCCAACCACCAAAGCGTCAAACATGTTCTTCAAATCCACCTGTTCAGGCACCCCTATCACATTCTCTAACTGCATGAAAATTAGGGAAATTTTTAACATACCCTGATTACTCCTCCTGTCTTTCAACCCTGCAAATACCAGATACCAAAGCTACAGGCTTCTCTGCAGTCCCATTGATCTTGGACTCTGTATTTAAGATGGCAGCCAATGGCTGGTCCCAGAAGCTTTATTTATTTATTCAATTATTTTAATTCTGTTCTTATAAAAAATATGGCTCTCATACCTCTTGTGTCACCTTCCTTTCTCATAGGTTGTGAGCACCTGCGAGCAGGGACCTCACTCCTATTGTTTCCTTTGACTATATAAATAAGGATAATTATTATCACTAAATACTAGAATTATTATTATAATGATCCTAATAAGGAACTAACAATGGGATACATTATTAGCAGTTGATCAGGGAGTATGATACCTTGCTAGGGACAGAGCAGTGTAGTACACCAGATGGAAGAACTGCAGGTGCAGCTCTTATTGAAATATATAAGAGCTGCATCTGCAGTTCTACCATCCTGCAGAACATGTTATGGATGGAGCTGTCTACTTTCCAGATAGTATAGCTTCACACCAGGGCCCCCAACCCAGGTGTACCAGTATTCTACCATACAGTGACCATAAAGTGGTAGATACTGATTCTTCCTTATTAATAATCATAGTCAATAATATGTTGCTTTCATTCATATTGCACACATACCCGTTCTCCTGTACAATGATATGTGTGCAATATTGATGATAACAACATATTAGTTTTGATATTATATGTTACTGTTCTGCGGTCACTACCCATGTAAGATTAAGATACAAAGTGTAGGCTCAGGTTCAACTATTTTATGCATTGTACATTTATATGTGGCTTTTTAGATTAGACAAGATAATAATAAAAATAATTCCTTTATTTATATAGCACACACAGATTACACAGCACTTGCCAAATGGGTCCCTGTCCCCATGGGGCTCACAATCTAATCAGTCTACCAGTATGTTTTGGACTGTGGTAGGAAACTGGAGGACCTAGAGGAAACCCACGCAAACATGGAGAGACCATGTTACACCACAAAATCAAAAATTTTAAAGCACGTACTTAATATTAAAAGACAATTTCAAGTCTCATACAGAAGGTTTTATGATTCTTAAGGAATCTTCTCATCGGACCTGCATGGCCATCACAACTATGGACCAGATCTCAATGAAAGGAAAATAAATCCACCTCAAATCTCAAGTGCTACAGTATTTACTGCTAGTGTTTACTCTTCTCTCCTTACACTGTTCTGTTTCTTATCACTTGTCTCATGAACCATAATGTTACTGCTTCCACTTGTGTATAAATTTGTGTTCTATTCAGATGTTGTCTTATGGCATGCCTGATGAAGAGACCTACACAGTTCCACAAGCCTGCAATTGTCATCATCCGTTTTTTATTAGCCAATAAAAGGTATCAAAAACTTTTATCTGCTAGTATCATGCATTAATTACATTAAAATCATAGCAAAGAAAGAGTGGAAGAAATGTAGCCACCTTACAATCCTTGATAACATAATCACATATACAATGCTTTTACTTGTATTCCAATCTATACTCCATAAGGGGAGGCACTAAACAAGGGCCTACTGTAACTGAATGCTCCATTTCAGCAGTTATATATTTGATTCAGTTCTAAAATATCTTAACAAGAAGAGAGCATGATCAGAACTTAATATGAATGAGCCCATTGCAAATGACATCTCGATAGCATTCATTCATGTCTGTAATTAGTTTAGAGCAAAGCTTTTCCTATGAATATGTATAAATAAAACACTGTCGTAGTGTTCCCTGGCATAGAAAGATGGGTCTTTTAAAGGAAACTCAATTAGAACTGATGGTACAAGGGTCTCTTAACTATAATAAGACAATGGATTATGAACCAGATCAATGCCAACATCTGTAACAGTAAAAACAATTGTTTAATTTATAGTGTTGATGCAATTATTTTTATGGAATCATTATTGTTTCCAGTATGAATAATAAGTAGCAGATGTGTAACCCTGTTGGAATTACTTATAATTACTCAGCACCGTATATTAATGTACATATTGATGATACAGAAGATCTTATCAGTACTGATATTAGAAGTGTCTGGCACATGTCTGAAAAACCCATATTGAATTCAATTAACTTGTCTTGTAGTTATGAATATTTATTGATCAGCAATCAAGCACAAAAAATATTTCCCATTGGAACTTTTAATTTCTAAAGTTATTTCTAGCGATTCAGTACTACTGGGCCAAGGACTACAATAACAGCAGCTAATGTAAATTAGAAGATAATTTACTGCAAACTCTTTAATAACAGCGTCTATTTCATTTAACAGCAGTAATCAGTGATAATAAAGAATTAAAGGTAATTTCCAGGACTTCGTTTTCATAGCCTAACCTATGTGTCCCTTTAACATTCACTTAAACAGATGGAGGTGCAGTACCACATACAACCACAAGAATGTATGGCACTGATGTCACAATGGGGGTCATTAACTAAGGGTCCGATTCACGTTTTCTCGACGTGTTACCCGAATATTTCCGATTTGCGCCGATTTCCCCTGAATTGCCCTGGGATTTTGGCGCATGAGATCGGATTGTGGCGCATCGGCGCTGGCATGCATGCGACGGAAATCGGGGGGCGTGCCGAACGAAAACCCAACGGATTCGGAAAAACCACCGCATTTAAAACAAAAAATCTGTTGCAAAGCTTGCACTTACCTTCCCTCAGCCCGGCCCGGTGAACTCCAACGCGTTCCGATGCTTTTCAGCTCAGCAGCGCCACCTGGTGGACAGCGGAGGAACTACTTTAATGAATCCCGGCCGGACCCGAATCCAGCACAGAGAACGCTCCGCTGGATCGCGAATGGACCGAGTAAGTAAATCTGCCTCAATGTGTGTCTTAGCACCTCATTCCCTCAAATAGCTGGGCTGTAGGTAAACTGTCAAAATCAAATTACACTCCAATAATATACCAATGATATTAATGTCCTGACACCTTTTTCGGCAACCTTGACACAATCCCCAAAACCGTTTCCTTCGCAGTGCTCCAGGAGTGCCAACCATCTTTGGAGAAAATGCCCACATCAGCAGAGTTTATTCACTACAAAGTTATACTAAAACCTATAACTCTGTCCTTCATATGAACAAACAGGTCTACTGAGATCTCAGAATGTCAGTGCCTCCTGGATTGAAGGCACACCCCAGTAACTAGGGCATTTATAAGAGCCGCTGTGCACTATATCTCTGATGTTGTGGACTATAGTATCCGTGCACACCTGCAGAAACTTACTCCATTATATTCTACAAAGCACTGCTTCTCCATACACTTCTGTCTACTCTTTAGGGGCTCCTGCTGTCTCTGAATGTTGGAGACCCACCTGCTACAGCAATCTATCCAGAGTATAAATAGAACATATTTTGCTTGTGTGACTAAGCAGGGGACATACTGTATATTGCTTGAAATCTGACAACAATTGTTAAAATTGCACAACTTTTTGGTGAAAAGATCTCGGCAAGGTAAGCCAAGTGGTTCTAATCAGATGAACAATTGTTTTTATTGCATCTTCTAAATTTTTAGGGCTTAAACCCTTATCTCCCCACCTGTTTTCCATGTTTAATGACCAAGACATTTTTTCGTTTTTTTCGTTCATGCCAGCTGCAATAGTCACAATAGTTGTATGGGTTCTTGTTTTTTTCGGGACAAAATTTATTTTTAAATAGAACAATAGAGCAATCTGACATTTCTGCCTGCAATCTGACTGTTTTTCTGAATAAAAATTTTCTGCCTCCATCATTCCACCTAAATGACAAAACATTTTTTCTCTAGGTCAATACACATACACCAAATGTATAGATTTTTCTTTAAAAAAACAAAAAATACTTACTCGCCAACTTCCAAGCACCATAAGTTTTGAAATTGTTTGTCAATTTGGCTGTGTGAGGGCTAATTATTGGCGAAAATACCATTTTATATGTACACAAATTAAGGGGTTAAATGAGTTTTCCCACAAAAAAAATTTAGGCTCTATCCACGAGACCCCCACTGATCTTGAAAATGAGGGGTCCGGTACGGTCCCACATACCTCTGTCAAACCCCTCGTCGCTCCATCAGACTAATGGAGCTAACGGCCGCGCATAACCGTTCAGCTCCATTAACTCTATGGAACTGACAGAAATTGCTGAGCTCTGTGCTCGGGGATCTCCGTCAGCTCCTTAGAGATTAATGGAGCAGAACGGTCGTGCATGGCTGTCTGCTCCATTTTTGTGATCTGTGGGGGTATCATCACAGAGACCCTCACTGATCAGCAAGTTAGGCTCTATACCATGGATAGGGCCTAACTTTTATTCGTTGGAAAACCCCTTTAAAGACCAGGTAACAGTTGTCCTTTGTATGCTACACAGTGAATATTACATCACCTGGTATAGATTTGCTTGTATATATAGAACGTAGAATGAGGCTGCAATGTCTTGTTCAGCTTTGGCTCCACGGCTCAGATGTTTCCCAGCCCAGGGATCCAGTAGCAGATTCTGGACATGTATTTCATGCAATGCATTCTTTTTTTTGCATGTGTTCACACTCTTTAGTTTTCCCTTTATTTTTCTAACAACCATGGCCAAAAATTACACATAATGAGACACCATAGAAAATTATTTTCAGAAGGAAACACTGACCTTTCACTGCTTTAGTGTTAGTTCACAGAAATATAGTGACCTTCAGGCCTGGGAAAATGTCCAAGTAAAGGATATTCCCAACTGCTGTGCTATAAAGGTCACCATATAATTGTAGCTGTGGAAATAAAAAGTATCTGTTTTTCATGTTAACACCTGTGACTGCCTTAGGTTTCTTTTTTTTTTATTACATTTTTTATTCATCTGTAGAAATCTTAATTTTTTTCATGCTTTAAAAAATAGTGGGTAATGCATAGCTATAAATCAAACACATTTATTTAACCACAGCAGGCTTAGGGCCCATTCACACTACCGTATGGGGCTTGTGATACAGCCTCACAATAAGCTACCATATAATGGCCTCCATAGAGGTCTACGGCACCTTGTCACACAGTGTCTCACCGCAATGTGACTGAGCCAGTCCACTTAACTTTCAATGAAGGGGGTTGAATGTTAACATTAAAAAATAGCTATAAAATAGGTACAGTAAGGGGTAGAAGGGTGCAAAATGTTGGCAATACACAGGGATGCTCAGTATGGGCATGGCTGTGGTTGCTAGTAGGCTGAAAACTGGTTGCTGTGGCTCAGTAGTCAATAACTAGCATTCTGCGGTTTCCTGAACGCTGAACCTGAAGTCCGAGTATCTGGCTGACATTCATCTTGCCTTCTTACCCTGTTTTCATAGTATAATAGTCCATCAAGTCCATCAAGTCCAACCTTTAAGAATGAACCAAATGTTTTTTCCCCATAACCCGTGATATTTTTTCTCTCCAGAAGGGCATCCAGGCCTCTCTTGAACATGTACATAGAGTCCGCCATAACAACCTCCTGCGGCAGAGAGTTCCATAGTCTCACTGCTCTAACAGTAAAGAATCCCTGTCTATGACGATGGTAGAATCGCCTCTCATCTCGGCGTAGACAATACCCCCTTGTCCTGGTCACAGGCCTAGGTATAAAAAGATCTTTGGAGATATCCTTGTTCAGGTACTTGTACATTGTAATGAGGTCTCCCCTCAGCCTTATTTTTCTAAACTGAATAATCACAAATCTTGTAATCTGTGATTGTTTTCTAGTCCCCCTATTCCCCTAATGTTGATTACCCTTTTCTGAACCCGTTCCAGTTCTACTATGTCCATTTTATACACTGGTGTCCAAAACTGTACACAATATTCCATGTGTGGTCTGAACAATGATTTGTATATGGGCAAAACTATGTCCCTATCATGAGAATCTATTCCTCTCTTCATACATCTGCTGATTGTATTTGCTTTCGCAGCAGCTGCCTGGCTCTGGTCACTAAAGTTAAATGTACCAACCACCAATACCCCCATGTCTTTTTCAGCTATAGTTTTACCAAGTAATTGACCATTTAGAACAAAATTGTACTTAGTGCTATTCTAACAGCCTCAGTACTAATTACTATACATAGCTTAGTATCATCTGCAAATATTGAGACTTGACTGTGTAAACCCACTACAAGGTCATTAGTAAAAATATTAAAAAGAAGTGGCCCCAATACGGACCCCTGTGGCACTCCACTGATAACGTCAACCCAATCTGAGAATGTGCCATTAATGACAACAATCTGCTTTCTATCACTAAGCAAATTACTTACCCAAATACACAAATTTTCTCCTTGTCCGAGCAGTCTCATTATATGTACCAACCTTTTATGCAGCACTGTATGAAATGCCTTGGAATATTTAAGAAATATACAACATCCACAGCCTCCCCCAAGCAATAACAGTATCCTCAAATGCCACATTCACAAAATTGTACCTACAGGCTTAATATTGGGGGCACCTGATTGGGGCAGCACAGGGAGATTGTAGGAATTTTAGATAAATGATGGTAAATGGTCTGTGGTCCGTTTGCAGCCCATTTGTCATTGGCATGTGAGGTCAGCACATACTTCAATGACAAAAGAAAAAACCACCTGACCCACAAACAGGGACATGAATAAGTCTTGCTGTGGGTTTTGCGGATCGGGCACATGTTAGGTTTCAATCACTGCAGAAAATGGTAAAGTGAATGACACCGTTTTCTATATGGAACAGCACAGGGTTATGCAGCTACTATTAAATTTACTAGTGTTCATATTTGGTGATGTCATGAGGTCATGTGCTATTAGAGCAGTTCAATGAACAGTGCATTATGACTTTAAATCCTGTGTAATAATTTCCTTATAATTTAATGCGAATATTATTCAAAATAAAATTTTTTTAATGAAATAAACAAAATTGTTCAATAAAATGCATATGTTGGGTCTGTATGTGTAGTAGATAAATTATGTAGGATCTAAAATAACCGTAAAAGGCCACAGACACAAAGGATTCTCTCTGTTCAATCAAAGTTTCTGTTCACAAAACATTTGCAAAAAAAGTCCTGATCCCGATTACTCCTGATGGCCCCCATTGAGATATCAAGGAGTTTGTTATGTTTCATTAGTTTTGATTGCTCTAATTGCTACAGTATATGCTACTCCATTGTTGTCCATATGCACACAACAGACTTTAACCTCTGCCATGAGGGTCAGGAGCAGGTGAGAAGAGGCTGGGGAAGTGTCCTCCTTATATAGAGCTGTCCTTACATAAAGCATCATATTAAGCTAAATGATCCGCTTTAGAGCTGTGCACTGACACTGTCTGTATCACTGCACATGGAGAAGAACTGATCAATTATTCTTAGTTTTATGGACACAAACACCACACAACAGATAGCAGAGGGGTCAGTAAGTGAAAGTGGAATACCTATGCTGTATCTATGCAGTGGGATATAATGGGGGATATTAGATAATATTCTAATGGGGGAGTCTTATCGTAGTAGACGAAGGGTGAACCACTGATCATGGGTATGTCATACACTGGTACTCACACACTGGGGCTCATTTACTATAGGTCCGCGGACCGCGTTTTCGTCAGGCTTCCCGTCGATTTCTGTGTTGCACCGCATTTAAAAGGGATTTTTGGGACACACAATCGGATTTTGGAGCATCGGCGACGGCTTTCATGCGACACAAATCAAGTCTGAAGTTTCATTGGAACCTGGCTGGATCATTGAAAGTTTTTTAATATCTATAGCATTAACCCCTTAACAACTAGGGCCTTTTGGGGATTTTTTTTCCCAAACATTTGGCAATTTAAAAAAAAAAAATTTTAATAAATAAACACAAAACTTTACAGCCAAAATTTACAACTAACGTGAAGTACAACATATGAGGAAAATACATCCTAAATGGGTTAAAAACAAAATGTGTTTACAGGACTGTGCTTTATGTGCAATTGTTATCTCTAATTAAGCAAATTAGATTGTGAAACTTACCACTGACTATACAAGTATGGAAACAAGGAACTGGGACACACACGTGGATCAATAATGCAAAAGGTATTGGCTAGAAGGGAACTCCTATTGAATGTCTCCCGCAAGAAATTTGATTCAAATCCCCAACAACACAGAACTCACTGTCATAACAATCCTGAGCATCTCTGGTGACAAAATGACATCATTCCACACTAAATACAATGCTCTTACCAGCTGGTAGAAGTATCACATTTACTGGAGCATTATTATATTTATTAGTCATGCAAATTATATATATATATATCTCTTTTAGGTGTGTTGCTTTTTGTTATGATTGTTTCTTCCGTTCCTTAGATCTTCACCAAAGATATTCATTATATCATTGTTCCTACCATAACATTACTATACTTATATTATGACTTCTATTCTTGTATTCTTCTTATACTCTTTTGACCTGCCTGCAGTAACTTTTACCTTAGTACAGTATGTCATCAATAAACTACTGGACATTTTTACGTGCTTATATATATGTAACAGTATACAGCCTTAAGCACTGGCAATAAGAGCTGATGTAACAACTAAGTAAAGATTGGATCAGGGATGCTTGTGTTAGGAAGAGGGACATTTATCTTACACTAATTGTTTTCCACAAGGGCTTACAGATAGAGCAGAGACAAGTTTTATATAATAACAAAGCCAGCTCCATAGCTTCTATATGACTGTATGGCCTGCATAATGAGCCCATGCAGTAGAAGTTGACAATACAAGGCAGTTACGGGAAACTTGTGACCCCTGTTATGTGTCCTGGAGGTCTGACTCTCATTATCAGGCATTAATCAGACAGATGGAAGATAAATGTAATTTATAGGAAACCCCTTCAATGACCCCATGCATATCATAGCCAAATGGGAGAAGCCAACTATTTTGTGTGTATTCCCCAAACCATGACATTTCCTTCACCACTTTTCACTGACTTCTTTTTCTTTACATACTTTGGGCTCAGTCTTTCCCCAAATTAGCGATTAACACAATGGGGCACATTGACTTTGCTCCGCTTTGCGCCGCACTTTCGCCGGACTGTTCATGTTCTTTATGGCTAAAACGGCTTGCACAGGTATTTAAGAAGTGTCTGTGCTGCGATTTTGTCACACATGACCCTTTTGTGGCGCAGCTGTGCTGGCTTCCATGCAACACAGATTAAGGGGCGTGCCGACTGATTTTATCACTAAAATAAACTGTCCACTGTTGCATTTGTCTTTTGAGGGTGATCAGCCTTCTTTATGGACCGGAGGGTTTCAATTTGCAAAGTCAGTGACAACTGGAAAGTTAGGATGCCAGTTATATAGGGTTTTTCAGGTGATTAAAGGGCTATTCCCATCTGGACATTCACATTTAATTTACTTCATTTTCCATATGTAAATATTTCTTCAATTGGATGTTATAAAAAAAAAGGTTTCTGTGTGAAGATAATTTCTCATACATGTAGTCATGTTGTCCCATAGAAACCAGATAGCTTCCTCGGATACTGCCACCGCACACTCTGGCAGCAGTGGCCAGAGATGCACTATTGAGTCCTGTCTTACCACATGGCTTCAGCTATCATGCAGTAACTCCCGGACATTTCATATACAAACACCCTTTGTGTCTTTGCGCAATCTCTTCCGCAGAGGTGGCGGTATCTGAGGAGTAAGTCTTGTTTCTAAGGGACCATACGACTACATTTGTGATAAATTATCTTCACAGGGGTAATTTTTTTTTAATAGCAACTAATTGAAAAAAATGTTTATATATGACAGATTAGTTAAATTAAATGTGAATGCTGAGACAAGAATATCCCTTTAAGGAAATTAGCACCAGGTGTCAGAATAACACCAATAACTTGCAGGTATCTGAAAATGTTCTCTAATTCTGATCAGTGATTTGATACTAATTTACATTTTATGCCGTGCTTTAGAATATATACAACTTATGAAATAAGCTTAAAATACTAATTTTACTCATGTTAGGACATATTCAGATAGGACTACACAATGACCTGTGACAGAAATCGGGGGCGGGCCGTGGGACGACCCAAATGATTTAACATTCAAATTGTGTGCAAAATCACGCATTTACATACACCATGAAGAAGAAAGTGAACTCTGTCGGACCTGTACAGGGCAGTGACACATGCAGGATATCGGGCGCACAATCTTAGTGAATCGCGGCACAGTGCATTCTCGTTGGACAATGCACTTTCGGTGAACACCTCCGGACGGGTAAGTAATTGCGCCCCATAATGTGGATGAGTGAAGAATACACAGCATTAAATTATTATTTATATTGTCATTCTACAAATAAGGCACATTTTAACTTGTCACAAGATTTTACCTCATTAAACTACTAGCTCCCTCTGGTAGAGTATGAAATGTCCTCTCTAGACTTCCTTCTCTTGTGGAATGATAAAATTTAATGAGTGTCTAAGGCATACCGCCGTGTACTGGAGAGGAGGAGGAGGTGACTCCTCCTCCCTCCATAGAAAACAGTGGCACACGTCCGCACACTCACAAAAAGATAGAGCACATGTGTGGCACCGTACCGCCGCCGGGCCACCATTGCCATCTTTGGGGACGCATATGCGGCCCCAAATTTGCGTCCGCATGTACGTCCCCATGAACGGACGTGTGAATGAGCCCTAACTGTTACATTCTCACAAGTTACATTCACACAGGCTAGTAGGGGTGTGAGAGGCAAAATGAAAGTATCATCCTTACATTTAGGCTATGCTTGACTTTAATGAGGAATATATTGTTTTATATTAATAAGATTTTTCCCAGCCTCATGCACTAAAGTATAATGCCTGACCTCATGTTAAAGTGATAATACAATAAAATAAAAAGCATGGAAATGAAAAAGCTTTTCAGCTCCTGGGAATGGAGCTCATCTACCTTTTATGCCTAGGGGCCAGGACCCAATTGTTATGCAGCTTGAATGATCTCTGCAATCCATTTAGAGCTCTGCCCATGTGATTGCAGCCATTCCCAAACTAATTTATTTTTAATAGCAGTGAATGGCTATATAAATATATACCGGAGTTAGGAGCTATGCAGCGGCCAGCCTGCAATCTCACAGATTTGTTATCTGTTTTATGTATTGAAGGTTTATTAAGCAGCAAACCCTGGTAGGCCAGAACTCATTCTACAGCACATTTACTTTAGAATGTCACAAGGTGCCTTATGTCTTTGTTATTCATAGTGCATAAAATGTGTTATGACTTGCATATGCCTCAGAATACAAAGTATCAAGATCTGTTTTTTTCTCAGCTTCAGACACAGCAAATAGTATCACAGTCAATATTGTGAGCCTTGCCCATCTGTCTGCTTCTCGAAGGACATTATCACAGTTGGTTCCATTAAACAGACTTATGGAGTTAAAAAGAAATCTATTTATATATGGCCAAATTCAGTACAATTCTCACTGTCATGGGAAGGATAAGTCTTCTGTCTGTTCTGAGTATATTATTATTTTATATGTAGCATAAATATAGAAGTTAGATAGACAGTCATGAGAATAATCATATGTTTACCGTTTTTCTCTTTTTAATGCATTTTAAGGCAATTATGTAAAGATTACATCCATACTATCCTGTAGCCTACGCCCTTTATTCAAAGGGTCTCATTTATGAAAATTAATGCAGAAAGAGAAGCAATAGGAGCGAACAATAAGATCTCAGCTTTCATTTTCAAATGAAATCTACAGATACATTATGGGGCAGACATTGATTAGTAAAATGTCATTTATCTAGCAAGCAGCACTAAATAAGAGTCAATAAAAAGTCACTGATGGGTGTACATATAAAATAGAAGTTACCATAAGAAGAATTCATTTTAGTTGTAGATGTAGAGGAAGGATGTGTTGAAATGATTAAAGTACCGTATATATTCACATTGGCCCTAATGTTATTATGCCTTCATGTACCAGACCTGTAGTCAAAGGGCCACTTCAATTGTGAATTAGTCACTTTTTGTCAGCAAATGTCCAAAAGGTTCTACAGGAACTCTGATATTTCTTGAAACTTAAAGATGAGCTAGGAGGTAGCACAAGTAAGAATCATTTCAGATTCTTGGCCAGAGCATAGCAGTAAATATTAGTTAATACTTTACCTCAGCTCCATATCCACCAAGTTCTAGTGGTTGTGCAGCTGATCAATGATCTCCCTCTGATCTCTGCTTTCTGCAGTAACAATGGCTGATTGGCTGTTGCAGATACATGTCCCAGTGGTGGGATGTCTTAGCTGCAACAGGAGGTAGATACTGGCAGAAATCCCCATTTAACTGGAAAACTACCAGTTAGTTTGCCAAAAAACAAACTAGACATACTCACGTGCGCTCCTCTTCATTCTGATCTCGGCGCTAGTCTTCTTTAATGTTGACACATCGGAATCGTCTAGAAAAAAAGACTTATAATTAGCAGGTCGGACAAGGTGTCTGGTACTCCGGTTGCTAATTATACATGCCCTCACCAGCTCCCTCTCCCATGCTGGAAGTGACGTTAAGCGAGAGGCATGTATTATTAGCAGCCCGGAGTGCCGGACATCTCGTTCCCGTGCTCCTGCGTGCTAATTATATATCTTTTTTCTAAGCGATCACAGTGTGTCAACGTTAAAGGGAAACTGTCATCAGAAATAAATGAAATAAACCAATACCAGTATGTTGTCAAGAAGCTGAACACCTTCCAGATGACATTACTTTCATGACCCAGGGTGGTGGCATCATCCAGAAAATCAACTTTGAAGTGAGTATAAATTTGTTGTATAAAGTCAAGGAGGAGGAGAGTTTAACACTGAAGTCAAGGTCTCTCTGTCTCAGAATTCCCTTTTTACTGTAATTGATGATCCTGCACCTTGCTATCCAGATCTACTGAAGTTTGGTGCATGATGTAATTTATGGGAGGGGGCAGGGAAAGCTTGACTTTACTGTTATCTCTCCTTGACTTTATACTAGCAATTTACATTTCACTTTAAAGTTGATTTTTTGTATGATGGAACCATGCTGGGCTATGAAAGAAACATGGTCTGTAAGATGTAAAGCTGCTAGACAACATGCTAGTAGTAGTTTATTAGGCCATTTTCTGATGACAGGTTCCCTTTAAAGAAGACCAGCGCCGGGATCAGAATAAAGTGGAGAGTAGGTAAGTATGATGATTTGTTTTTTGGTAAGCTTACTGGTAGTTTTCCTTCAATGAGAATGTGAAAGGTAGTCAGAATGACAAAAACATCAGTATCTTGGCTGTGTAGGTGAAGCGGAGAATAACAGAGTGCTCTGAATATTATAAATCCTTCACTTAGGTCACAACTAACAATAAGTAGTAGGAATCAGGAATATAATCCATGTTAGTGCCGAATACAACTCAGATGCACCTGGAAGTACTGTCATTGTACTGAAGGTCATTACCCTATTATCTGGCAATATTATGCTTTCAGAGCAGTCAGTTTGGGTAAAGGGCAGTTACACTTGTTGATTGTGCTGGTTGCACATACTGCATCTGAAGACATATGCTGAAACCTCTCTTCCTTGTTATACTGTGATTAATCACAATGGGGAGGTTTATTTATACCTTGTCAGCATATTCCATTATGTGCAACATTCATGTTATTGTTCTGCCACGACAGACACCTTTCACATGTGCTATTATTTGTGTCACTGACAATAATCCTCAAATGTGATGTCAAAGGGACCAAAAACAAGGGATCACATACATTCCCCACAATGTACGCACATTCATAAGGACTACAAGTCACTATTAATATTTGCTTATATCCCACTGCTAAACTTGTGAAAGATGTTTAAAACCTCTGTATATAGTATTATGCTGATGTTGTATGTTCTGTATTTTGAGTAGTTAACTTTATCTTTAACTGATAGGCACTGTATTTATGTATATATATATCAGTACAAAGAGCGTGGCTGGCACTTTGTATTTGATATTGGGCGTATTTTTTAGTTATATTTGTTTATTGTGCAATGTGGGAAATTTCACATATACATCTACTAAGGCGAGTCATACCGATTATTTCCTTATACTGCCTTTCCAAATATAAATTATATAAAAATATATATTATATTGAGGTTACAATGTGTTTGGATACTGCAGGAATAGGTTTACATGCTTTAAAGCTAATTTTTGGGCAAGTACCTTCCTGTCCAGTTACCATTGTGTACATTGTTTTGCCCTACATATGAGTTTCCATTTTTTTGTCTCACATTGCACTAGAAAGAACGTGCAAACTGTTTGCACATGCATTATTAATGTGTTGCGGTAGAAAACAGTGTTACTGCTTAGTTTGACCTGCGCCACAATACAATGTGAACCACAAGTCTCTCTACGCCACAATTCTGCAGTATGAAAAAAGTACACCATAAAAAAAAAGTTCAGACTTCCTGAGCATTGCAGAGGGCACTAGATTCATGTAGACTGTGCAACACAATACACAAATCAGGCGCACCCATCACGCTACACAGGCAAACTGCACATAGTTGCACTGTTTCTAATAAATGTGGGCCACTGTGTTTCATCAGTTAATTGTGTTTAACCCCTTCCCGCCGCAGCCCTTTTTCGTTTTTGCGTTTTCATTTTTCACTCCCCACATTCAAAAATCTGTACCACCATTTGTAAGTGTAATTTGTTATCAGAAAATAAGCGTCACACAGCTCTGTACATGGAAAAATAAAAAAGTTTTCTTTGAACGCGAGGGTTCACGGAGATGTGGCATCTAGCATGAATCGTGCATATGCCCCAGTACCAACCGTAAGAGTTCATCCCCACTTGCCTGACTGTCACTTTCCTCCTCCTCCACCCTCCAACTCCTCTTCTGCTGCCCATACACGCTGCACAGGAAGGACTCAACAATTGGTCCCCTCTTTGTTTCCCCTTGCCAACATTCTCCTCCTCTTCCTCCTCACCTCCTCCACCTCACCTCCTCCGATGCGCTGAGAAGATACAAACCTGAGGGTGCTTTCTATCAACAAGGGAATATTCTCCTCGTCTCTTGTGACGAGCGCAAAGCTTCCGACTCATGCTGACCAAGAGTTTTTGCAACAGGCCAAGCAGCGGGATGGTGAGGCTGATGATGGCGGATCGCCACTGACCATCTGTTGTTACTCCTCAAGGTACTCAGGCACCTGACAGATATCAGACATCCACTCCACCCTCCTCATTGTAGACTTGAGGAAGCTGGACGCTGACTCGCATTCTGGTGGAAGTGACATCTGGCAGTCTACAATCGCTCTGTCGCTGCTGGTAAACTCTGGATAACATGGTCAGTGTTGTAGTCCCCTCGTGGGCACGTCGCCAACAGTCGGTGAGCGGCAGTTGAGGCGGCGCTGCGACTGCCCTGAGAGTGGCAGCATCTGGGCTGGACTTCCTGAAATGCGCACAGATGCGGCGCACCTTCGTGAGCAATCAGACAGATTTGGTATGTCTTGAGGAAACGCTTGGTGAACTATCAGATTAACACCATGGGCCAGCATGGCACAGTGTCAGTCTGCCAGTTGCAGAGCCCACCAGGTTACGGCCGTTGTCACACACAACCATTCCCGGCTTGAGGTTCAGCGGGTGCCAGCCACCAGATCAGTCTGCGCCGTGATGCCCTGTAAGAGCTCTTGGCGGGTGCCTTTTATCGCCTAGGCTCAGCAGTTTGAGCACCCGCTGCTGTCGTCTAGAGACGGCACTGCTGCTGTGCCTAGAGCTACCGACTGATGGCGCCGTGCCACGGATGGTAGTTCGGAGAGGAGTGATGAGAGGGGTTGGAGGAGGAGGAGGCATAGTGTACCTGAAACACCTGGACCGAGGTAGCCCCCGCAATCCTCTCGGCGTCGCATTATATGAGCAGCCCCAGGGTCAACTCTGGTCCCAGCCTCCACACAAAGTTAACCCATGTGCCGTCAGCGATATACTAGTGGCCCTGCCCGGCAGCACTCGTCCACGTGTCCGTGGTCAGGGGACTTGTCAGAACCGCGTTGGTCAGGGCACGGATGATGTTGTCTACCGTGCTGGTGCAGGGCTGGGACAGGCACATCGGGAAAGGTAGTGGCGGCTGGGGTTCCGAATACCGAGGGCGGCCGCCGCCACTGAGGTTGCGAAAGGCCTCGGTCTCTACTAGCCTATAGGGCAGCATCTCCAGGCTAAGCAATCTAAGTATGTGCATTAAGGGCTGGCGTGCGGATGGGTTGCACTATATGCTTGCGTTCCGCTCCAGCGTATGGGTATGGAGAGCTGAACGCTGTGGATGCTGTGGAGGATCGTGGAGGCGACGATGGGGTTTTGTGTGGCAGGGTCCTGGAGGGGGCTGACTAGCAGCTGACACAGGGGAAGGACAGTGTGTGCACGGCCGGAGTGTAAGGGCTTGTTGCCACTGAGTGGGGTGTTTAGCATTCATATGCCTGCGATACTGGTGGTAGTTAAGCTAGTAGTGGTGGAACCCCTGCTGAGCCTGGTTTGCAAATGTTGCACACCACAGTCCGTCGGTCATCCGGTTGTTTTCCTTAAAACCTCCAGAATTTTGAAGATCTAGCCCTCGCCGCAAGAGCCCTCGCGCCAGGGAGCTTCACTAGTTGACACATTTGGCCGCGATGCACCAGCTCTGGCCCTGCCTCTCCGGCTGGCCCACCACTGCCTCTTCCAACCTGTTCTGGTCGAGACTCTCCTCCGTCTCAGAAGCACTGTGTTCACCCGGCTCTCACCCAGCTTGGGTCTGTCACCCTCATCATCCTCCGAGCCCTCAGTCTGCTCCCCCTCGGACTTCCTGCCTGACAACAACTTCCATCCACTTCCCCACTGTCTGACAAACCAGTCTCCATCAGCGTCGGACACTCTTTACACACATCCACTACGTCAAGAAGGTCATCATCACCACAGACTGTGACTGGTGGAAAACCTGGGCATCGGAAATTGCTCAGCAGCAACCGGACAAGTGGTTTGTGACTGTGGGAAGGGTCAGAAAACAGTTCCTCAGAGTATGCCGGTTAAATGCCAATTTTCCTGGGGGGGCAGACTGGGGGGGAGGAGGCTGAGGTGCAGGAGCTGGAAGGAGTGGCGATTTCGGTGACATGGTTTGACTGCGTGGAAGACTGACTGGTGGTGGACAAATTGCTCGAAGCATTGTCAGCAATCCAGACATCACTGTTCGCACTGTTCGTGGCCTCAACAGTGCTCTACCACGAGTCCCAGTACAAGTTACAAGACTTCAACATGAACCTCGGAGTAGTGTAGCTCTGCGGCGTTCCCCTGCTCCCTCATCCACAGGTGGTGTCTCACCCCGCCCAGGAACCACGGCTCTGACCCCTGCAGTAGTTGGGACGCCCACGTCCCCGCCTCGTCCTTCACCCTAGCCTCGGGTTAAACTTTTAAAATGAAGTTATAACTTTTTTTTTTTTTTAACTTTTTTGTTTTTTTTTTGTGTTTTTTGTTTTTTTTTGTGTTTTTTGTTTTTTTTTGAGTTTTTAAAACCAAACAATGCTATCCTATTGCTATGGCTATTTTCTAGCCAAGTATCAAAGCACACTACTATGCCAGATGCGATGACACTGAGTTAGTCCTAATGAAATCCAACCCCCTACTAAATTTCCCATTCGGTCTTTGCTATGGATATGTGCGTCCTAAGCGCAGAAACACAGCGGTCGCAAGTCTCACTACAATTGCTCAGGAATTGGCTAGTACATGCACTGCAGAAAGTACAGCCACCAGCAATCAACCAGAAATCAAATATATAGAACGCTAATGTAGGCTAAGTAAGCTCTTTGTATTCTCCTATGGCTATTTTCTAGCCCAAGTATCAAAGCACACTACTATGCCAGATGAGATGACACTGAGTTAGTGCCTAATTGAAATCCAACCCCTACTAAATTTTCCCACTTCGGTCTTTGCTATGGATATGTGCGTCACAGCGCAGAACACAGCGGTCGCAAGTCTCACTACAAATGCTCAGATTGGCTAGTCATGCACTGCAGAAAGTACAGCCACCAGCAGATCAACCAAAAATCAAATATATAGAACGCTACTGTAGGCGTAAGTAAGCTCTTTGTATTCTCCTATGGCTATTTTCTAGCCAAGTATCAAAGCACACTACTATGAGCCAGTGAGATGACACTGAGGTTAGTGCCTAATTGAAATCCAACCCCTAACTAAATTTTCCCACTTGCGGTCTTTGCTATGGATATGTGCGTCACTAAGCGCAGAACACAGCTGTCGCAAGTCTCACTACAACTTGCTCAGAATTGGCTAGTAAACATGCACGAGAAAGTACAGCCACCAGCATATCAACCAGAAATCAAATATATAGAACGCGTACTGTAGGCGTAAGTACAGCTCTTTGTATTCTCCTGTGGCTATTTTCTAGCCAAGTATCAAAGCACACTACTATGCCAGATGAGAGACAACTGAGTTAGTGCCTAATTGAAATCCAACCCTTACTAAATTTTCCCACTTCGGTCTTTGCTATGGATATGTGCGTCCTAAGCGCAGAACACAGCGGGTCGCAAGTTCTCACTACAAATTGCTCAGAATGGCTAGTACATGCACTGCAGAAATGTACAGCCCCAGCAGATCAACCAGAAATCAAATAAATAGAACGCTACTGTAGGCGTAGTAGATTCTGGTATGTCTCCATGTTGCTATTTTCTTGTATTTGCATAGCTACTCATAATGTCACAGCCTATACGTAGCGCCACGGATGAGCTGAACACTGAGGTCGTCTAATGTAATCCAACCCCTACTAAATTTTCCCACTTCGTCTTGTCTGGATGTGCTACTACGTAAGCGGTGTCTTCCAGAACACTAGCGGTCGCAAGGTCTCACTACAAATTGCTCAGAATTGGCTAGTACATGCACTGCAGAAAGTACAGCCACCACGCAAGATCAACCAGAAATCAAATAATAGAACGCTACTGTAGCGTAAGTAAGCTCTTGTATTCTCCTATGGCTATTTTCTAGCCAAGTTCAAAGCACCATACGATGCCAGATGAGATGACACTGAGTTATTGCCTAATAGAAATCCAACCCCTACTGAATTTTCCACTTCAGTCTTTGCTATGGATATGTGTGCACTAAGAGCAAACACAACGGTAGCAAGTCCCCCTGCTAATCCTCACAAAATGGTACTAGATGCAAATTAAAATAAAAAAAGTAGAACGTTATTGTAGCCCTAAGAAGGGCTGTTGGGTTCTTGAGAATCCTCCTGCCTAACAGTAAGCTAATAGAACACCCTAACGCTTTCTCCTGACCAGCAGCAGCTCTCTCCCTAGCGGCATCCAGACACAGAATGATCCGAGCAGAGCGCGGGCGCGGCTAGTCTATCCCAGGGTCACCTGATTTGGCCAGCCAACCACTGCTATCGACGTGTAAGGTACCACGTCATGTCTGGGTGGAGTGCAGAATCTCCTGGCTTGTGATTGGCCTGTTTCTGGCCGCCAAAAGCAAAACGGCGGGGCTAGCCCATTTTCGAGCGGGCTTTCTAAAAGCGAAGTATTCGTCCGAGCAACGAGCAGTTTCGAGTACCCTAATGCTCGACCGAGCATCAAGCTCGGACGAGCATGTTCGCTCATCTCTATTTATAATGTTTTGTTATATGTTAACATGTTCACTAACTTTGCTTTGTCATCCAGTCACCAGTCGCCCACGACAAATGAGGTAAGGTCTCCTTTTCCACCATTCCAATGACGTTCATTAGATAACAACCCTAAATGCCAGGGGGCTAAACAACCAAGAAAAGGTCGCAAAACATGACGTATCACGAAACATGAAAGCAGACATCTGTTCCTACAAGAAACCCACTTAAGGTAGGCGTGGGAACCACAGTTCCTAAACACAAATACAAATTCTGTTATCACAGCACCTACCATAAAGCAAAAAGAGAGTCAGCATACTGACTCTCTAAAACAGGTACCTTTTACACATTCCTTCTTACGTTGGTCAGACCCGGAAGGGAGATTGTATGTTAAAGGGAAAATTGGACCTCTCGCAGTAACATTAGCAGCCCCTCTATGCGCCAACACCAAACAATTGGATGGGCTAAGAGAACATTACTTAAAATACATGAAATAGCAGAAGGATTAGGATAATAGGAGGTGATTTCCATATAGCATTAAATCCCACTTGGATGTCCAAAGGGTCAACGACACACTCACAAAAATCACTAGGTTCAATTTCAAATGTTTTAAGACATAGAGGTCACAGACCTGGAGACTATGCACCCAACTTAAGAGATTACACATATATCCATGTACATAAATCATACCAAAGAATAGACTACCTACTCACTTCACTAACTTATATCTAAGCTCTTAACAACGCTGCAATAGGGCCAATCACCATTTCAGATCACGCCCAGTGTCTGCAACCATCTCTCTATCAGAAATACCCAAGAAAATAACACTGCGTTTAAATGAAACACTATTAGACTCACAACACAATAAACAGATCACATCTAGATTGAAACTGTCTTCAAAAAAATACAACAGAAGGGATATCTAAACCAATTAATATGGGAAAACACACAAAGGGGTCATTAGCGGAAGAACTTAAGACGATAGGAGCCATCAGTATCAACGAACTGAACGAAAAATTAAATAAGCTCTGACAACAAAATATCAAAATAGAAAGTTTAGCTAAAAGATCACACACAAATCAACACGAAGATAAACTGAAGGCCCTCGAACGACTTGCTAAACCATCTGAATATAAATGCAGCTAAACAATACCAATATGCCAAATTCAAATACTACTCTCATGGCAAACAAAAGGATAAACTCATGTCACATCTTTAAAGAAAGGACAAGACGTGTCATTCATAACTCAATTACTACACAACCATAAAGGAAAGGTGACAAAAATCTGCAGACTTCTAGAGACATTCAGTTTCTTATTATCAGGACCTGTATAACATAACACACCTCAACCTCAACAACCCAATACTATGAATGGAAGCCATCAAATTTTCTTGGAAAATAAAATTACCTTCACTAGATAAAAATGCACAAGCATCACTACTAGACCATAACAAACAGGAAGTGACAGACATACTCTCCTCACTCCCCTTAAAAAGAGCCCAGGCCCAGACGGATTACATCTGGTTATTATAAAAAATTTCAGACAGTACCTTACTCCACATTAGTAGAATGCTGCAACTCCCTCCTCACAGGTAGCCATTTACCACCTAAGCCCTTAGCGGCTAATGTCACAATACTCTCCCAACCGGGGAAAGACACAGAACAGTGCGGTAGCTACCGCCCAATTTCTCTGTTAATACAGACATTAAAATCTGGCAAAACTTTTAGTAAAAGGCTAAGTCCGTACTTACCTCTTTGATTAACCGAACAAACGGTTTTGTACAGGGAAGAGAGGGCAACCACATTCCACAAGGGTCATAATGCAATTCACTACCACTCTAAGAAGATACCTTTATACTACTGGGTACAGATGCAGAAAAAGCTTTTTGACAGATTGACTGGACATACATGAAAGAAACCCTTAAAAAATTTGGAATCCCTGTACTTTATAACGCTTATAATGTCACTTTACAACAAACCAAAATGCCAGAATAAAAGCAAATGGCATCTTATCTAGCCCCTCATAGTTTCCAATGGTACAAAGACAAGGCTTGCCCCTTGTCCCCCACACTTTTCATCCTTGTCATGAAACACGTTACAAACCTTTAGATCCACAAAAGACATCAAAGGGCTGAAAGTTGGCAGTTCAGTACTCTAAATGCTGCATTTGCGGATGATTTACTCTTGATGCTGACCGAGCCAAAAAACAGCTTTCCCAAGCATTATCAACATACTAACAGAATTCGGAGTGGCCTCAAAAACTTTAAAATAACCTGGCTAAATCAGAGGCATTAATATAACCGCCCCCCTCACCCAACTGTAACTCACTTGAAGCACAATACCCTTCAAATGGCAACCACTAAATTAAAATACCTAGGAATACACATCACTCACAACTGTTTCCTTTATTTAAAAGAAAACTACAACACCCTCTATTAAAACAAATAACAACAACACTTAACTCACTAGACCTACATATGTTTTGTGGATGGGAAGAAAGAATTTACTGCAGGCATTAGAATGCCTAAGTATTATATCTATTACAAACACTCCAATAGTCAATACCGGGTCCTTTTTCAATAAATTAAAAATCCTTATACAGCTTCTTCTTATGGAAGGCAAAAAAGCGAGAGTCCCTTATGACAGATTAAAACTCAAAAGAGAAAGAGGTGGATTTAATCTACCGGACGCATTTTCCTACCATTAGAGAATACATCTGAAAAGATGGATACATTGCACAATAAGATTTACTAATCCAAGCTGTTGAACTGGAAACTCGCAACCTTGCAATATACCATAGAAAGCGTTACATGGGGTATGAAACACACCAGGCACATGTAATAATCCATCACAAAGGGGACCATAATAACCATTAAATCACTTACATCGGAATAGGCGTATATTAGGCAACCCCCCTTCACTAATGCCAAGTAGCTTAATACCGATCTATGAACCCAGAGGGAAAAATACACTCAACGTCCTTATGGACACACTGGGCATCGATCCTGTTAAAAAACATTCCACAGCAAGAAAATACAACAAAATTAAATGCAGATGATACCAACCCCGACATTCAACTTTTTACAGCAAGAGGAAATACAGTACAATCACACGAGGCTAAAGACAAAAACCCCCTCAGGCAAGATCTACATGGTAGAAAAATGGATTTTAAAAGATACACTACCCAAGGGCTCCATATCAACATTATACACTTACAATTCTCTCGCAGGGACATGACGCAAAAACCAGCATACATAACGGTTGGGAAAAGGATTACTCACTTCCCTCACACCCCTCAAGTCAAACAAAACCTCAGATCACATGGATTTTCTAGATGTGTAAGAACACACAGAAAACTCATATAAATTAATGACACGGTGTATAACACACCCGCAGTACTCGTACAGAAAAATTACTGACAAGGACAACTGCTGGAGATGTGGAAATATTGGAGGCACTCTAGGTCACATATACTGGCAGATGCCCAAAATTGTTTAAATACTGGACGGATATACAACTCAAATTAGACAATAAACCAAGAAGCAAATCACATTACTCAAGAATCCGTCTTACACTATGGTTACCTCACAAGACATGGACTCCATCTTAAAAAACCTTACCACCCAGTTAGTACAAGCAGCCAAACTTCTGATTCCCCCTAAAGGTTACAGGTAGTAACCACCGACACTCTCAGAATGGCTAAAAAATAGACGAACTGTTAGGTTGGAGGAACTAGCAAGTTGGGAAGCAAGGGCGCATCACAAATTTAAGAAACTATGGGATCCATGGATAGTCTTTGAGGAAAAATATACATAAAACAACAAAAACAGATAACAAGTACAAGCAACCCCGAAAACACAACAAAGCAACAGAAAACCCTATGATACACAGTAGATGTATATATTAATAAAACACAAGCAGATTCTGTGAGCAAAAAGTGTGGCGAACTGGATACTGGAAAACAATCATAAAAAACTTTACTTGTCTAAACAACCAAAGCATTGTTAAAGTTGTTATTAAAGTTTAAGATGTCATGACGTATGTATACACTAGGCTAGGTTGCTATACTAATGAATAAACCGAAGACAAACGGTAAACTATGTTATGTAAGCTAAGATATCATTGTATGAATACTTGTAAAGAGAAAATAGTCAGTAAGCAACCGAACTGTAATGCCAAAAAATTTACAAAAAACAATAAAAAAGTTTTATACAAAAAAAAAAAGATGCTGGAAGTTTGTAGTTTTCTAGAGTATCTTGTGTATTGATTCTTTTCAGAACGCTTTCATATTCTTGACACTTCAGTGTGTAATGCTCTTGCATAGAGGACAGTGTCTCTAGGGCTCCCTCTAGAGGCAATACATTATGTTCAGTAGGAAATGGTGAAGACATGTGCCTGTAAATTTTTCCACAGAGTTCATAATGTCTGATGAAAGTTCATGCTGCAGGCTTTCAAGTTCTCTCTAACCTCCATGTAGGCTCAACAGAGCGTTTGTCCTTTCACTGGACAGCGATGGGATCCATGCCTCCCGTACTGAGTGTCCCTCAGCCATGATGATGGAAATACCACACAGGATGGATTACACTGAGGAGGTATGGCTGCTATGACTGTAGCTGTAGCTGAGTCTCTGTCCCCACGGCTGCGGCTGCATCTAGATGACTTTTCACTATTCTGACTCAATGACCTGGCTGTAAGCAGGTTTTATAGATAGTCTTATATCTTTGCTTAACCAGTACTCCCGCAAAAATCACTTATTGTCCGACAGTTGTCAACTCCATCGAAGAAGCATGTGGGAAGATTCCAGCTTTATTTGGTGCAGAAATCTTGAAGGAATGCTGGTTACAATGGTGTGAAAAGGATATATCTGCCAGGGTAGCAGGAACAGAGGCATGTGCTAATTCTGACAGAAGATGGCTGACAACATGAGGGGAAGGGGAGGAGTTACAATACTGCAGCTAGGGGACAGGAAGACAGGAGGGTCAAAAGGCAACCACAGTATAACACATATACATGTCAATGAATAGAAACAAGTCCTGGGACATAACACTACCCGTGTAATTTGGACTCCTTTACTTATATATCTTTGTGTGTACTGTATTGTCCAGTGTGCCCTTAAGGCAATTAATAAATAAACTAATCTGTGTTGCTCTTTTATCTGATCACGAATCTTACGTCGGGTTTCTCACTTATATAAACGCTCCGGTTGGTTCCTACCCTATATAATCCCGTTATGGACCGGGCTTATATTAAAGGAGAACTGGTGGCAGCGTAAGGCTGATAATATTCTGTCTCACTGCGGCTAGTGAGAGGGATCTTAGAGCCATTCAGGGATTTAGGGTTGTCCATATCCGGAAGTTGTGTGGACACATTTAAATCACTTCCTGCGCCTCTCAGAACCCGTGCGTTCTGGGAGTGTCTGTAAGGATAACTGAGTGACCTTACGTACCCTTCAGGGGTCCGAACATCGCGGTTCCTCTCACACTATATATTAATAACTTGAGAATAAAGCTGTGATGCGGGTTTCCACCACCCACATGAGCTCCGTGTTGTGTTTATTGGAATGTTGACAATTAGGCTGCTGATGTGTCATTCAGTAAATGCGGGTAAATGGTTAATTTGGGTGATGAATATGCATTCACCAGTCTTAAGATTCTGCACATGGGGTTAATGCGAGTGAAGAGAATCTATGTACAGGTGGAAAGGAAATAAACATTATAAAACACAAGGACGGCTGGAATGGTTAATACTTCATCGTGTACTACATTTATCCAGTGTAAAGACGGATGAGGACACAATCACCGGGATCAGATCCAGAATGATGTGAGATGAGATCAGACAATGTAAAATAATCCCATCATCCTGTATAAGAAGAGGGAGATGATAGCAGTCACCAGGTGGCCGCTGATCTGGGAGACGACTGCCTCGTGTACCGTCACATCGTGCACCGGATAGAAGACTTCATCATTGTTATTCTGCTCAAAGACGATGCCTATCTCCTTCTGATGCGCTTCTTCCATGATTGCAAGTGATGCAATTGATCTGTGACTGAAGATAAGAGACATCCATGATAACGTAGAGAGAAGTTTCCAGGATGGAGATCTGATTATTGGAGGATTATGACAATGTATAATCTACAAAATACTCTACTCTCCGGGGAACTATCCAAAGTAATGTGTGGACATAAGTCCTGGTTTCATGATATTTATTGTCTATAGAAGAGGTGTCGAAATAGGAGACGCTATAGACATAGCTCCTCCCATCTCTTCATAACACTACAGCCTCGTATAATACACCAGTAATACATGATGAGCTACAGACTGCTCCTCCCATCTCTCCATACACTACAAGCCTCTGTATAATTCACCAGTAATACATGATGAGGCTACAGACATAGCTCCTCCCTCTCTTCATACACTACAAGCCTCTTATATATCACCAGTAATCATGATGAGGCTACGACATAGCTCCTCCCATCTCTCCTACACCACAAGCCTCTGTATATCACCAGTATAATGATGAGGTACAGACATAGCTCCTCCCATCTCTCCATACACTACAAGCCTCTGTATAATATCACCAGAATACATGATGAGGACGACATAGCTCCTCCCATCTCTCATACACTACAAGCCTCTGTATAATATCACCAGTAATACATGATGAGGCTACAGACATAGCTCTCCCATCTCCCATACACTACAAGCCTCTGTATAATATCACCAGTAATACATGATGAGGCCTACAGACATAGCTCTTCCCATCTCTTCATACACTACAGCTACACCTCTGTATAATATCACCAGTAATACATGATGAGGCTACAGACATAGCTCCTCACCATCTCTCCATACACTACAAGCCTCTGATAATATCACCAGTAATACATGATAGGAGGCTACAGACATAGCTCCTCCCATCTCTCCATACACTACAAGCCTCTGTATAATATCACCAGTAATACATGATGGGGCTACAGACATAGCTCCACCCATCTCTCCATACACTACAACCCTCTGTATAATATCACCAGTAATACTTGATGAGGCTACAGACATAGCTCCTCCCATCTCTCCATACACTACAAGCCTCTGTATAATATCACCAGTAATACATGATGGGGCTACAGACATAGCTCCTCCCTCTCTCCATACACTACAAGCCTCTGGATAATACCACCAAAGTACTCAGATGAGGGCACAGACATAGCTCCTCCCTCTCTCCATACACTACAAGCCTCTGTATAATATCACCAGTAATACATGATGAGGCTACAGACATAGCTCCTCCCATCTCTCCATACACTACAAGCCTGTATATATCACCAGTAATACATGATGGGGCTACAGACATAGCTCCCCGATGTCTCCATACACTACAAGCCTCTGTATAATATCACCAGTAATACATGATGGGGCTACAGACATAGCTCCTCCCTCTCTCCATACACTACAAGCCTCTGTATAATATCACCAGTAATACATGATGAGGCTACAGACATAGCTCCTCCCATCTCTCCATACACTACAAGCTCTGTATAATATCACAGTAATACATGATGACTCTATAGACATAGCTCCTCCCATCTCTCCATACACTACAAGCTCTGTATAATATCACCAGTATAATGATGGGCTACAGACATAGCTCCTCCCTCTCTCCATACACTACAAGCCTCTGTATAATGTCACCAGTATACATGATGAGGCTACAGCATAGCTCCTCCCATCTCTCCATACACTACCAGTCTCTGTATAATACTGGGGTTTGTTTGTTAGTTCTTTGTTTGGTGTGCTTAAGGTGGAGATATACAGAGACTTGTAGTGTATTGAGAGATGGGAGGAGCTATGTCTGTAGCCTCATCATGTATTACTGGTGATATTATACAGAGGCTTGTAGTGTATGGAGAGATGGGAGGAGCTATGTCTGTAGCCTCATCATGTATTACTGGTGATATTATAAGAGGCTTGTGGTGTATGGAGACATCGTGGGAGCTATGTCTGTAGCCCCACATGTATTACTGGTGATATTATACACAAGCTTGTAGTGTATGGAAGATGGGGGAGACTTGTCTGTAGCCCATCATGTATTACTGGTGATATTATACAGAGGCTTGTAGTATAGGAGAGAGGGAGGAGCTATGTCTGTAGCCCCTCATCGTATGTCTGGTGGATATTATACGAGGCTTGTATTGTATGGAGAGAGGGAGGAGCTATGTCTGTAGCCCCATCATGTATTACTGGTGATATTATACAGAGGCTTGTTGTAGGATGGAGATGGGAGGAGCTTGTCTGTAGCCATCAGTATTACTGGTGATATTATACAGAGCGGTTTGAGTGGTATGGAGAGATGGGTGAGCTATGTCGTAGCCCCATCATGTATTACTGGTGATATTATACAGAGGCTTTGTGTTATGGAGAGATGGGAGGAGCTATGTCTGTAGCCTCATCATGTATTACTGGTGCATATTATACAGAGGCTTGTATGTATGGAGAGATGTGAGGAGCTATGTCTGTAGCCATCATGTATTACTGGTGATATTATACAGAGCTGTAGTGTATGAAGAGATGGGAAGAGCTCATGTCTGTAGGCCATTACTCATTCATGTATTAACGGGTGATTATACAGAGGCTTGTAGTGTATGGAGAGATGGGAGGAGCTATGGTCTGTAGCCTCATCATGTATACTGGTGATATTATACAGAGGCTTGTAGTGTATGAAAGATGGGAGGAGCTATGTTCTTAGGCCTCATCATGTAATTCTGGTGATATTATACGAGGCTTGTAGTGTATGGAGAGATGGGAGGAGCTATGTCGTAGCTCATCATGTATTACTGGTGATATTTACAGAGGCTTGTGGTGTATGGAGAGATGGGGAGGAGCTATGTCTGTAGCCTCCATATGGTATTACTGGTGATATATATACCGAGGCTGTTAGTGTATAGGAAGAATGGAGGAGCTATGTCTGTAGCCTCATCATTGTATTACTGGTGATATTATACAGAGGCTTGTAGTGTATGAGAGATGGGAGAGCTATGTCTGTAGCCTCATCATGTATACTGGTGATTTATACAGAGGCTGTAGTGTTATGAAAATGGAGAGCTATGTCATATAGCTTCTCCTATTTGACCCGTCTTCTATAGACAATAAATACATGAAACCAGGATTACTGTCCCACACCATATCTTTGGATACGTTCCCCGGAAGTAGAGCATTATTTGTAGATTTACATTGTCAATATCCTCCAAAATCAGATCTCCATCCTGGAAACTCTCTCTACGTTATCATGGATGTCTCTTATCTTCAGTCACAGATCAATTGCATCATTGCAATCCTGGAAGAAGCGCATCAGAAGGAATAGGCATCGTCTTTGAGCAGAATAACAATGATGAAGTCTTCTATCGGTGCACGATGTGACGGTGACCAGCACGTCTCCCAGCTCAGCCACCTGTGGACTGCTATCATCTCCCTCTTCTATACAGGATGATGGGATATATTTTACATTGTCTGATCTCATCTCACATCATTCTGGATCTGATCCCCGGTGTTGTGTCCTCTCCGTCTTTACACTCGAATGATAATAGTACACAGAACGATGATATTAACTTTCCCAGTGTCCTTGTGTTTTATAATGTTTATTTCCCTTTCCACCTGTACATAGATTCTCTTCACTCGCATTAACCCCCATGTGTCAGAATCTTAAGACTGGTGAATGCATATTCATCACCCAAATTAACCATTTACCCGGCATTTACTGAATGACACATCAGCAGCCTATTGTCAACATTCCCAATAACACACACCAGGAGTTCTCATTGTGGGTGGTGGACAACCAGTCACAGCTTTATTCTCAAGTTATTAATATATAGTGTGTAAGGAAACCGCGATGTTCCGGACCCCTGAAGGGTACGTAAGTCACTCAGTTATCCTTACAGCACCTCCCAGAACGCACGGGTTCTGAGGGCGCAGGAAGTGACTTAAGTTGTCCACACAACTTCCGGATATGGCACACAACCCTAAATCCCTGATTGGCTATAGATCCCTCTCACTAGCCGCAGTGAGACAGAATATTATCAGCCTTACGCTGCCACCGTTCTCCTTTAATATAAGCCCGGTCCATAACGGTTATAAGGGTGAGCCACCCGGTACGTGTTTATATAAGTGAGAAACCCGAACGTAAGATTCATTCGTGATCAGATAAAAGAGCAACACGATTAGATTTATTTTTAATTGCCTTAAGGGCACACTGGACAATACAGTACACACAAAGATATACAGTAAAGGAGTCCAAATTACACGGGTAGTGTTATGTCCCAGGACTTGTTTCTATTCATTGACATGTATATGTGTTATACTGTGTTGCCTTTTGACCCTCCTGTCTTCCTGTCCCCTAGCTTGCAGTATTTAACTCCTCCCCTCTCCCTCATGTTGTCAGCCATCTTCTGTCAGAATTAGCACATCCTCTATGTTCCCTGCTACCCCTGGCAGATATATCCTTTTCACACACATTGTAACCAGCATTCCTTCAAGATTTCTGCACCAATAAAGCTGGAATCTTCCCACATGCTTTCGTCGATGGAGTGACAACTGTCTGGACAATAAGTGATTTTGGTGTGGGAGTACTGTTAAAGCATGATATAAGACTACTCTATAAACACCTGCTTACAGCCGATGTCATTGAGTCAGAATAGTGAAAAGTATCATAGACTGGCCACCGCAGCCGTGGGGACAGAGACTCGCTACAGCACCAGTCATAGCAGCCATCCCTCTCCAGTTACCATCTGTGTGGTATTCCCATCATCATGGCTGAGGGACACTCAGTACGGGAGGCATGGATCCACATTCTGCTGTCCAGTGATACGGACAAACGCTCTGTTGAGCCTACATGGAAGGTTAGAGAGAACCTTGAAACCTGCAGCATGAACTTTCATCAGACATTATGAACTCTGTGGAAAAATTTACAGGCACATGTCTTCACCCATTTCCTTACCTGAACATAATGTATTGCCTCTAGAGGGAGCCTAGAGACACTGTCCTCTATGCAAGAGCATTACACACTGAAGTGTCAAGAATATGAAAGCGTTCTGAAAAGAATCAATACACAAGATACTCTAGAAGAACTCAAACTTCCAGCATCTTTTTTTTTTTGTATAAAACTTTTTTATTGTTTTTTGTAAATTTTTTGTGCATTACAGATTCGTTGCTTACTGACTATTTTCTCTTTACAAAGTATTCATCAATGATATCTTAGCTTACATAACATAGTTTACCGTTTGTCTTCGGTTATTCATTAGTATAGCAACCTAGCCTAGTGTATACATACGTCATGACATCTTAACTCTTAATAACTAACTTTAACAATGCTTGTGGTTGTTTAACAAGTAAAGTTTTTTATGATTGTTTTCCAATCTCCAGTTCGCCACACCTTTTTGCTTCACAGAATCTGCTGTGTTTTATTAATATATACATCTACTGTGTATCATAGGTTTTTTCTTTGCTTTTCGTTTTTGTTTCGGGGTTGCTTGTACTTGTTATCTGTTTTTGTTGTTTTATGTATTTTTTCCTAAAGACTATCCATGGTCTCCCATAGTTTCTTTAAATTTGTGATGCGCCCTTGCTTCCCAACTTGCTAGTTCCTCCAACCTAACAGTTCGTCTATTTTTTTAGCCATTCTGAGAGTGTCGGTGGTTCTACCTGTAACCATTTAGGGGAATCAGAAGTTTGGCTGCTTGTACTAACTGGGTGGTAAGGTTCTTTTTAAGGATGGAGTCCATGTCTTGTGAGTAACCATAGTAAGGACGGATTCTTGAGTTAATGTGATTTGCTTCTTGGTTTATTGTGCTAATTTGAGTTGTGTATATCGCGCCAGTATTTAAACAATTTTGGGCATCTGCCGTATATGTACTAGGGCACTCCAATATTTCCACATCTCCAGCAGTTGTCCCTTGTCGTAATTTTTTCTGTACGAGTACTGGCGGGTGTGTGTAACCACGTGTCATTAATTTATATGAGTTTTCTTGGTGTTCTTACCATCTAGAAAATCCATGTGATCTGAGGTTATTGTTTGACTTGAGCGGGTGTGAAGGAAGTGAGTAATCCTTTTCCCAACCGTTTTGTATGCTGGTTTTTGCGTCATGTCCCTGCGAGAGATTTTAAGTGTAATAAATGTTGATATGAGCCCTTGGGTAGTTGTATCTTTTTAAATCCATTTTTCTATCATGTAGATCTTGCCTGAGGGGGTTTTTGTCTTTAGCCTCGTGTGATTGTACTTGTATTTCCTCTTGCTGTAAAAAGTTGAATGTCGGGGTTGGTATTCATCTGATTTAATAATTTGTTGTATTTTCTTGCTGTGGAATGTTTTTAAAACGGATCGATGCCCAGTGTGTCCCATAAGGACGTTGAGTGTAATTTTCCCCTCGGGTTCAATAGATCTGATTAAGCTACATTGGCATTAGTGAAAGGGGGGTTGCCTAATATACGCTATCCGATGTAAGTGATTTAATGGTTATTATGTCCCCTTTTGATGGATTATTACATGTGCCTGGTGTGTTTATACCCCATTAGTACGCTTCTATGGTATTGCAAGGTTGCGAGTTTCCAGTTCACAGCTTGGATTATAGTAAATCCTTATTGTGCAACTGTATCCATCTTTTCGATGTATTATCTCTAGGTAGGAAAATGCGTCCGTGAGTTTAAATCCACCCTTTCTTTTTTTGGTTTTAATCTGTCTAAGGGATCTCCGCTTTTTTGCCTTTCCATAAGAGAAGTGTATAGGATTTTAATTTATTGAAAAAGGACCCGGTATTCTTATTGGAGTGTTTGTAATAGAATTAATACTTAGGCATTTTGTCCTGCAGTAAATCTTTCTTCCCATCACACAACATATGGTAGGTCTAGTGAGTTAAGTGTTGTTGTTATTTGTTTTAATAGAGGTGTGTATGTTTTCTTTAAATAAAGAGGAACATTGTGTAGTGATGTGTATTCCTAGGTATTTTAATTTAGTGGTTGCCATTTGAAGGGTATTGGTGCTTAATATAGTTTCACCATTGGTGAGGGGGGCGGTTATATTAATGCCTCTGATTTAGCCAGGTAATTTTAAAGTTTTGAGGCCACTCCGAATTCTGTTAGTATGTTGATAATGCTTGGGAAAGCTGTTTTTGGGCTCTGTCAGCACAAGAGTAAATCATCCGCAAATGCAGCAGTTAGATGTACTGCAACTGCCCCAACTTCCAGTCAACCCTTTGATGTCTTTTTGTGGATCTAAGGTTTGTAATCGTGTTTCATGACATGGATGAAAATGTGGGGGACAAGGGGCAAGCCTTGTCTTGTACCTTGAAATATTGAGGGCTAGATAAGATGCCATTTTTGCTTTTATTCTGGCTTTGGTTTTGTTGTAAAGTGACATTATATTGCGTTATAAATTGGTACAGGGATTCCAATTTTTTAAGGGTTTCTTTCATGTATGTCCAGTCAACCGTAAGCTTCTGTCTCTGAATCCCATAGTATAAAGGTATCTTCTTAGAGTGGGCATAGTGAATTGCATTTTGACCCTTGTGGAATTGTGGTGTGCCCTCTCCTTACAAAACCCGTTTGTTCCGGTTAATCAAAGAGGTAAGTACGACTAGCCTTTTACTAAAGTTTGTTGCCCAGATATTTAATGTCTGTATTTAAGCAGAGAATTGGGCGGTAGCTACGCACTGTTTGTGCTTTCCCCGTTGGGAGTATTGTGACATTAGCCGCTAGGGCTTGGGTGGTAAATGGCTACTGTGAGGAGGGAGTTGCAGCATTCTACTATATGTTGGAGTAAGTACTAGTCTGAATTTTTTTATAACTCACCAGATTGAATCCGCTGGGCCTGGGCTCACTTTCCTTTAGAGTCGTGGTGAGTGAGATTATGTCTGTCACTTCCTTGTTGTTACTGGTTCGAGTATGATTGCTTGTGCATTTTTATCTAGTGAAGGTAATTTTATTTTTCCAAGAAAATTTGCAGTGGCTTCCATCTATGGTATTTGGGTTGTTGAGTTGAGGTGTTTAGTTATACAGGTCCTGATAATAAGACCTGAATGTCTCTAGAATGTCTGCAGATTTTTGTCACCTTTCTTTATGTTGTGTATTAATTGAGTTTATGAATACACGTCTTGTCCTTTCTTTAAAAGTGTGACATAGTGTATTCCTTTGTTTGCCATGAGAGTAGTATTTGAATTTTGGCATATTGTATTGTTTAGCTGCATTTATATTCAGATGGTTTAGCAAGTCGTTCGTAGGGCCTTCAGTTTATCTTCGTGTTGATTTGTGTGTGATCTTTTAGCTAACTTTCTATTTTTGATATTTGTGTCAGTGAGCTATTTAATTTTTCGTTCAGTTCTTGATTTCTTGATACTGGCTCCTATCGTCTTAAGTATTCTTCCGCAATGACCCTTTTGTGTGTTTTCCCATATTAATTGGTTTAATATCCTTCTGTTGTATTTTTCTTGAAGAAGTTTCAATTCAGATGTGATCTGTTTATTGTGTCTTGTGAGTCTAATAGTGTTTCATTTACAACGCAGTGTTTATTTCTTGGGTATTTCTGATAGAGAGATGGTGTCAGACACTGGGCGTGATCTGAAATGGTGTTTGGCCCTATTGCAGCGTTGTTAATAGTAGTCTAGAATAAGTTAGTGAAGTGAGTAGGTGTCTATTCTTTGGTATGATTTATGTACATGGAATAGTTGTGTAATCTCTTATAGTTGGGTGCATAGTCTCCAGTGTCTGTCTACCTCTATGTCTTAAACATTTGTATTTGAACCTAGTGATTTTTGTGAGTGTGTCGTTGACCCTTTGGACTCTCCCAGTGGGATTTAATGCTATAGTTGAAATCACCTCCTATTATCCTAATCCTTCTGCTATTTCATGTATTTTAAGTATTCTCCTTAAAGTTCTTCTATCCCTCCGTTTGGTGTTGGCGCATAGAGGGGCTGCTATGTTACTCGGAGAGGTCCAATTTTCCCCCTTTAACTATACAATCTCCCTTCCGGGTCTGACCAAGTAAGGGAATGTGAAAAGGTACCTGTTTTATGAGAGTCAGTATGCTGACTCTCTTTTCTTTATGGTAGGTGCTGTGATAACAGAATTTGTATTTGTGTTTAGGAACTGTGGTTCCCACGCCTACCTTAAGTGGGTTTCTTGTAGGAACAGATGTCTGCTTTCATGTTTCGTAGAATACGTCAATGTTTTGCGACCTTTTCTTGGTTGTTTTAGCCCCCTGGCATTTAGGGTTGTTATCTAATGAACGTCCTTGGAATGGTGGAAAAGGAGACCTTACCTCATTTGTTGTGTGGCGACTGGTGACTGATGACAAAGCAAAGTTAGTGAACATGTTAACATATAACAAACATTATAAATAGAGATTAGCGAACAGCCGTCCGAGCTTGATGCTCGGCTCGAGCATTAGGGTACTCGAAACTGCTCGTTGCTCGGACGAATACCTTTTCGCCCGCTCGAGAAATGGGCTAGCCCCCCCGTTTTGCTTTTGGCGGCCAGAAACAGAGCCAATCACAGCCAGGAGATTCTGCACTCCACCCAAGCATGACGTGGTACCTTACACGTCGATAGCAGTGGTTGGCTGGCCAATACAGGTGACCCTGGGATAGACTAGCCGCGCCGCGCTCTGCTCGGATCATTCTGTGTCTGGATGCCGCTAGGGAGAGAGCTCTGCTGTGTCAGAGGAAAGCGTTAGGGTGTTCTATTAGCTTACTGTTAGGCAGGAGTATTCTCAAAGACCCAACAGCCCTTCTTAGGGCTACAAAAACGTTCTACTTTTTTTATTTTAATTTGCATCTAGTACCATTTTGTGAGGATTAGCAGGGGGACTTGCTACCGTTGTGTTTGCTCTTAGTGTCACACTATCCATAGCAAAGACGAAGTGGGAAAATTCAGTAGGGGTTGGATTTCTATTAGGCATAACTCAGTGTCATCTCATCTGGCATCGTAGGTGCTTGATCTTGGCTAGAAAATAGCCATAGGAGAATACAAGAGCTTACTTATCGCTACAGTACCGTTCTATATATTTGATTTCTGGTTGATCTGCTTGGTGGCTGGTATACTTTCTGCAGTGCATGTACTAGCCAATTCTGACAATTTGTAGTGGACCTTGCGACCGATGTGTTCTGCGCTTAGTGAGCACATACCATAGCAAGACCGAAGTGGGAAAATTTAGTATGGGGTTGGATTCATTAGGCACTACTCAGTGTCATCTCATCGTGCTGGCATAGATTGTGCTTTGAATACTTGGCTAGAAATAGCCATAGGAGAATACAAATAGCTACTTACGCCTACAGTAGCGTTCTATATATTTGATTTCTGGTTGACTGCTGGGCTGTACTTTCTGCAGTGCATGTACAGCCATTCTGAGCAATTTGTAGTGAGAACTTGCGACCCGCTGTGTTCTGCGCTTAGTACGCACATATCCATAGCAAAGACCGAAGTGGGAAAATTTAGTAAGGGTTGGATTTCAATTGGCACTAACTCAGTTGTCTCTCATCTGGCATAGTAGTGTGCTTTGATACTTGGCTAGAAATATAGCCAAGGAGAATACAAAGAGCGTACTTACGCCTACAGTACGCGTTCTATATTTGATTTCTGGTTGATCATGTCTGGTGGCGTATCTTCTGCAGTGCATGTACTAGCCAATTCGAGCAATTTGTAGTGAGACTTGCGACCAGCTGTGTTCTGCGCTTAGTGACGCACATATCCATAGCAAAGACCGAAGTGGGAAAATTTAGTATAGGGGTTGGATTTCAATTAGGCCTACCTCAGTGTCATCTCATCTGGCATAGTAGTGTGCTTTGATACTTGGCTAGAAAATAGCCATAGGAGAATACAAGATCTTACTTACGCCTACAGTAGCGTTCTATATTTGGATTTTTGGTTGATCTGCTGGTGGCTGTACTTTCTGCAGTGCATGTCTAGCCAATTCTGAGCATTTGTAGTGGACTTGCACCGCTGTGTTCGCGCTTAGTACGCACATATCCTAAGCAAAGACCGAAGTGGGAAAATTTAGTAGGGGTTGGATTTCAATTAGCACTAACTCAGTGTCTCTCTCTGGCATAGTAGTGTGCTTGTGATACTTGGGCTAGAAAATAGCCATAGGAGAATCAAAGAGCTTACTTACGCCTACATTAGCGTTCTTATTATTTGATTTCTGGTTGATTCTGCGGTGGCGGTACTTTCTGCAGTGCATGTACTACCAATTAACCTGAGCAATTGTAGTGGACTTGCGACCGCTGTGTTTCTGCGCTTAGTGACGCACATATCCATAGCAAAGACCGAGTGGAAAATTTAGTAGGGGGTTGATTTCACTTAGGCACTAACTCATGGTCATCGCATCTGGCATGTAGTGTGCTTTGATACTTGGTTAAAATAGCCATACAATAGGATAGCTTGTGTTGGTTTTAAAAACTCAAAAAAAAACAAAAAACAACAAAAAAAAACAAAAACCACAAAAAAAAAACAAAAAAGTTAAAAAAAAAAAAAAGTTATAACTTCATTTTAAAATGTTAACCCGAGGCTAGGGTAAGGACGAGGCGGGGACGTGGGCGTCCCAACTACTGCAGGGGTCAGAGCCGTGGTTCCTGGGCGGGGTGAGACACCACCTGCTGATGAGGGAGCAGGGAACGCCGCAGAGCTACACTCCCGAGGTTCAAGGTCTGAATTTGACTGGGACTCGTGGTAGAGCACTGTTGGGCCCAGAACAGTGCGAACATGTGATGTCGTGGATTGCTGACAATGCTTCGAGCAATTTGTCCACCACCAGTCAGTCTTCCACGCATCACACCCCTGTCACCGAAATCGCACACCCTTCCAGCTCCTGCACCTCCCTCCTCCCCCCCCAGTCTGCCCCTCCCTAGGAAAATTGGCATTTGAACCGGCATACTCTAGAGAACTGTTTTCTGACCCTTCCCACAGTCACAAACACTTGTCCGTTGCTGCTGAGCAATTTCCGATCCCAGGTTTTCCACCAGTCACAGTCTGTGGTGATGATGACCTTCTTGACGTAGTGGAATGTGTGTAAAGAGTGTCCGACGATGAGGAGACTGGTTTTGATCTAGTGGATGGAAGTTGTTGTCAGGCAGGAAGTCCGAGGGGGAGCAGACTGAGGGCTCGGAGGATGATGAGGGTGACAGACCCAAGCTGGGTGAGAGCCGGGTGAACACATTGCTTTCTGAGACGGAGGAGAGTCCGCGACCAGAACAGTTGGAAGAGGCAGTGGTGGGCCAGCCGAGAGGCAGGCCAGAGCTGGTGCATCACGTCCAAATGTGTCAACTAGTGAAGCTCCCTGGCGCGAGGGCTCTTGCGGCGAGGCTAGATCTTCAAAATTCTGGAGGTTTCTTAAGGAAAACAACCGGATGACCGCCGGACTGTGGTGTGCAACATTTGCCAAACCAGCTCAGCAGGGTTCCCCACACTACTAGCTAACTACCACCAGTATGCGCAGGCATATGAATGCTAACACCACCCACTCAGTGGCAACAGCCCTTACACACTCCGGCCGTGCACACCACTGCTCCTTCCCCTGTGTCAGCTGCTAGTCAGCCCCCTCCCAGGACCCTGCCACAAACCCCATCGTCGCCTCCACGATCCTCCACAGCATCCCCAGCGTTCAGCTCTCCATACCCATACGCTGGAGCGGAATAACGCAATATAGTGCAACCCATCCCGCACGCCAGCCCTTAAGTGCACAATCTCCGATTCTTAGCCTGGAGATGCTGCCCTATGGCTAGTAGAGCAGAGGCCGTTCGCAACCTCATGGCGGCGGCCGCCCTCGGTAATCGGTCTCCCCCGCCGCCACTAGCCCACTTTTCCGATGTGCCTCTCCCAGCCCTGCACCAGCACGTGTCGCAACATCATCCGTGCCCTGACCAACGCCGTTTTCTGACAAGTCCCCTGACCACGGACACGTGGACGAGTGCTGCCGGGCAGGGCCACGATTAATCGCTGACGGCACATGGGTTAACTTTGTGGAGGCTGGGACCCAGAGTATGACCCTGGGGGCTGCTCATATAATGCCGTACGCCGAGATTGCGGGGGCTACCTCGGTCCAGTGGTTTCAGGCTCACTATGCCTCCTCCTCCTCCACACCCCTCCTCACCTCCTCCTCCCCGAACTACCATCCGTGGCACGGCGCCATCAGTCGTAGCTCTAGGCACAGCAGCAGTGCCGTCTCTAGCGTACAGCAGCGGGTGCTCAAACTGCTGAGCCTAGGCATAAAAGGCACACGCCCAGAGCTATTACAAGGGCATCACGGCGCACTGATCTGGTGGCTGGCACCGCTGAACCTCAAGCCGGGAATGGTTGTGTGTGACAACGGCCGTAACCTGGTGCGGCTCTGCAACTCGCAGACTGCACATGTGTCCATGCCTGGCCCATGGTTAATCTGATAGTTCAGCGTTTCCTCAAGACATACCATCTGTCTGATTGTCTCACGAAGGTGCGCCGCATCTGTGCGCATTTCAGGAAGTCCAGCCCAGATGCTGCCACTCTCAGGGCAGCGCAGCGCCGCCTCCAACTGCCCTCTCACCGACTGTTGGGCGACTTGCCCACGAGGGGAGTCAACACTGACCATGTTTCCAGAGTTTACCCAGCAGCCGCAGAGCATTGTAGACTGCCAGATGTCACTTCCACCAGAACTGTAGTCAGGTCGCAGCTTCCTCAAGTCTACAATGAGGAGTGGACGTGGATGTCTGATATCTGTCAGGTGCCTGAGTACCTTGAGGAGTCAACACAGATGGTCAGTGGCGATGTCCGCCATCATCAGCCTCACCATCCCGCTGCTTGGCCTGTTGCAAAAACTCTTCTGTATCAGCATGATGCGGAAGCTTTGCGCTCGTCACAAGAGACAGGGAGAATATTCCCTTGTTGATAGCCAAAGCACCCTCAGGTCTGTAGCGTTCTATATATTTGATTTCTGGTTGATCTGCTGGTGGCTTTAGTTTCTGCAGTGCATGTACTTGCCAATTCTGAGCAATTTGTAGTGAGACTTGCGACCGCTGTGTTCTGCGCTTAGTGGCGCACATATCCATAGCAAAGGCCGAAGTGGCAAAATTCAGTAGGGGTTGGATTTCTATTAGGCAATAACTCAGTGTCATCTCATCTGGCATAGTAGTGTGCTTCCTTTGATACTTGGCTAGAAAATAGCCATAGCAATAGGATAGGATTGTTTGGTTTTAAAAACTCAAAAAAAAACAAAAAACACAAAAAAAAACAAAAAACACAAAAAAACACAAAAAAATAGCCATAGCAATAGGATAGGATTGTTTGGTTTAAAAAACTAAAAAAAAAACAAAAAACACAAAAAAAAACAAAAAACACAAAAAAACACAAAAAAAAACAAAAAGAAGTAAAAAAAACCATTGACTTCAATGGGGTTCGTTATTCGAGACGAGCACTCGAGCATCGGGAAAAGTTCGTCTCGAATAACGAGTACCCGAGCATTTTAGTGTTCGCTCATCTCTAGTTATCTGTTTTATGTATTGAAGGTTTATTAAGCAGCAAACCCTGGTAGGCCAGAACTCATTCTACAGCACATTTACTTTAGAATGTCACAAGGTGCCTTATGTCTTTGTTATTCATAGTGCATAAAATGTGTTATGACTTGCATATGCCTCAGAATACAAAGTATCAAGTTCTGTTTTTTTCTCAGCTTCAGACACAGCAAATAGTATCACAGTCAATATTGTGAGCCTTGCCCATCTGTCTGCTTCTCGAAGGACATTATCACAGTTGGTTCCATTAAACAGACTTATGGAGTTAAAAAGAAATCTATTTATATATGGCCAAATTCAGTACAATTCTCACTGTCATGGGAAGGATAAGTCTTATATTAATATAAATATAGAAGTTAGATAGACAGTCATGAGAATAATCATATGTTTACCGTTTTTCTCTTTTTAATGCATTTTAAGGCAATTATGTAAAGATTACATCCATACTATCCTGTAGCCTACGCCCTTTATTCAAGGGGTCTCATTTATGAAAATTAATGCAGAAAGAGAAGCAATAGGAGCGAACAATAAGATTTTCAAATGAAATCTACAGATACATTATGGGGCAGACATTGATTAGTAAAATGTCATTTATCTAGCAAGCAGCACTAAATAAGAGTCATTAAAAAGTCACTGATGGGTGTACATATAAAATAGAAGCTACCATAAGAAGAATTTATTTTAGTTGTAGATGTAGAGGAAGGATGTGTTGAAATGATTAAAGTACCGTATATATTCACATTGGCCCTAAGTTTATTATGCTTCATGTACCAGACCTGTAGTCAAAGGGCCACTTCAATTGTGAATTAGTCACTTTTTGTCAGCAAATGTCCAAAAGGTTCTACAGAAACTCTGATATTTCTTGAAACTTAAAGATGAGCTAGGAGGTAGCACAAGTAAGAATCATTTCAGATTCTTGACCAGAGCATAGCAGTAGATATTAGTTAATACTTTACCTCAGCTCCATATCCACCAAGTTCTAGTGGTTGTCCAGCTGATCAATGATCTCTGCTTTCTGCAGTAACAATGGCTGATTGTCTGTTGCAGATACATGTCCCAGTGGTGGGATGTCTTAGCTGCAACAGGAGGTAGATACTGGCAGAAATCCCCATTTAACTGGAAAACTACCAGTTAGTTTGCCAAAAAACAAACTAGACATACTCACGTGCACTCCTCTTCATTCCAATCTCGGCGCTAGTCTTCTTTAATGTTGGCACGCCGGAATCATCTAGAAAAAAAGACTTATAATTAGCAGGTCAGACAAGGTGTCTGGCGCTCCGGTTGCTAATTATACATGCCCTCGCCAGCTCCCTCTCCCATGCTGGAAGTGACGTTAAGCGAGAGGCATGTATTATTAGCAGCCCGAGGGTTTACAGAGAATGGTCCGAAAAAGAAAAAACATCCAGTGAGAGGCAGTTCTGTGGGCGGAAATGCCTTGTTGATGCCAGAGGTCAGAGGAGAATGGGCAGACTGGTTCGAGCTGATAGAAAGGCAACAGTGACTCAAATCGCCACCTGTTACAACCAAGGTAGGCAGAAGAGCATCTCTGAACGCACAGTACGTCGAACTTTGAGGCAGATGGGCTACAGCAGCAGAAGACCACACCGGGTGCCACTCCTTTCAGCTAAGAACAGGAAACTGAGGCTACAATTTGCACAAGCTCATTGAAATTGGACAGTAGAAGATTGGAAAAACATTGCCTGGTCTGATAAGTCTCGATTTCTGCTGCGACATTCGGATGGTAGGGTCAGAATTTGGCGTCAACAACATGAAAGCATGGATCCATCCTGCCTTGTATCAACTGTTCAGGCTGGTGGTGGTGGTGTCATGGTGTGGGGAATATTTTCTTGGCACTCTTTTGGCCCCTTGGTACCAATTGAGCATCGTTGCAACGCCACAGCCTACCTGAGTATTGTTGCTGACCATGTCCATCCCTTTATGACCACAATGTAGCCAACATCTGATGGCTACTTTCAGCAGGATAATGCGCCATGTCATAAAGCATTTTTTGTGCTGAAAAACTCTGCTTATACTCGAATATATACTGCAGCTAAAACCGGTTTGGGGATGGTGCAGGGAGGGAGAATCTACACTAGCAATTACTTCAGAAAGTAGATTCCCGATGGTAGATTTCCTTTTTTTTAAGGGTGAATTTGTAGCAAACTGAAAATAAATGGGGTATCTGAAGTGGATAAGTGAGGTTTATCACCTTTCCAGACTAGAACAGATCGTATATGTACCTTTTTATATACACTCCTCAAAAAAATAAAGGGAACACTCAAATAACACATCATAGTTTTGAATGTTGATGCTGCTTACAACAAGATGACAAAAATGGAAATCAAATTTATTAACAAATGGAGGCCTGAATTAACCCCTTAAGGACGCAGCCATTTTACAGCTTAAGGCTCAGTCCCATTTTTTGGATTCTGACCTGCGTCTCTTTATATGGTTATAACTTTTGAACACTTTTACTTATCAAAGCGATTCTGAGATTGTTTTTTCCCCACAAGTACTTCATTTTAGTGGTAAATTTTGGCTGATAAGTTTTGCGTTTATTTACAAAAAAAAGAAAAAAATGATGATTTTTTCAGAAAAATTTGCCATTTTCGAAATTCAAAATCACTGCGTTTTCAGGCAGATTGATTTACCACCTAAATAACTTGCCGAATAACATTTCCCATTTGTCTACTTTACATTTTCATAATTTTTGAAATGTTTGGATAATTTATTTTGACGTCACGCGGCCTACAAATCGAATAGCGATTTTCCATGTTTTCTGAATTGACTATTTTGGGGATAAATACTGTTTGAAATTAAATTTTCCATATTTAGCATCAAAAACCCCCTATATAACCAACCCATTCAAATCTGCACCCCACAAACTATCAGAAACAGCATGGGACCCGACATGTGACGTACTATTACGTCACATGTCGGGAAGGGGTAAACTTTGCCATTTACCTTTTATTAGCAAATAATAAAAGTTATGCTTTAGAGGATACTTGTCAGTAACATCTATCTTTCTTTGGTCTTTCTATATTTATTTTAGAAAATATTTGTGCCATGTACATAAGGTACAATAGTAATAATGTGGCTATAAAGGCAGTGGTCACGAAGGGTAGCAAAGTATGCTTTGTTCACTACCCAGATATTTCATAAACTGTACATTTTTAGTTTGCTGTTTGAGACAGGCACATTGTATATCCCTTCTTATAAAATGCTACCTTTAAATAATGAGATGACTGCCCAAGTTATATATTATAGAGCAGGTCCTATTTCTGCCTGGGTTTCCTGTTCAATGCACCTGCAAGGAGTCACAGGGGTGGAGAAGAGTCATGCTAGGATGACTCTCATGTATCGTACCTTTATGTATATAAAAGTGCTAACCTTAATAAGCCTCTGCTTTTAGCCTTAAAGAATCTAACTTTCCAAAGAAATTCACTTTACCAGGTTCTTTAGCATAGGACATGTGGTGATTGCATGTTCTGTGTGTATCATCAGTGTGCATTGTCTGTGTGGATGAGGTGCTTATGACCTTCTTAGCTGAAGAGAAATTGTGGGTGGTGGGAGTGGGAGGAGCTTAAGGGCTACATTGTGAGGACTCCCTAGTGTAAGTGTATCCTGTGATTGGACTCAAGAGTGGGGGTTTATCAAAGCATCAGTATTGCAGGGTATTATAATGAACAAGCAATTGCTTGTTCATTTCCCATAGTAGGACTAATAAATAGTTAAGTATTCCCATGATGACAAGATTCTTAAATATACTCATGATAACAAAATAACACATTCTCTAATTCATCGTAATTAACAAAAACACAGCATTTCACAGATCTAATTCCAACCTTCCTCTCAGTCAGCCCTTACAATTGTGGTTCTACCTGGATACAACCAAAATGTTCTGACTATAGTGAGATTCTTCTCATGAATAGCTTTTCTTTTCTGCTCTTTGCCTCAGCCTCCTGTCCATCCCCGACCCAGCATTACAAGACCAGCTCAGACACAGGCACTTCCTGCCAGCAAGCAGCAGTGTGCAGAGACTTACTCTACAAGCTACTGACAGATAAGGTCTTTATAGCAGAGCGGACTGTGTGTTTTATTGATTAAGTGAGGGAGCAGAGCTAAGAGTGTCATTGTGTTTTATATAAATCTCATTAATTTTATCATCCATGAGTTTCTGAAATTTGCCTCTGCACATTGAGCAGAGACTCAGCTGTGAGCACTCTCAGCAGAAGAATGGCTACATAGCAGGAGCACGCACAAGATGGGAGGAACGTCAAAAGTTCCTCCAGTGAGTGAGCTGGCCAGTACAGACTGCATAAAGGAGAAGAGGCTACTGAATTCCACAGGAGTATCAGGACAACGCAGGAGAAGTCCCTATGAAGGTAAGTAACCTTATAAATAATTGTTAGTCTACCCGAAAGCCCCAAAAATTTTATAGGGACCAAACCCCTTAAAGTAGCACAAAGCATTGTTTTCCTTTTACCACCATAGTAAACTTATTTCCTCATTGTTATGTGAAACTGAAATTGAGGCCTACCTTGGTGGGGCAAATAAACAATTATCAAATATACAAGAGGAAGACGATATTGCAAGTTAGTCAAAGTCCTTGCTTGGTATCTTCAGCAGCAGTTACTTTTATCCTTTTGGCTATAGGAACCTTAAAGAAATTGAAATTATTTGCCCAAATGTATCAAAAACTGTGCAGTTTGCCTGTGAAGTGTGCAGGGTGTGGCGGATTGATAAATTGTGGTGCACGATCTTCATGCATCTGGCATCCCCTGCACTGGTTTGGAAGAGTGGACCATTGTTTTTCTGGTTCACTTTGTTCATGCTGCAGAATTGTGGCGCAAACAGAATTGTACCGCACCTCGAACCAAGTGCTAACACGCCCCATTGGGTGCATATTTTTATGTTGGACACAGTGCAAGCACGACACAAAACTTTAATAAATGTGGGCCAGTTTATTCAATTATTTAGCATCCATATTTGAATTAAATACGATTTGTAACCTTATCTATTTTGTACCTTCAATTTTGTTACCATACACACACTAACACTAGAATGTCACTTGACTAGCGTGATGACGCCATGCTGTGGTCTGAGTCACATGTCTTCCTCATACTAACACTTAATCATGGGGAGTTTCATTGTCTACAGAGCGATGGGATCAAACAAGCATAATATATCTTTTAGATATCACCCGTCATTTATGGGAGTTTATGCAGGGGAATAGAAAACTGGCAGCCAAGAAATGCGCCTGGTGTTCTGGTTGTACTGTACTGTGATCCAGAATAAGCCTAGTCACTAACTTGGTCTGGGTAAAGAAGGGTCTAACATCAGTTCTGCTATTTATAAAATTGGTCATTTCCACAGAATCGCAATATAAATGGTGTCTTGGTACTTATGTAATAATCATAGCTATTTAAACTCACTGTGAAATTTCACAGACTTCACCTATCTGTTACACCGATAAGTCTCTTAGATAACCTCTATATATATATGTGTGTGCATATGTCAACATTTGCACTTGTTCCTAACTAGCCCATGAGATACAGCAGTCTATTATTAATACACAATGGGATTATCATGCTGCAAATTATTACTTTATATTTACTATATATGAACCCATATAAGATGACTTTATCACATAGAACAGGCTATGAAATAATTGGCAATAATGTAGTAGATTTTACTTCAAGCCACACCCCATAATTTTCTTAATAAGCAACTTCAGCATATTATAGATTATTACATATTCTGGATTATTGTACAGTAGGAAAATAGATAAATTAAAGCATGATAAGATACACACTTACTCATACTTATCACTGTGAGAGTGATAATCTTCTAAAATTTGTTATCCATGGCGTTCTTCCTTCTAAAATCAACTTTTAAAACAATGGTATACAACAACACTTTTGAGCAAGCCGCTCACTCACGTGGACCTCGAAGAGCCGTGGGAGACACCTCTGTGGAGTCTGGTGCACGTATCCCGAATGGGCTTGTCGGAACGCCCTGAAGCAATGGCAGAACAGGAAAAGGTAGAGATCGTCACTCCAGGCTGGCTAAAAATTAGTCTTCTTTATTCAAAAATCCATAAAATCAATACAAGGTGGTCATAGTGCATAGTCCATTAGACCTCCGCGTTTCGAACATTGGTATTAGTTCTACTCATGGTCTGATCATGAGTAAGAACTAATACCAATGTTCGAAACGCGTAGGTCTAATGGACTATGCACTATGACCACTTGTACTGATTTTATGGATTTTGAATAAAGAAGACATATTTTTAGCTAGCCTGGAGGGCCGATCTCTAGTTTTCCTGTTCTGCCATTTTAAAACTCTAATGAACCCAGCAGACTCTGGGGGGTTGTTACCTAAGCCCCTCTGTACTCTGACTTCTCACTGTGTGGCAGGCAGGGGGAGGGGAAGTGCTAAAGAAGCAGAGGAAGGGGGAAGTGCTCCTGCAAAGTACAACAACCTGTGAATCTACAGCACGGAGGGACTCTGGTTACATCCACTAGAGCCCTTGTGGCCATTTACATTTTTTAAAAAGTTAATTTTAAATGGAAGTAAGCCATGGATAAGAAGATAACCACAGTCACAGTACCTGGATCTATGAGTAAGTGTCCCTGGTTTATCATGCTTGATTTTGATGGTAGTTTTTTTTTTAACATGCTACTTTAAAATTCTGGATTATTGAATGTCAGATTAATGGAATGCCACTATTGATAACACTGCCAGTTGCTTTCCACATCAACATGGAGACTACCAACATGATGGAAAGTTACTTTTTTATAATTGTACGTCGATCTCCTGTATCAATGAAGAACATTCTATAGAATTACTAGTTTTACCAGTACTGTATGTGCTTTGGATAATAACTAGGAATATAGGTATATACCGGATTGAATGAAGAATACAACATTAATCAGAGAAAACTACAATGCAACATAAACTCGTCATTGTAGAAATAATATAGGGGCTTCTTTACTAAGGTTCCCGGAGCCGCATTTTCATCGGGTTTCCCGACTTTTCAAGGATCGCACCGGGGATTTAACATTTAAATTTGTGTCGCAAGTCAAACACTTACAAGCACCAGGAAGAAGAAGGTGAACTCCGGCGGACCTAAGCGGGGAGCGACACATGTAGGATATCCAGTGCATTATCTTCAGGGATAGTGACTCGGACGGGTAAGTGAATGTGCCCCAACATAGTGTCACATTAATATTCCAACAAATTCTCAAACCTGGCATTGTAACATTAAGAGTCATGCAGAACTGATTAATATGTGCTTATTAAAGGTTTAGGATCCGTCTAATTTCTGTATTATGTGAAATTGTTATTCATAGAAAAATTGCTCAAGATTCCTCTGCTGTACCAATCCTCTTTGATCCCGTGAAGTCTGCAGTACGTGACCTATTTTCAGCTCAGGTAACCTACTAAAATGTGTTTCAACATTTCTGCACACCAAATTGCCTTAAAGCTCATACATACTAAATATACATCATCTGTAATATACTATGCTTACCAGTGTGAAGTGTATCAAACACGGTAATCAGGAAACAATAGAGATTGTAAAATGGAGCTAAATGGGAAAAGAAGATTTGGTAAATGTATTAATTCACAATGATGTTTATCCTAAAGTACATTTATGTAGGAGAATAAATGGAATGAAGCCACCATGCTGCTTACTATGACTTGGCCTATGTTGTACCTAGCTGCAGTCTCTATGATGTCATCCAGTTTAAGCACTAGACTGATTTTATCAATGGAAGCTTTTTGAGCGTCCTATTACCACAACGGCGTCTTATACATATTACTTGACTTACTAGTAATCCCTCTGCATGCACCACATCACTGCAATAGAAAGCGTCAGTGTCATATAAATCAGATAATCAAACATACAGCCTTACCCTTTTTTTAAAGAACTGAAAGGCAGAACACTTCTTGACTGGGAATCCATTCATGTCTTTGTTGACCATTTTCCTCAATGGGAAGCACCCAGAATAAGATCCAGAGTCAGACACTTGCTTAGTCACTGCATCCGTCCTTCTTTGCATCCAATGTGATCACAATATATATTCGGAGAGAAGAAAGATCAGTGAATTACAGACTTGCTTAGCCACGAGTTCCTGAATCCTTATCCTGATCCACTCATTCTGCACCAGTTACTGCTGCAGCCTTTTGCAGCCTGCAGTGAACAAGCAAGACTTTTAATCATTCATTAAATGCACAGACATGCTAAACGCCGTATCACAGCAACTTGCTGAACAACCCATAGACAGAGTGATGAAAAATTGAGCCATCCTGGGTCCTACATCATGCGTTCATAGCCTAGCAAGTGTCATTGCTCCCTCCCAGAGCCTGGATTTTACTGTTCCTCAGGTGACGTGATGCTCTGCTGTTACAGAGATGAGAGCTCTGATTCTTCAGCCAGCTTTGTTTTATTGGTTACTATCCATTGGGAATAGCGAAGACATAGTGAGAGAGAACAGGAGATGGAAAAAACCCATAACTAATAAGGTTACCAGATACAAAGGCCTTATACCACGCAATAACCCAGAGACCCAGAATTCCCCAGAGACAGGCACATTTGTTCAATGATAGCAGAACGTTAGCTAAAAGTTAGTGACGATTTGAGTACAAAGTCTGGGCTATATGGATTGTGTATTTCAGAGTGCAGTAAAATAACATGTTATAATGGCATATAAATTGTGAATATAATCACATTCACGTAACTGGCTTGAAATAAGAATTAAAGGCCTCATTATAATAAAAATGCCTTTTATCAAGCATAAATAGGAACTCATAAAAGAAACAAAGTAGACTGGCATTGTAAAACTGAGCCCTCAAATCCTAACAGGTTGACTCAACTCTACTATATTATTTACAGGCTCCCAAATGGGTTGGCTCAACTATACTATATAATTTATCAGAGGTGTAACTTGAAGCTACAGGGCCTCAATGCAAAATCTGTAACACACCCTCTAACTACGATGTATCATTTATATTACTCGTTGCATTGGCCTCAGCGCGATTGTACCTTCTGCATCCCTTACAAATGGTAAAGGAATGAAGCTGCACTCCAGACACTTAGAGGATTAATGCTTTATCTACCTATTAATCTTTATCTACCTATTAATCAAAACTGGCTCATGGTCTATATTACTCTGACTCCCCCTGCACTGTTCGGGAAGTGTGCACCATTTCTTTTTGGTGCACTTTGTACATACTGCAGAATTGTGGTGAACGTCAGTAATAAATGTGGTACAAACTCATACTAAGCACTTACAGGTGCACATTTCTTCTGTCTGTATGTTATAACAGATGAGAAGCTGATCTACACAATGTCCTATCCAGTCTCCTGATGTATTTGGTGTGCTGGCTACTCTTGTGTACAGCTCTGCAGTAGAATTGTGTTATCACCAGCGACTCTTCAGTCTTGAGTGGTCGCTGGCTGTAATGAGTGTGCAGGTACTGGGCAGGATAAATATTTCCACAGACTCTGGATTATACACATGATGAAATCTCAAATTCAATATAGGGTTAACAAATACAGCAACAAAGCATACCAGCATAATAAATACAGTGATGTCACAATACCGAAATAACAGACAGAGGCCCACATTTACTAACTACGTGCAGTTTGCTTTACTAACGTACTCTGGGCCACACATTCATGAAGACCGCAGCTGGCATCCTACAAAAAATATCTTTGAAGTGAGATGTAACTTGGTTGTATAAAGTCAAGGAGGTGGAGTGTATAACTCTGAATTTAAGCTTTTTGTGCATGAAAATGGTCATAATAATCAGAATGCCCCCTTCTCCTTCACTGTAATGGATGCTCCTGCATCTAGAGACATCACTAACCAGATCTCCTAAAGTCTCATGCATAGGGGAGTAGGCGATTAGAGGTGGATAGAGCTTGACCCAATGTTAAACTCTCCGCCTATGTGACTTTATACAACCATGTGACAGTGTATGAAACAGAGCTGCATGTGTCCAAGACAGTTAATGCAGAAGTCTCCTGCACAGAATAGTGAGGTACAAGATCTCTCTGTTCCCTATCAGTCCCTCCATCCCAGTCTGTGATTCTACAGCACTTTCTCTGTATCTCTGCACTCCATGCTGCTCCCCTCCTCCACCTTGTCATTGTATCAGCTCTGTGTAGAAGCTATTAACCCTTACTGCTCACATAGCACAGGATATAGACTGCATGTAACTGGGTTACTGGGTTATGATTACTTTCACTTGCTCCTTGCTCCTTCATGTGATGGAAGTTGCCAGGCTGTCACCATATACATCCTGTATGTGCACGGTGCGGTGTTCAGTGGATTTAGTTGTGGAAAACTAAATGGATTTAATGCTACATTGCTTTGAGAACACAAGGCTGAACTCAGAAGCTGAACTCAGTGAGATAAGTGAGAAATAGTCTCACTGGCTGTTTCAGTATACACATTAGAACTATTTTGCCTGCAAAACAGATAAGGCATACAGGTATTTCCCAAACAATTTAAATGTGCAAATGTACAAAATAATTGTGCAACAAAAAATAATTGTAATTGTACTTTTGTACATGTACCTTTGTACAATTGTACTTTAAATGTGCAAAAGCAAATGTACAAAATAATTTCGCCGCAGGGGATCAATAAAGTTGTATTGTATTGTATCGTATTGTATGTGCTTAATAATATTTTGCTCATTCCATGTGCATGAAAAGGGGGTAGATCTTTTTAGGTATTAGAGAGAGAAAAAGGTGCAGTACCTGTTAAAAGTATTGTGAAGAACAGTTATTAAAAGGAATGTATCAGTTGTTTTCTTATTACTTTTTTTCTCATTTGTTTTTATTTTCTGATTGCAGACGATCTCCATGGTCATAGACGGAGTTGACTCATTGAGCCCTATGGAGAGATTTCTTCAGACATCTAGATATTGTCAGCAATGGAAACAATACTGGTACTTTCCAGAAAGTAACTCCCTTCTACTGTAATCCTGTCCATTATGTAGATGAGGTAACTGTATAATAAGCCATTTTTATCTATTATTAGTCACCATAGTTTTTATTTAAAATTATCATGGTTAATTTTAAAAATGATCAAAATTCCTAAAAATAAGTCATGTTACAAATAACATAATTGTAGCATTTTTTAATTTATATAAGGAATCTATAACAACAAATTGCTTTTTATGTAGGCAGCTCTCACAATTTATCTTTATAACCTATGGGCAAGAACTGACAACTAATAAATCAATTCAGGTATTTTAATAGTAACTTGAATCATAACATGAATTGTGTTCTGTGTTTATTTATTTCACCATAAGAAATCTTTGTTATGATGCTTTCTCTCTAACATGATAAAAGCATATACAAACACAATAGCTAGTATATGGCATATTTCACAGCTTTCTGCTGTTCCATGGGTAATAAAAATCACTTTACACAACATAATCAAGAAATCACACTGAAGCCTCCTGTGGTGCTTTTATTTAATTTAGTCATGATAATGTGAACTAATTCTTAATGTTTACAAGTTTTAAACTGAAATTATTTCATCACTTGTGGCAGCATGAGACGGACTCTACAACCCACACAAGTGTCTCAGGTAGTGCAGCTCATCCAGGATGGCACATCAATGCGAGCTGTAGCCAAAAGTTTTGCTGTGTCTGTCAGCATAGTGTCCAGAGGCTGGAGGCACTACCAGGAGACAGGCCAGTACACCAGGAGATAGAGAGAGGAGGCATAGGAGCTCAAAAACCCAGCAGCAGGAGGCTACAAATGTGCATGTGTCTACACAAACAGTTACAAACCGACTCCACGAGGATGGTATGAGGGCCTGACGTCCACAGATGGAAGTTGTGCTCACAGCCCAACACCGTGCAGGACACTTGGCATTTGACAGAAAACACCAAGATTGAGAAATTCGGCTATGGTGCCCTGAGCTCTTCACAGATGAAAGCAGGTTCACTCTAAGCAGATGTGACAGACATAACAGAGTCTGGAGACGCCATAGAGAGTGATCTGCTGCCTGCAACATCCTTCAGCATGACTGGTGTGGCAGTGGGTCAGTAATGGTGTGAGGTTGCATTTCTTTGGAGAACCGCATAGTCCTCCATGTGCTCACCAGGGGTAGCCTAACTGCCATTAGGTACCGAGATGAGATCCTCAGATCCCTTGTGGGACCATATTCTGGTGCGGTTGGCCTTTGGATTCTCCTAATGCAGGACAATGCATGTGGCTGGAGTGTGTCAGCAGTTCCTGCAAGATAAAGGCATTGAAGCTATGGACTGGATTTCTTTCTCCTGACCTAAATCAGATTGGTAACATCAGGGATATCATGTCTCGCTCCATCCACAGATTGCAGATTGGTCATGTTGCATCACAGACCGTCCAGGAGTTGGCAGATGTCCAAAGTCTGGGAAGAGATCCCTCAGCAGACCATCTGCAACCTCATCATGAGCATGCCAATGAGTTGTAGGGAGGTCATACAGGCACGTGGAGGCCACAGACAACATGGAGCCTCATTTTGACTTGTTTTAAGAACATTCCATCAAAGTTGGATCAGCCTGTAGTGTGTTTTTTGTGGCCTCCATTGGTTAATACATTTGATTTCCATTGATGATTGATGATTTTTGGTGAATTTGTTGTCAGCACAGTCAACTTTGTACATAACAAAGTATTTAATCAGAATATTTAATTCATTCAGATCTAGGATGTGTTATCTGGGTGTTCCATTGTTTAAATGTATATACTGTATATATATTGTATATGCTGTATATGATAGATACAGGGCCAGCTCCAGGTTTTAATGGGCCCCTGGGCGATAGAGCCTCAGTAGGCCTCTTCATGGGCTGCCCTACAGTACCCACTCTTCCCACCCCACCCCTGTAGCCACACTGCCCCCTCCCCCTGTAGACACACTGTATCCCCCCTCCAGCTACACTGCCCTCTCCCCTTCCATCTACACTGCCCCCCTCCCCCTGTAGACACACTGTATTCCCCCTCTAGCTACACTGCCCCATCCCCCTGTAGACACACTGTATTCCCCCCTCCAGCTGCACTGCCCCCCTACCCCTGTAGACACACTGTTCCCCCCTCCAGCTACACTGCCCCCTCCCCCTCTACTACCCCCCCTCCTCGATCTACACTGCCCCCCTCCAGCTACACTGCCCCCCCCCCTCCGGAAAAGAAAAAACCTACGGGGGAACGAGCAACAGCTTCCTTCTTTCTTTGGCATGTACCCGCTGTACGTGCCAGCTCTAAAGCCGGCACACGTGATCCGATGACATCTTCATGTCAGCTTCGGGGGACCAGAACAGGTGAGTTTCGAACTCTGCCTCTATGCTGCTTTCCTGATGAGCGCAGCATAGAGCCTGAAAGCAACAGCAGCTGGAAGGGGATCATTTGTACCAGTGTCTTACAGCGACACTGGTACAATTGATCCAGGGGCCTGAGTGGGCCCCTCCAGCTCCACGGGGCCCTGGCACTTCTCGTGTAAGCCGGGTGCTGGCGCCAGGCCTGGATAGATAGATCTTTAGCATCAAAATCATTCTAAATATAGTGTTAGACAATGACATAAAGGTCGCGAAAATAGAACAAAATAACACCTAAGCTATAACACAGTTTTCCCACATTAAAATACAGGCACAGACTAAGGTGCCAAATACATGAGAATTATTTAGAGGTTCTAGCATCTTCATAATTTTAGTGCATCTTTCACACCAAAATTGGCGTAGATTTCAGCTATAGATTATAGTTAATCTGGTAGGCCAAGAAATACTCACCCCAGCGAACCAATTGTCCTTCTCTGCTCAATTCAATGGCGAGCACCAAAAATTGAGACTTTTGAACCTGGCATGAAACATTGGGCCAACTGTTTATTTGTTCCACAAAGAATACAGGTCAGGAATGAGAAAGAAGGACTTCTGCTGGAAATAAGTTGTGCTGAGAGAGGAGGCGAGTCCTTTCCTAAACCCTTCTTAGCTGACTTGAACCCATTCACTTCTATTGTGATGAAAGGTACATCTACGTAGTATGTGTGATATAACATGTGTCACATAGTATGTTTTATTATTTATGTGCACAGAAACTCCGCTTGACCCAAAGTCCAATTGGATAGAAACAATTGTGGTCCTCTAAAAACATGAAAATTGTTTTTATTTAACTTTTGTAATTGATAAAGAACTTCTACCATGCCCCCCCTTAGACCTCTTGATGTATCTACTGGGCAAATCTATGCTATGCCCGACCTAGTTAGTTTCGCGTAAAAAGCTGCAAACAAATGTTCACCCCGTGCTGGCCTACTTCGCCGTCAGCCTTGATTCCCCACTCCACGCCAGAAGCACTGATAAATGTCTCCCATCATTCCTATGTTAAAATGCGTTGCTATTTTGTACTTTAAATAAAGCCTACTCAGACACCCACAATTACAAAAATCCATTGATTAAGGGAACCACTATGCCACTAGAAGAGTGTTTTAGAAAATTACCAAATTATATCAACATAAAACGTTTATTTTGCAAAAAAATTAATGAACATATTTAGAAAACAGCAATGACTGTATCACAGAAAGATTATAATTACATTTTCAGTAGGAAGTGTACAGGCTTTGAATGACCTCATCACATCTGTGGCTGCAGGACATCATTAGTCTCTCATGCCACTCTGGTGTGATTTTTGGCCACTCTTGGTTTCTTGGTCATAACTTTGTCATGAAGGATCAGAGTTTTTCTATTGGATTTAGGGTGCATTCACACGGCGCTAGGCCCGCCAGGCGGGCATACCGCGGTGCGCTGGAGAGAAGGTGGAGGTGACCCCTCCATAGGAAACAGTGGTGCACGGCCACACACTCGGGAAGAGCATGCACTATCTTTTCACTGTGTACAGCGCGGATTTATGGAAGGAACCACTTGTTGATGAAGAAGGTTCTGCTACACACTTGCGTGTGAGAGGTCTGACTCCAGCTGCAGAAAACATTCCCCAACACTTCCTCCACAACTTTTACCCAGTTTCCCCATCAGATCCAAATGAAATAAACTTGCTTTCATCATTATAATGAACTGTGGACTACTTCTCCTCTGTCCACACAACATGCTGCATAGCAAAGTTAAGTCTAGCCTTTTGATTGTTTCCGCTAATGAGAGGTTTGGTCAAGGTAGATTCATACCCTGTTCAGTGTTGAACTGGCGAGCAATTCCAGCTGCAGTGTTGAATATGATTACCCATGGAGATTCTCTGCATTATCCTTTCTTGAATTAGTCCTTTGACTGCGACCAGGCTTCTTGGGAGACATGAATGAGTTTGTGATGTTGTAAAGATGAATCACAGAAAGACCAACTTCTCTTGCTATGGCTCATGGGGTCACCCCTTTGCCCATCATCTGGACAACCTGCTGCCATCAGGTTTCAGTCACCTTGGAATGGTACACCATTTTTACTAAGTAAGGGAAAGAGGAAAAGTTAAGTTGCCAGTTAATTAGGATTTGTCAGATAATTAAGGAAATTAGCATCAGGTGCCAGATTAACACCAATAACTTGCAGGTATGGCAGGGTGCAATCTTACATACTGCTAGCGCTGCATATACAAATGCAGGGCTAGTATTCGGGGACGGGCCTTGGCCCGATTGCATATGCGTTTCCATTATTGTTTTAACGTATACTTTGCATGCAGCCATAGATTGGTCCACTCCCGTATGCTTCACTACGTTTGTAAATGCAGCTTAGCGGTATGTCTGACCGCACCCTGAAAGTGTGATCAGTGTTCTTTGACAATGATTTCATTTAGATTTGTATTTTATGCTTTGGAATGTATGTTGTTCTCTAATTTTGACCTCCAGTATATAATATATAGTATATATTTATATATATGGCGGATTATAATATAGGCGTCAACCACCCAGGACCTAAGGACCTTTCGGGGACCATGGTCACCCATACCGCTTAATATTTTTTGCACCGCTTGACTGGAAGCAGGAGCTGGCGGTTGCATTGGTTTCATCATACAACTCTGTACACCAAAGTATGAAAAAGTTATTAGCGTCAGAAGACAAAATTTTTCTTTCTTTTTCGTACACATTCATTTAATTTTTGAAAATGTATTAAAACGCAATATAACCTGTATAAATTTGGTATCACCGTGATCGTAACGAACCAAAGAATAAAGTAGAGGTGTTATTTGGAGCGAAGAGTGAAAGTTGTAAAAACTGAGCCCACAAGAACATGCCCTTTTTTAAAAAAAATTTCCACATTTGGAATTTTTTCCAGCTTCCAGTACACGGCATGGAATAATAAATAACATCATAGGAAATTAACATTTGTTTCGCACAAAATAAGCCCTCGCACAGCTCTGTACACGTAAAATGAAAAAGTTATGATTTTTGAAGGTGGAGAGTGAGAAATGAGCAGAAAAACCCTGTGTCCTTAGGGGTTAAAGCAAATCTACCATCCCTGAGTTGAGTGGTTTAGCTGAAAAAAACAATCAAGAAACATAAGCAAAAATTATGATAATGAGACACTCTCGCACCTTTGGCTGGCTTACTGCTTTTCATAAGCTGAGAATACATCATCACTATGTTGTGCCTGACAGGCAGAATATATCAATCTCTGAACCATCCCCCAGCTGCTTTCTATCCAGCTCAGGTTGATTAGTCTTGTCTGGATAGTTCAGGAACCTCAGTGTGTAATGTATTTATGCACGACACCCAGCTTTTCCAAGGGTCTGAATTTTATAATTAATTTCTCAGTTCAGGGATTAAACAAGATATGTTTCTGCATCAGTGTAGCTTCAGCATTCTCAAGGTATGGTTCACAATCTATAAAAACAAATGGTAGATGATTTTTGATATTGTGGGGATGGGGCAGTTGTGAACATTTTTCTAACATAGTTCATTAACAAATTCTCCTTAGTTTGTAAAGTAACAGGTTGTAAAGGGCCCCCTAGTTATAATGTTACTTCTACGTTGCTAGGGCAAATCTATCAACAGGATTGAAGACAGATTTCTCTCTTCTCTCCTGTTTTCTACAAAGTTAACCCTTTCTGCTCTCTCCCTGTCAGCAGTATGCTTTAAGCATAATTTTCAAGCGTCAAGCTGAAAGGAAAGAGGTTAATCCTCACTACCAGAGTTGTTTGACCAAACACATGGAGACTAGATGTAAGTTCATGCAGCCTCCATAGACACACACTGTTACATGCTGGAATACACATCTCTATGGGAGGGAGTAGCTTGATTTTTTTTTACAAACAAAGCAAAATTTATTAATAAAGTGTATTAGATGTTCACTACACCATCCCACTCACACTATAAAAAATTATTTCAAATGACGGTTAAGCTTTAAGACACAAGGCAAGTGGGTAGCTATTCCTCTCACCAAACTACAGGAAAGGTAAAGCCTAGCATTTTCATTATCCCCTATCCTAACCTTCTTCCCTATCAACCACTTTTATATGCTGCAGCTCTGTCTTTTTCCTTGGATTTTGATATTATTAGGGAATTATTTACTGTTCGCCCACTAAAATAAATACTCATTAGACTTTGGAATTGCCAAAGTTTTTATTTATGAAAGTTTTGAAACGGAAGAATCTAATGAAATAAAAAGTATTCTAACAATAAATCATTTTGGATGAAAATGATCGGATTCAAAGACCAGTTTAATTTGGCATCTCTCTGCAGGGTATAACTTCTTTGTATAGGATGTTTACAAATTTAATTCTGGCATAATTATTCCTCATCATGGCATTAATATGCGGAAAGTTCTTCTAATGAATTCAATTATCTAATTTGCTGCAATACATTATGTGTACTCCCTGTGCAGGCAATATTTTACGTTCTAATGAAGCGTTTGTCTATGAGCCAAACCATATGACACTGACAAATTGTCTGCCTATGAGTTCATATCCAATGTAGACAAGAATAATTCTCCAAGAACTGGGTTAAAGTACCCTGGAGAAAGCACAGATGTCTGCCCAAAGACAACTAGTGACCTAGGATGAAATTGGGCTAAGGATACATGCTGTGATGCCACATTTCCAGGTAATATGCTATGCAAGATATGAATTCATACAATAGAAAATGGTAGCCAGCACTATAATTAATGGAATATAAGAGATTTATTGCATTTTAATATGGATTCATTTACCAACTTTCCACTTGTTCCCCCCAACCGATTTGATGTTGTCATAATCCCAATGCCTAATCCCCTTTACAGAGATCTGGACTGCTCTGCAATCTTGGAGTAGGCCCAGTTTAGGTGGCAGCTTAATGTGACAAATCAATATATGCAGGTGCAAAGCACCTGGGGTCAGCCAGAGAGTAGTTACAGGGAATCCAAGTTCAGAGCAGGCAGATCAAATATAGAATACAAGCTATAGGTCAGGTCAAGCAAAGGTAAAGGCCAGAGACTGGGGCAGGCAGATCAGAGTCAATTCGGTGTAGGAAAGTTCAGAAGCAGAATTGTAGTCTTAAAATCAGCCACACACAACAATTTCTACCAAATCGGCCACCAGCCATACCCCCCTTTATGCTCACTTTTCATGGAGGTGGTAAAAAGAGGGAAATAATCACTAATACTGGTTGCTGCCTAGTAATTGTGATTATTTACAGGCTTTTTGTGCCATAGACTGGCGTAGAAGCCCCTATGACAGTGGTGGTGAACCTATGGCACGGCTGCCAGAGGTGGCACTCAGACCCCTTTCTGCAGGCACTCAGGCCATTACCCAAGAACCAAACACTGAATCTTCCTGCAGTCCCAGGAAACTTAAGAGATGCTGCTCTCAGCGCTATGTTAAAGCGACACTTTATTGGCGGTTTGGAATTGCGGGGAAAGTAAGAAGGTGTTGACAGAACTGCATTATCTTTGGAGGTCCTCCTGCTGAACCCACCATTTCTTCTTGTACAGAGAGGCCCTGGAGAAAATCTATAATGATAGTCTGAATTTTCCCTCCTGTCAGCTGTATTGGTCGATACAATTAAGAACAGAAACAATCAGTTACTGTATATAAATTCCATACTGGCACTTCACGGTAAATAAGTGGATTTTGGTTGTAGTTTTGGGACTTGGTCTGTAAAAGGTTTGCCATCACTGCCCTATGAATATATTCATAATTTATTTCCAAAGCAACAAAGGTAAACATCATCCATTTCTGTTAACACTATAACCCTCACATTGCATCTTGCATCGAATAAACTTTTTAAAACATAAAGACCATATTACAGCTGATTTTCCCCACAAAATACAATTTTTATGATTATTTGTAATTGTTATCTGAAAAATTGACTGCCCAGAATGTTAGCACAATAACAGTGTAACTTTGGACACCTCCATATCATATTGAACATCAACTATAGTGTATCAACCATTCCAAACCTGTCATATTGATAGTGCTGCTCTAACAACAGGCTGCACGTATATATATATATATATATATATATATATATATATATATTATTACATTATGTCACTGATCATTCTATGTTGAGTGATCTAGGTGGTCCTGCTCAGTGATTGTACATACAGATATATGGTAACTGCCAAAGAGTAGAGGCTTTTAATCCCTAATGGCGACTGCCATTAGGACTTCTTGGTGCAGTGCGTCAGAACAATATCTATCTGCTCAGCCTGTCCTGCAGCTTGTAGATGGGACTGCATTTTCATGGTAATGAATTCCCTCTAAAGATAGAAAATATGACCATATGAATAATGGACATGGGATTACTTGTACATGAATGCCTGTTACATAATGCTTTATATATTGTATTTTTGTATATCTCTGCTTGTTTTATAAAAACCCTATCTTCCCCAGTGCAATTGTTTTTGTAACTAGTTTTGCTGGAAACACAATATTGTAGATAAAACAGGGTAAGTTTGCAAGACAAGATAATGTAGTCAATTCTATAATATGCATGAATCTAGACGTCAAAGCAAAATTACCACAAGACTTCTTGGGAAACTAGGTCCTTTCATTAACCAATGATGTTGATGTTTATGCACTTCAATTTTGTTAGTCTTATCATGGGAAAGGAATGCACAAATGGAGCACATTCCATGTGTTGTAAGAGTTTTGTCCCTGCTGGGGATGTTTTTATTCTCTCTGTAATAATCCTGGCCACTCCATTGAGTTTCAGGGCTGGGGCGATTTCAATGCTTCACTATGCAACTGAATGATTGCATCATTTGTCAGGATTAAAAGGCTCATCTTGCTTGTTACTTGCCAATCGAAATAAGAAGGTAAGTATATTTTGAATTTCCTCATAAGGGGTTTTTAAGGCCCTCACAGTTAATTGTTTGCTCATATTACTAAAGTGCTAAGCAGTTCATAGTTCACACTTAGATAATATGTCCACACAGACGGTAACATGGTAATAGCCCATTCCCCCCAGAGCTGATGAGCCCAGACCTCTTGTGATTCTTTACTTGTTTAGTGTCTGTTCAATGGCTGCATTCAGGACAGAGCTCTGAATGGAAACTGTATAGTTATTTTACTCTGGAAGCACCATCCCAAGTTGCTGTTCAGTGAAGAGCATTCGGTTGCAAGATTTTGCCTGTGCTGAAACAGATTTGGCTTTAAAAAAGTTTCCTATAGCAACCAGCAGAAATCTAATTTCAGCTCTTGCCAATGGTACACGCTGTAACTAACAGTAAAGACATGGAGTCCCTGTTTAGATTTGAGTAGGAGCTTGGAGAAAACTCTAAAGGACTTATCAGTTTTCAATTGGAAATGGTACTCAACTATATGTCTACCACCAGATGGAGGCCATACTTAGGTAACATAAAAAAATGCACAACGGAAAGCAGCAAAACCCAATTGGTATATAATAGAGGCTGTAAAAACTTTGAAACACAAGCACACAAACACAAGGTGCTGGATGCTCGATGTATAGTATATATATATATATATATATATATATATATATATATATTATTACATTATGTCACTGATCATTCTATGTTGAGTGATCTAGGTGGTCCTGCTCAGTGATTGTACATACAGATATATGGTAACTGCCAAAGAGTAGAGGCTTTTAATCCCTAATGGCGACTGCCATTAGGACTTCTTGGTGCAGTGCGTCAGAACAATATCTATCTGATCAGCCTGTCCTGCTGCTTGTAGATGGGACTGCATTTTCATGGTAATGAATTCCCTCTAAAGATAGAAAATATGACCATATGAATAATGGACATGGGATTACTTGTACATGAATGCCTGTTACATAATGCTTATATTTTGTATATCTCTGCTTGTTTTATAAAAACCCTATCTTCCTCAGTGCAATTGTTTTTGTAACTAGTTTTGCTGGAAACACAATATTGTAGATAAAACAGGGTAAGTTTGCAAGACAAGATAATGTAGTCAATTCTATAATATGCATGAATCTAGACGTCAAAGCAAAATTACCACAAGACTTCTTGGGAAACTAGGTCCTTTCATTAACCAATGATGTTGATGTTTATGCACTTCAATTTTGTTAGTCTTATCATGGGAAAGGAATGCACAAATGGAGCACATTCCATGTGTTGTAAGAGTTTTGTCCCTGCTGGGGATGTGTTTATTCTCTCTGTAATAATCCTGGCCACTCCATTGAGTTTCAGGGCTGGGGCGATTTCAATGCTTCACTATGCAACTGAATGATTGCATCATTTGTCAGGATTAAAAGGCTCATCTTGCTTGTTACTTGCCAATCGAAATAAGAAGGTAAGTATATTTTGAATTTCCTCATAAGGGGTTTTTAAGGCCCTCACAATAAATTGTTTGCTCATATTACTAAAGTGCTAAGCAGTTCATAGTTCACACATAGATAATATCTCCACACAGACGGTAACATGGTAATAGCCCATTCCCCCCAGAGCTGGTGAGTCCAGACCTCTTGTGATTCTTTACTTGTTTAGTGTCTGTTCAATGGCTGCATTCAGGACAGAGCTCTGAATGGAAACTGTATAGTTATTTTACTCTGGAAGCACCATCCCAAGTTGCTGTTCAGTGAAGAGCATTCGGTTGCAAGATTTTGCCTGTGCTGAAACAGATTTGGCTTTAAAAAAGTTTCCTATAGCAACCAGCAGAAATCTAATTTCAGCTCTTGCCAATGGTACACGCTGTAACTAACAGTAAAGACATGGAGTCCCTGTTTAGATTTGAGTAGGAGCTTGGAGAAAACTCTAAAGGACTTATCAGTTTTCAATTGGAAATGGTACTCAACTATAGGTCTACCACCAGATGGAGGCCATACTTAGATAACATACAAAAATGCACAACGGAAAGCAGCAAAACCCAATTGGTATATAATAGAGGCTGTAAAAACTTATGAAACACAAGCACACAAACACAAGGTGCTGGATGCTCGATGTATAGGCTAAGCACCATCTGTTGACATGTATATGTCCCTTTAGTCCACGCAGGATGAGTCTTCAGCTGAATTTGGATCCTGCAAAAGCTGCAGCATAAATTGAGATGTGGTTTGAAAAGCTGCGGTACAGGTCAATAGGTAAATTATCTAAATAAAATTTGGATAAACCTTATTAATTCCACTTGAATTGATCATTACAGAAGATAAACCAGAAGCACATCCTTGTCAGCTAACCTACTGCAACAACAGTATGCTCAAGCAACACATGAAATGACCATTGCCTTGTTGCACTCGTTCACCAGTCGTTTTAGGATACTGTAAAATCTTGCAATACTGAAGAGCAATTCTCTTTGAGGGTGTCCATTGATGCACTGAGTATGCACTAACTACCTGGCAAAAACTATACTTTGTATGAATAGAATTCACAGATACTGAATATAAAATACACATACAGTCAGATAAATAGAATGTACAGTAGGTAAAGAAAGTATTTCGACTGCTCTTCAGTGCACGTCAGAGCACACAAGGATCATGAGGTCTAGGGAACTGCTCAAGGAGCCCAGAGACAAAATTGTGGCAAAGCACAGATCTGGCCTAGGTTGCAAAAGAATTTTTGCAACACTCAAGGTTTCTAAGAGCACATTGGCCTCCATAATCCTGAAATGGAAGCTGTTTGGGACGAACACTACTCTTCCTTCACCTGGCCGTCCAGTCAAACTAAGCAATCGTGGGAGAAGAGGTAAAGAAAAGTTCAAGATCACTGTGACTGGGATATGAGAGAAAGTTCCACAAAGTCAACTATCACAGCAGCCCTCCAGCTGGGGCTTTATGGCGGAGTGTGCTGATGGCAGTCTCTCCTCTGTGCAAGACAGATGAAAGCCTTCATACAGTTTGCAAAAAAACACATGAGAAATAACTAATCCCAGAGATCCCAGACTATGAGAAATAAGATTCTCTGGTCTGTCAACAAGAAGATTTAACTTTTGGTGTTAATTCTAATCAGTATGTTTGGAGAAAACCAGGCACTGATCATCACCTGCCAAATACAACCCCAACAGTGACACATGGTGGTGGCAGCATCATGCTATGGGGCTGTTGTTCAGTTTCAGGGACAGGACGACTGGTTACATTTGAAGGACAGATTAATGCGACCAAGTGCAGATAAATCATGGATGAAAACCTTTTCCTGAGTGCTCTGGACCTCAGACTGGGTCAAAGGTTCACCTTCCAGCATTTTATCAGAGAGCAGAGTAGTTTCCCATGAGAAGCAATCAGAGCTCAGCTTTCATTTTTCCACAGCTCTCATTGGTTTCCATGGGTATCTAGAACAGTTTTACCTCAGACACTTCTGATAAATTTTGATCTTATCAATTGGCTACAATGTAACAAAGAGTGAAAAATTTTAAGAGGTCTGAATACTTCCTGTACCTGCTGTATAGCTGCTATGAAATGATAATAATCTGAGCGATTTGACAAAAAGACCTTTGATTTCCAGTTGTTTTCTTTAGGATTAACTATACATACAGTAAAATATGTCGGGTATAAACGGTACAACCAGGAGAAATGCATGCCATGTCTTAGGGGAATGTAATGAAGAATTCTGGAAGTTATCAGGAATAGACATGTGATTCAGGTTCCAACAGTGTAGTGTTGTGTAATTATGACTTACGCACATTAAGTCATTGTGAAAGGTCTCATCTGCGATCAACCATTGTATCAAAGGCTTTTACAAAATGGAGGAGATGATTTGTTTTGCCACCTGTGGTTGGTACTTCTGCCAAGTAAATTTTTGCTGATATGCTCATAAATGTGTTCTTTGTGTAATGTTCTTTACCTGCACCAATTTACCGCAGTTCTTTAATCAGTTGGTATTGAGCAATTTTTAAGTACTTTGAGACTTTTTATAAAGCTTGTTTAATGTGCTGCAATACTACTGATCCAAAACATGACCACTTGAAAGTAACATAACTTGAACTTAGGAGCTATTCAACAGAATATGCATTTAGAAATGCACTACATAAACACTTGTGATGTCCTGTGGCCTTCACTTATTATCCTAATAAGGTAGATCCCATGGTAGATCGCTGCCATAACATAGATAATGAAAATATAGAAAGTATAACCTGTGAAATTAGTTATGTTATTTATGCAAATGAGCGCTGGAGGCTACTGGGGCGTGCAGCTGCCTGTTATGATGCCGCCTACCACCTTCTGTACAGCACACTTCCTCTGCCCCCTGCGCCCCCTCATCTGCACATCCGGACTACTATGCATGCACAGTAGCTCTGGATTCAGAGCCGAGGTTGCGCTACTCTGTATAGACTCTGAAGTCGGAGCTACTGCACATGTGCAGTAGCCCAGCTGCGCAGACGAGTGTACCCAGAAGGCAAAGAAAGGCTGCTGTACAAAAGGTGGTAGGCAGTGTCAAAACAGATTACTGGGGTGTGGAGTAGCCTTTACTCCCTCTACATGGTGTGGCTACCACCCCAGTAGCCTCCGCCACTCCTTTGCATAAATCCTAATATAACTTACTGTATTTAACGGGTTATACTTTATATAATGATTAAATAAAAAAATGATGGGTATCTTTGTTATAGCAGTAATCTACCATAGGATCAACCTTATTAGGTAGATCCCTGATGGTAGGTTTCCAGGCTGCCCATAGACTTTTTATGCAGAGTTTATGTGGTCCTTATTCTGCAAGGATGCACCTGTACGTTCTACAGAGTTTTGCTGTCTACAGGCATCTTGGTGGTCTATTTTGCTAAAGATCCCACCTCCAAAAGAAATTATAATTAAGGTCTAGACTCAATGGAGAAGACATGTCAATGGAGAAGACATGTCAATGGAGATGCAACAAATTCCTGTGTCTGATCAGTACTGCGGTCACATATTAACCATATAATATGTGAGACAACATTCAGCATATGAAGTGTCATTCACAGAGTGTCTATAAGACAAGTCTGCCTTCCAAATACAGGGTAGCAGTGCCCAGGTTAGGGGAACTGGGGGGACTGCTCATACTGATCCCTTGCAATAGGGTCCATGATCTTTTAGTTATGTTCATGTCCCCACCTCCATTAATGGAAATTAATATGAAAACACTTGACCAAGATGAACTGAAGTAATTACCTTTCTATGCCTATTGCTATCCTAAAGAGTGTTGTATACTTTCTGGATAAATTTCATAAATGTCATCCAGTTCCTTGTTATAACCTAATAATGAGTTTTTTGTCTCATAGCTTATTCTAACCAACTCGAAGAGGATTCTGTCATCTGTAAACAAGCTATGACATCAATAGCTACCCATAAGGATGGCCGTGTCCTCTAATGCACAGGTGCTGGAAGTTTTCAGCCCAAGCACAGATACAGGATGAACATGGCTTTCCTGTATTTTATGTATCTGCATATAATTTTGTACACCAGCTGGATCATAACAGTGAATGACATCAGCTGCTGCACAATGTTGATCCTTGATAAACTTTGCTATTAATCCAATATAAATACAAACCGTGTCGGACTGGCCCACCAGAGTACCAGAGGATCCTCCGGTGGGCCCTCACTCAACCCAATACTGAACCCTAGAGGTCCATGAGAAAACAAAACAATTTGAAGACTGCTAGAGTATATTTGCTGGGGTGATAATGAAGAATGGGCCCCCGGATTGATTTTCTCTAGTGGGCCTAAGGAGACCCAGACACTGAATACAAATCACGAAAGGACACTTGCTATGATTGCCATGTATACTGAATACATTGCAGTACATTCAGAATTGAATTGTATGGGCCATACATTATCTTCCACGTTGTAACTTGAAGGTGAACATGAGTCATTCAGATCTTGGCATCTAAATTAAGGATATGCAAACTTCTGAATGATCTAGCTTCAAAAAATCAGAAAGCACACAGGAAGGTAATATCTCTTTTGCAAACACATGCAAATAAATGTATCTGATGGAGCATGGTGTAAATATATACAGGATTATATACCATTGATATCATATATATTTACATATTATTCATGAAATCATGCGCGCATCCTGTATTTTGTAAATTCTGTCAACACAAGGAACTTTATAAAGTGCATCTCAATGGGAGAGCAGAGAGGTAAGTATATGCTCTTTATTATTTTTAAAGGCCCCCAGCCATGTATAAAAAATTATATTCATGGACAACCCAATTTACTAGCTTGAAAAATCCTGTATAAATCCTTCTATTTCATCATTAGATGACAAGAAGTGACATAAAGTCGTTATGAAAAATTTGGTGGACTTGTTCTACAGCTATAGATGTGAGGAGGTAATGCATCCTGTACTTGCTGATAATTTGTGTTCTAGACTTAGAAAAAATAATGAAAGTACAGTGAGAGCTTTCATTTCACAAGGCAGATTTATCGCTAGTGTTTTGACCAATGACTCTCACAGGTCGTATACTTATGCACAGAACACGTTTATTGCTTATTCTTTGCTCTCTTAAAGAAAATCTTAAATTAAATTATTTGTATTTACTTAAAGGCATAGCCTAGAGTTCATGGACTTTAATGCCTTAATTCTACCCACCATGTCATCTGCCTATTATTCTCCTGCCAGTGTGGCATTTGGCCTCAGGTTATTATCAGTGGTGAAAATGCTTTTACAAAGGTAATACCAGCAGAGGTGTAAGAAATATATACAAAGAGGTCTCATCCGGATGCGTATTCTTTTTTTTAGTTTTGGGCACAGGTGCTCATTGCAGAATTTGTGTATTATAGGTCACAATATTAGGTAACAATGTGTTCACTTGTCCCCTCACTGGTGTTCCCAATCTCATGGCTTGAAGAAGAAAGAGAATGCGTAAAACTGATCAATAGCTGGCAGGAATTTTACACTTGCTCACACTTATATAGGGGTGTTACAACAGTGGTAGCAGCCATAGCAGATGCAACAGGGCCCATAGTGTCGGGCCATCAGACATTGCCATACTAAAGTTAATAATAATAATAATAATAATTCTTTATTTATATAGCGCACACAGATTACGCAGCGCCCGCTGGCGACCCGGGGTTCACCTGGCCGTCCAGTCAAACAAAAGCAATCGTGGGAGAAGAGGGTAAAGAAAAGTTCAAGATCACTGTGACTGGGATATAAGAGAAGTCCACAAAGTCACTATCACCCAGCAGCCTCCAGTTGGGGCTTTAGGCGGAGTGGCCGATGGCACGCTCTCCTCTGGTGCAAGACAGATTAAGCCTTCATACAGTTTGCAAAAAACACATGAGAAATAACTTATCCCAGAGATCCCAAACTATGAGAAATAAGATTCTCTGGTCTGTAAACAGGAAGATTTAACTTCTGGTGTTAAATTCTAAGCAGTATGTTTGGAGAAAACCAGGCACTGATCATCACCTGCAAATACAACCCCCAACAGTGACACATGTGGTGGCAGCATCATGCATGGGGCTGTTGTTCATTTCGGGGACAGGACGACTGGTTACATTTGAGGACAGATTAATGAGGCGACCAAGTGCAGATAAATCGTAGGTGAAAACCTTTTCCTGAGTGCTCTGGACCTCAGACTGGGTCAAAGGTCCACCTTCCAGCATTTATCAGAGAGCAGAGTAGTTTCCCATGTTTCCCATGAGAAGCAATCAGAGCTCAGCTTTCATTTTTTCCATGGTATCTAGAACAGTTTTAACCTCAGACACTTCTGATAAATTTTGATCTTATCAATTGGCTACAATGTAACAAAGAGTGAAAAATTTTAAGAGGTCTGATACTTCCTGTACCTGCTGTATAGCTGCTATGAAATGGAAATAATCTGAGCGATTTGACAAAAAGACCTTTGATTTCAGTTGTTTTCTTAGGATTAACTATCCATACAGTAAAGTAAATATGTCGGGTATCAAACGGTACAACCAAGGAGAAATGCATGCCATCTTAGGGGAATTTAATGAGAATTCTGGAAGTTATCAGGAATAGACAGGTGATTCAGGTCCAAACAGTGTAGTGTTGTGTAATTATGATACGACATTAAGTCTATTGTGAAAGGTCTCATCTGCGATCAACCATGTTTAAAAGGCTTTTACAAAATGGAGAAGATGATTTGTTTTGCACCTGGGTTGGTACTTCTGCCAGTAAATTTTTGCTGATATCCATATGTGTTCTTTGTGTAATGTTCTTTACCTGCACCAATTTACCGCAGTTCTTTAATCAGTTGGTATTGAGCAATTTTTAAGTACTTTGAGACTTTTTATAAAGCTGTTTAATGTGCTGCAATACTACTGATCCAAAACGACCACTTGAAGTAACATAACTTGAACTTAGGAGTATTTCAACAGAATATGCATTTAGAAAGCACTACATAAACACTTGTGAGTCCTGTTGCCTTCACTTATTATCCTAATAACGGTAGATACCATGGTAGATCGCTGCCATAACATAGATAATGAAATATAGAAAGTATAACCTTGTGAAATTAGTTATGTTATTTATGCAAATGACGCTGGAGGCTACGGGGCGCGCAGCTGCCTGTTATGATGCGCCTACCACCTTCTGTACAGCACACTCTCCTCTGCCCCCTGCACCCCCTCATCTGCACATCTTGGACTCTATGCAGCACAGTAGCTCTGGATTCAGAGCAGAGGTGCGCTGCTCTGTATAGACTCTGAAGTCGATCTACTGCACGTTTCAGTAGCCCAGCTGGCGCAGACGAGTGTACCCGAGCAAAGAAGGCGCTGTACAAAAGTGGTAGGCCAGTGTCAAAACAAGTTACTGGGTGTGGAGTAGCCTTTACTCCCTCTACATGGTGTGGCTACCACCCCAGTAGTCCTCCGCCACTCCTTGCAAAATCCTAATATAACTTACTGTATTTAACGGGTTATACTTATATAATGATTAAATAAAAAAATGATGGGTCTCTTTGTTATACGTATATCTACCATAGGATAACCTTATTAGTAGATCCTTGATGTAGGTTTCCAGGCTGCCCATAGTGCACCAATGTTATCTTTTTATGCAGAGTTTATGTGGTCCTTATTCTGCAAGGATGCACCCTGTACGTTCTACAGAGTTTTGCGTCTACAGGCATCTTGGTGGTCTATTTTGCTAAGATCGCATCCCCACCTCGCCAAAAGAAATTATAATTAAGTGTGCGTCGTCCTCATGGAAGGAAGACATGTCAATGGAGCAAGTAACATGTCAAATAGGGATGCAAACAAATTCCTGTGTCTGATCAGTACTGCGGTCACATATAACCATAGTAATATTTGAGACACCATCAGCATATGAAGTGTCATTCACGAGTGTCTATAAGACAAGTCTGCCTTCCAAATACAGGGTAGCAGTGCCCAGGTTAGGGGAAACGGGGGGGACTGCTCATACTGATCCCTTGCAATAGGGTCCATGATCTTTTAGTTATGTTCATGTCCCCACCTCCATTAAGGAAATTAATATGAAAACACTTGACCAAGATGAATGAAGTAATTACCTTTCATGCTATTGCTATCCTAAGAGTGTTGTATACTTCTGGATAAAATTCATAAATGTCATCCAGTTCTTGTTATAACCTAATAATGAGTTTTTTTGTCTCATAGCTTATTCTAACCAACTCGAAGAGTTTCGTCATCGTAACAAGCTATGACATCAATAGCTACCATAGGATGGCCGTGTCCTCTAATGCACAGGTGCTGGAAGTTTTCACGCCAAGCACAGATACAGGATGCAACATGGCTTTCTGTATTTATGTATCTGCATCTAATTTTGTACACCAGCTGGATCTAACAGTGAATGACAATCACGTGCTGCACAATTTTGATCCTTGATAAACTTTGCTATTATCCAATTAAATACAAAACCGTGTCGGACTGGCCCACCAGAGTACCAAGGATCCTCCGTGGGCCCTCACTCAACCCAATACTGAACCCTAGAGGTCCATGAGAAAACAAAACAATTTGAAGACTGCTAAGATTATTTGCTGGGGTGATATGAAGAATGGCCCCCGGATTGATTTTCTCTAGTGGGCTAAGGAGACCCAGACACTGAATACAAATCACGAAAGGACACTTGCTATGATTGCCATGTATACTGAACTACATTGTCAGTACATTCAGATTGAATTGTATGGGCTCCAACATTATCTTCACGTTGTAACTTGAAGGTGAAACTGAGTCATTCAGATCTGTGGCATCTAAATTAGGATATGCAACTTCTGAATGATCTAGCTTCAACAAATCAGAAAGCACACAGGAAGGTAATATCTCTTTGCAAACACATGCAAATAAATGGTATCTGATGGAGCATGGTTGTAAATAATACAGGATTATATACCATTGATATCATATATATTTAACATATTATTCATTAATCAGCGCGCATCCTGTATTTGTAAATTCTGTCAACACAGGACTTTATAAAGTGGCATCTCAATGGGAAGAGCAGAGAGGTAAGTATATGCTCTTTATTATTTTTAAAGCCCCAGCCATGTAAAAAATTATATTCATGGACAACCAATTACTAGCTTGAAAATCCTGTATAAATCCTTCTATTCATCATTAGATGGCAAGAAGTGACATAAAGTCGTTATGAAAAATTTGGTGGACTTGTTCTACAAGCTATAGATGTGAGGAGTTAATGCATCCTGTACTTGCTGATAATTTGTGTTCTAGACTTAGAAAAAATAATGAAAGTACAGTGAGAGCTTTCATTTCACAGGCAGATTTATCGCTATGTTTTGAACCAATGACTCTCACAGGTGCGTAACTTATGCACAGAACACGTTTATTGCTTATTCTTTGCTCTCTTAAAGAAAATCTTAAATTAAATTATTTGTATTTACTTAAAGGCATACCTAGAGTTCATGGCCTTTATGCCTTTAATTCTACCCACCATGTCATCTGCCTATATTCTCCTGCCAGTGTGGCATTTGGCCTCAGGTTATTATCAGTGGTAATACCAGCAGAGGTGTAGAATATATACAAAGGTCTCATCCGGATCGTATTCTTTTTTTAGTTTTGGCCACAGGTGCTCATTGCAGAATTTGTGTATTATAGGTGATAATATTAGGTCACAATGTGTTCACTTGTCCCCTCACTGGTGTTCCCAATCTCATGGCTGACTGGCCAACTAGGATTTCTCCATGGAGAGTTAATGGTCTGTAAATACTAAATACATTAAAAAAATGCACGAAAATTGAATAGTGCAAACTCTCAAGGTCCTACTGGACCTAATGGGGGTCATTTACTAAGGGCCCGATTCGCGGTTTCCCGACCAGTTACCCGAATATTTCCGATTTGCGGCGATTTCCCCTGAATTGCCCCGATTTTGGCGCACGCGATCGGATTGTGGCGATCGGTGCTGACCGCACGCGACGGAAATCGGGGGCATGGCCGAACGAAAACCCGGCGTATCGGAAAACCGCCGCATTTAAAAAAAATCTGTCGCAGAGCTTGCACTTACCTTCACTCAGCCCAGATCGGTGAACTCCAGTGCGTTCCGATGCTTTTCAGCGCAGCAGCGCCACCTGGTGGACGGCGGAGGAACTGCCTTAATGAATCCCGGCCGGACACGAATCCAGCGCAGAGAACGCAGAGAATTAGACTTCTGTTACATAGTCCCACCAATTTTGGTAGGAGGGGCTGATAGCATAGAATATGTAGTATGTAATATTGCATGTATAGCATATGGGAAATCTGGTAAGAATAGCTGTTATTCCAACTATGGTGAACACCTACTAAAATTGTTTGACCAAAATGTAACAGATCATGCTGTATTAAAAGTTCATCTGCACTTTTTAAAAAAAAGTCATACAATGTATACAAATATAATGCTGCTTCAGAACTTTGACATTATACAGAAATATTTTCAAAGTCGGTCTTGAAGAAGAAAGAGAATGCGTAAAACTGATCAATAGCTGGCAGGAATCTTACACTGATGCTTATATAGAGGTGTAACAACAGTGGTAGCAGCCATATCAGATGCAACAGGGCTCACAGTGTCGGGCCATCAGACATTGCCATACTAAAGTTTGTAGGATGTGCACTTTTATATACATAGTATGATGCACACAGTACAGTATAATAACTATATAACACTGCACATGATTCACAGTACACAACTAAGACAGCAGGTCAGATGAAAAATGTTGGGGGAGGGGATCAGCTTAGTTACACCTCTATGCTCACATACTCTATTTCTGCATAGGTGACCAGTGAGCTCACGATTACAGGAGCCTCATCATTTTGTGGTGCATGAGATTGGAGATGGTGCGTGGAGTGAAACATTCAACATTATGTTGGTTGAATAATCCTCTTTAGAAACAGAAGACATGAAAAATATCCTTAAAAGATCCTTAAACAGCTAACTTAAAAAACACAGTAAATGTTTGGAGGCATAGAATAGCACTTCTAGTGATTCTAGAATATACAGTATATTTTTTCACTGCTGCATTCAATTTCTAAAGTTGATAATGTAATCTGTATTTGTTTTACACTGAGCAGTGATCGCATAGATATTTACTGTATATCATATAGATAATTCATTTATGTTTATTCCTTTGAATAATATTTTAAAAATTCATATATGGGACAACAAAAAATTTAAAAATACTGATTCTGTGTTACTTTTGCTTAGGGAAAAGACGAAGGCAACAACCTTGTTACATTGTGTCTACAAGTGAGTCATTGCATTTGTAATTAAATATTAGATTGTAAACAGGATTTATCAAATGGAATAGAAAACTGGGATTTCTCAGGTATGAGTCATTATGTATAATTATGGATGAGTAAAAGATGTTGTGACAAACACATCTGTGTTCTACGAATGAGGTTATTACAGAACAGTGCATTGTATTATGGCGCCAGTCCTGGTGACGATGGTGCTTGTGTCCAAATGCTGAACCCTTCATGAGGAAAAACCCATTCCTTACCAGGGAAGTGTGAATAAAGATGAAATACTCACATGTTCAAGCCATTATGACATACCTAATGTGGAAGGACCCTATCTGGGCAGTAATGGACCCAGTCACATAACTAAGAAAATGGGCCTGACTTCATGCTTTCATTGGGCAAATAAAAAGGTGGAGGACACCCCAGAACAGCAGCACTAGGAGCTAAGTCATTTTATTATTTTATATAATAGCACAATATTAGTTTTAATGCATTTGAGGGGATGCACTTTACAGTGCCAGTTAAAACATTTTACATTAGGGGGGTAGTATATATAATATTATTAATTAGGAGAGATCACAATGTATCTTTTTGAAGATGGGAACAATGTACTTTCTTACACTCACCGGCCACTTTATTAGGTACACCATGCTAGTAACGGAAAGGCAGGTAGGGTGTGGCTGCATATGAGGACATGCTGCATCCGTCCTAATCTACAGGGTAGAGACACGACAGATCAGCTACACATGAATCTGACATGTTCTGCTGTAAATGGCGCTGGCCTGGACCTGCTGTATAGCTTCTCATATACCACAACAATGCCACACCCCCACATCACACACGTCTGCACGGGGATGGCACCAGCACCAGGAAGCAACATCATAATACATGCCTCACATCATTATGACAGGCTGTCAGTCATGCACTGTGTGTGTGGCTTGTGCCTCCCATTCATGAATAGAGGACAGCTTTAATATGTTTAATGCTTCATTGACATTTCACAGGTATTGCATTACAGCTTTAGAGAACTATGCTTGGGTTTAAGGACATGTAAGAGGGAACTGAAGTGATAGAGGCAATGCTCTACTAATGGCAGTTTTATGAAATAATTTAGTTTAGGGGGGTTATTTTGCATGAGGGTTCTCTTTAAGAAGTGTCCAAGAAAAATTGGGGTTGCAGGCAACACTTTTGTGGCGCCCAGATGTATAGGTCTTCATTGACCAACACACATTTCTGCACGTGGAGACAGAAAGGGCGTTTCCATGACTCAGCAAGACACTAGGATTAACATTAACTCCCAACTACAATTTGTGTCGGCAGAGCCACTGATAAATGAGTGCCGACGCACCAACCCCAAGTGGGTGCACTCTGTGGATTAGACTGTCATTTTTCATATAATGTTCTACTTCGCTACTATCAGGCACTCACATGATGTCAGTGAGTGGGCAAATTGATTCTTGGCCGAACGAGACCTATTGATGAGAGCCACCATTGATGCTCTTCTAATTGTTTTGTTGAGGCTTCTTCAAGGTTAGCTCATTATCGTTTTGAAACTGGTAACCTTGCGCTTAAGGTAAATCAACCTAATACACACTGAAACGATATTGGGAATAAGGGAACAGGAAGTAATTTGGTTAGGCATACAAAGAAATGAAGATTTTCACCAAACACAAAGCAAATCCAAAGCAAACGTGTCACATAAGACAATCTGCATGATGAGTGCATTCTGCTAAAAAGATTGCAAGCCAATGTATGCATGCAATACCCAAGATAATGTCTTTAAATGATGGTAGTCTATGTCATGCTGTAATGGAGGTGGAATGCAGAGAATAGGAGCCCAAAAAGGTGAAAGGCGCTCACATCCACGTTGTATCCAGTATAGTCTTCACATATGATAGATATGGATCCGAATCATAATCGGTAATCATTTGGAACCATTTTCATAAACACCCCCCAAAAAGTGGCTATATTAATTTTCAACTGGGGCACAGCACGGTGGCTTAGTGGTTAGGCAGAATTACACCTTGCAGCACTGGGGCCCTGGGTCGCTGCAAGTCCCAAGGTATTACCATCTGCAAAGAGTTGCGTATCTCCAATCTCAGTTTTGCAAGGGTTACGCCCTACACACGCCAAAACATTCTGGTAGGGATGATAGATGGCGCGTACACATTAGGGGACAGGGACTGATTTCGGCAAGCCTTCTGTCGTAGCGCATGCTTAACTCGGTGGGTGGCTAAATAAACAACGAGATTATTATTATTAATTGGCATACAGCATCTATCTGATTCTTGTACTTTGGACTGATGGGACTCTGGTGTGTTTTACCAACTTCAACTAGGGTGTATGAAGTTCGAATGTTATCCTCCAAAAATTAATTAAATTAAACGAGCTTAGATGCAAGTTTATGCGGACCGGTCTATCATCCACAAATAATAAAAGTCCGCAGTCTCAGCATCTTATATGGGGGCATATTCCTAAGGGACCGATTACATCGTTTCGTCCATTCCCTGACTGACATCGTTTACCCCGAATATTTCTGATTTCTGAGCCCGGTGTTACAGAATTGCCCCGGGTTTTGGCGCAACGATCGGATTGTGGCCGCATCGGGGCCGGCAGTTCGCGCGACAGAAACGGGAGGAAATACGTCGGGCATACGATGGGCCGTTGTCCGAACGAAAACCCGCGACGTATCGGAAGAAAACCGCCGTCATGTATAAAAACGAAAAGGTGTCGTCCCTGGGAGGTCGCTGCACCTTCACACTCTTCATCGGGATGAGGTGCATTCCGGGGAGTTAAAAGAGTTACTTTATTCGGACGCTGCAAGCGCCACCGACTGGTGGAGGCGGAGGAACTAACCATCTTAAACCCAGACGGTACCGCATTCCTGTGCACGTGACGAACACGCCGCTGGATCGCGAATTTGGGCACGGGTAGTAAAATGTGACACCCCGAATGTGTTATTTATTGCATTGACTACCTGCTAATTAATATATTCGCTAGCCAGTGTGTACGTTGTAACAAGGAAAGACAGCTTTAATGCTGTGTTGGCAAGAAAACATTTCATGGCAAACAAGCTGATTCAATGTATTAGGTGAGATATAAGGCAAGGATGCGACCGACGATGAGAAAAAATGAGTCTCATATTTACAAACATGCGAAACCAAACTGCATCGATGATATAGTAAATCCCCACCGAACAACTCAAGTCGTATTTCTATATTCTGATTCCTGACCAGCCTTGACAGACTGGTGGGAATCCTTGTTTCAGCATTCTCCTTTTGAATGTTTTTATTTTAGTTTTGTTTCTCAAGTTTGACACTTTTCTGAGGTTTCTGAGACCACAGTGTACTGTATTGTTAATGTGTGGTTTTAACACAGCGGTTGACATGTTGTATTAATCTATTTTGGGAATTACTGGTCGTAGGTGGCGGAGCAGTGATTGCATTAGCTTTAGGCTATATTGCACACTGCCCGTTGTCCGCCCATTGCGTGGCCGCTCTCCGTCCCCGTACCAGCGACCGTATGCGGGCAAACGGCAGCACTACGCACGGGGAGAGGAGGAGGAGTGTGATCAGCGCAGCTCACCCCGCCCTCTACTAGTCAACCACTATGCGCGACACTGGCACCCACGTCTTTACGGTGAAAGATAGGCAGCGTCCTATCTTTTACGCCTTGGGTACTGAACGTCGGTACGTGCCGAGCAGGCGTGTGCGCACATACTGTCCCGTAAGGCTGCGTAGGCGTGCCCTAGAAGTGTATGGGGGCGTATATCGGCCGTATATAGTCCCCCCTACCGTTCGGGTGGTGTGAGATAATAGCCTTAGGCGCTAGGACGCATTACACAGATTGTGTATTGCTTTAGATTGGTTATGTTTTAGAGGAATTAACAACAAACATGTAGAATAATAAGTACCAGAATATTGGTGATTGCAATAATAGAATTTACAAACCCCAAAATACAGGTTAAAATTACCACATTTGATTTGTCTTTAACTGACGATTATTCAGGTGGTTTCTAACAGTTATTGTTTTCGTTATATCGTCAGTATTTTATGCGTGCTATAGCCAAGACACCACGGTCCTATTAAAAGTTCGATAGTATATGTTGGATGTTGACACTCCTGGATTTTTTATTTTTTATAAGCCTTTTAGGACCAGATTGTTTGTACATAGGTGCTCGGCCACACTGGAGGGTGTAACTGCGATGAAACTCGCATCACAACTGCATTACTGCGAGATGCTGCCGGGAACATGACATGCTGAGTTTCACTGCCCGTCCTCGCGTGCAAGCGTTCGAACCTGCGTTCCCGACAGCATGACGCTGCGAGTGGATGCGAGTTACACGGCATCACATCGCAAGTGTGGAAGGGCGCTTAGATTTGTGGCCTTTGGGTGAGCAATAGTTTATGACGTGAGACGTGCAATTACAGCAAATCAACAAGCAACCGAAAAACGCTGCTTCTGCCTGTACATTAATAGCTCACTGACCTTAAAATATCCTATGAATACAATTGTTCAGTGAATATGTCACGGCGGTCTCTGCGATCCTGCCATCAGATCCTGCTCCTGTCAAGTCAGCTACGTATCCCTGCTCCCTAGGTGCCTACGATGGCACTCACGATCAAGGGCCAGGCAACCGTGTTTGGAGTGTGCCATTTACGATTTTCCTAAAGTTGCTTTCCAGCACCCACCCGTCGGGATACTTTTGCTATTGCCTATGAGAAAGCGTTGCCATCCTGTGGTCCTTGTTCCGCACTCTGAGCTCTCGTTGTCAAACCCAAGACCTGACCCGATGCATACTTGCTCTTTTGCTGCCTGCCTCTGACCTCTGATCCGTTCCGTCACTTCCACCTTGATGACCATTCTCTGAGGGGCCATCCTTTATTGACCACAGGACTGCCCAGTGATTCTGTACTTCACCTTCCTTGGTTGCCACCGTGGACAAGTCGCACCTTTGGAACGAGTGTGCATCCCGCCGCAGCAAGACCACCTGCTGTGCATTCTGGCACTGATGAAGACCGGTGCCACTAGATTCTGGTCCCAGGTCGGCTTTGTGTCATCGTCCAGGTAGTCCAGTGGGGTTCACTGACCTGAGCCCTGACAATTACTATATACATTTCTGTTCAGCAGTGCTTTTACCCTAGTGGCAGTTATAGTCACAGGCCAACTGTATCCAATATTAGCTTGGAGAACAGGAATCAAGAAACCCAGGAAAGATTGGAGACCACGTGGGAGGTTAGAATATATTTGTGATTGAAGGGGGCACCAAAGATTGAACTTCTTTTGCATTACATTGGTATGAGTACACAATATATTTAGGATGAGTTAGGGTAATACAAACTAAGAGGTTTATGTTTCTCTAGGTGACCTACGTAGTCATAGTGGGAATAGCCATTTGAAATATGATTCAGCTCTCCAGCCTGTAGCCCAGTTGACACATCTAATACTAGCTTTCATACTATCTGTTAAAAACACCCTCCCCTTGTAGAACTATCAATTTACCAAGTTATCATGTTGAAAAAGCTGAATCATCCTATTTTATGCAAAAATAAAGTGGCCATGCATCGCTTTGGTCTCTCAATTGCACTGGAAAATATTTGTCAGATCCCTAACAGGAGTTGTTAGGATCCACCCATATCTAAAATGACTCTTAACAACCTGTTTATCTAGGTTTTTGGATACAGGTTAACACAACTTACTCTTTAAAATTGATGCATTATTTTTCAGTTAACAAGAATATGTACATAACATCTAAGTATAAGCTTATTTTGGTTTATATTGTTATGTTATTGCAGACATCACTTAAAGAAATCTATCAGCAGGATCATCATGATTGTAAGCCAAGCATATAAAGAACATCTAAAGAAAGGTACAGACACAAATTTATGTCTGCTGCATAGTAAGTGTTTTCTGTCTCCATAACCAAACTTGCTATAAGGTTATTACTGGCTGTACAATGTCACAACATGAGCAAGTAGGAAGTGTATAATAGTTGATTAACTGCGGTATCCATCTTTACTTCAAAATTTAGAATACGCCTAGTTATAGGAGCAAACTGGTTACAAAGGCACTTGATAGATTTTCATTATTAACCTAGTACTAGCACTCCACCCCATCAGCCAGGACTAAAAGGTTCTATTACCTTGACCAAACTTTTACTCTTTTTTTGCATTACATATTGCACCACAAAAGCAGTCGAAAAATAGAAACTGCCAGAAAACTAATGGATTCACAAGCGGCGCAAAAATGTTGTACCCAAACATAGAACAAGTCTAGAGTGTCGGAAAACACCAATATTGTGGCGCTGACATTTCCTAAATTAAAGGTTCAGAAAGGAAGAAAAAAACACTGCCAGTTTTCAGTTTGAAAGGCCAAAATAAATGACCCCATATGTCTCTCTAAAATATATACCCCCAAAACATGAGTGTGACACTAAGACCACTGTGTATATACACTCACCGGCCACTTATTAGGTACACCTGTCCAACTCGTAACCACTTAATTTCAATCAGCCAATCACATGGCGGGCCAACAATGCATTTAGGCATGTAGACAGGTAAAGACACATCTCCTGCAGTTCAAACCGAGCATCATTATGGAGGGAAGAAAGGCGATTTGAGTGCCTTTGAACGTGGCATGGTTGTTGGTGCCAGAGAGCTGGTCTGAGTATTTCAGAAAACTGCTGATCTACTGGGGATTTTCACGCACAACCATCTCTAAGGGAGTTTGACAGAGAATGCCGAAAAAGAATAAAATCCAGTGAGCGGCAGTTTGTGGGCGAAATGCCTTGTTGATGCAGAGAGTCAGAGGAGAATGGGCAAAGCAGAGTTCAAGATGATATAGAAAGGCAACAGTGACTCAATCGCCACCGCACCCTTACAACCAAGGTAGGCAGAAGAAGCATCTCTGAACGCACTAGTACGTGAACTTTCGACAGATGGGCTACAGCAGCAGAAGACCACACGTGGTACAACTCCTTAGCTAAGAAAACAGGAACAGGCTACAATTTGCACAAAACTCATCCGAAATTGGACAGAGAAAAAAAAAGATTGGATAAAACGTTGGCTGGTCGATTGAGTCTCGTTTTCTGCTGCGACATTTGGATGGTAGGGTCAGGATTTGGTGTCAACAACATGAAAGCATGGATCCATCCTGCCTTGTATCAACGTTTCAGGCTGGTGGTGGTGGTGTAATGGTGGGGGAATATTTTTTGGAACTCTTTGGGCCCCTTGGTACAATTGGCATCGTTGACAGGATGCAACGCCAGCAGCCTACCTGAGTTTGTTGCTGACCATGTCCATCCCTTATGACCACAATGTACCCAACATCTGATGGCTACTTTCAGCAGGATAATGCGGCATGTAATAAATGGAATCATCTCGATGGTTTCTTGAACATGACAATGAGTTCACTGTACTCAAATGGCCTCCCAGTCACCAATCTCAATAAATAGAGCATCATTGGGATGTGGTGGAACGAGATTCGCATCATGGATGTGCAGCCGCACAAATCTGCGGCAACTGTGTGATGCCATCATGTCATATGGACTAAAATCTCTGAGGAATGACTGTCCAGACCTTGTTGCAATCTATGCACTGAAGAATTGAGCGTTCTGAAGGCAAAAGGGGTCCAACCCTATAGTACTGCATGGCAGGAGGTGCGCTCCCACAATTTTCAGTACTGCCCTCTTCCTAATTATTCACAGATACACACATACATATATATAATTTGCATGTTTTGTGTCACGTTTTTTCACTTGCACTTTGCACCAGCACGTGTGTGTGTGTGTGTTTTTTTTGGTTAACACTTATAAAAATTTTATATGGACTTTTTATACCATGAAGTGTTTTGTATAATATATATATATTTTATGAATTAATTATGTGTACACTATTTTACATGATGATGTTGTTATTTATATAATACACATGTATATTGTCTATTTACACTCACTGGCCACTTTATTAGGTACACCATGCTAGTAACGGGTTGGACCCCCTTTTGCCTTCAGAACTGCCTCAATTTTTAACATAACAATCTAAGCAATCAGATCTGTGTATATGGTCTAGCCTAAGGCTATATTCACACGAACGTATGGGGGACGTATATACGGCCGATATACGTCCCCCATACACTTCTATGGGCGCACGGCACCCTACGGGAGCAGTATGGTGCAGCACACGCGCGGCACCGTACCGTTCCGTACCCGGGAAAAAGATAGGACCTGTCCTATCTTTTCCCGTAAAACGGGGCCGTGCGCCATAGGTTGCTATGGAGAGGGGCGGGGGTGAGCTGCGCTCACCTCCTCCTCCTCTCCCCGTACACTGCCGTTGCCCGCTACGGTACGGTACGGGCGGGCGGGCGGGCAACGGCAGTGTGAATATAGCCTAACACATAGCATCACTGTGGACCACCTAGATCCAGTTATATCCCAAAATAGATACAAAACATGTCAACCGCTGTTTAAAACAACATTAAAATAAGTACACTGTGGTCAGAAACCTCAGAAAGTGTCAAACTGAGAAAAAGAAGAACTAAAAACAACCTTCAAAGGAGAATGGCTGAACCAAAGGATTCACAGCTGCAACTGGTCAGGAATCAGAAATAGCAAGTGAACAGAGAGTTTGAGTTTTTAATGGTTATGTAATATAAAGCCTATTTTTCCATGTCTGTAAAGGTCGCATTTATACTTTTCCCTTAATCAGAATAACAGCTTGTTTTCCAATGACAAATGTTTTTGCCAACACAGATTAAATGCATGTTCTACTTGTTACAAGTACACACTGCTAGGAATTAGCAGGTCAAATGCAATATAAACACATTGGGGCACATTTACTTACCCGGCCCATTCGCGATCCAGCGGCGCGTTCTCTGCACAGGATTCGGGTCCGGCTGGGGTTTAAGA